>JAUCMX010000006.1:28512889-28737889 GCA_033459395.1 Hemibagrus guttatus | reverse complement strand
ATAAGTAACGACATAAATAAAAGTGACACTGTGTAAAAGTGTGTTGTGCAGATGATGTAAAATCAGTATAGGTGTCCAGTGTCCCCTTGTTCCCCAGCCTCACTGTTTATTTGTCACGGCAAAACTGCTGTAGTCTACATGGTACCAACATTCCCTGATTGTTAATTAACACAACACATCTGTTTTGAGGAATTACAGACAAAAGAGTACATTCATGTGAAATACATGAGCCTGTGAAAGGAGATTTTTTGTACTTCAGTGCACTGAGGCTGTGTGTGAAATTGATGTTTTCATGCGCTCATATGACTGATGCTTGGAGACAGGAGAAGATGCTGGTGAACTTTAAATATGTTGGCCTGAAGAATGATGCTACAGAACAAACCAGCGCTTGCTTGACTTACTAACGAGGTCATGAGAAACCTGCACTTTTTTTTGTCTTATCGTTTTGCAAATAAACCCGTGCTGCTCTAAGTGTTAGTGTTGGTCCAAGTGTTAGTGTTGGTCAGTCTTCACAGTCAGGTCTGAGATCCTAACCATCTAGAAAAGCACATTTGTATTGGTTCGCCAACACAAGCAAGCAACAAGCACCAGTTTCTCTTTCCATCTACATTCACGAGATCCTTAACAAATTTTTTCAGTCTCAAGAAAAGCTAGAAGTGTGCAGATGATGTGGATTTGTTTTCTCAAAATGTTTCTGAACCGCCGAGTTAACATAAATTAGACCATTTCTTCATGTCAAGCCAAAAAATACGATTTTGAGTAGAACGTTATTTATCAGTAAGATGGAGCTAATCTACAGATGATTAGACCTACAGGCAGTGTGCAGTTAAAGCACTCATAGGCACCACTGTAGTTGTTTTTTATTTATTGTTATTATTTTTTATGTAGTATTTTAGCCCCTAAATTATGGTAGAACAGATTAGTTTATATTCTACATTGCATAATTTTTGGAAATTCAGGGAAGTTTTCTGACGGGGGCATTGGTGGCCATGCGGAAGGCCCGGGTTCAATTCCCAGCCAATTCCCAAACCCCAGACACTGGATGCATCAGGAAGGGCATCCGGCGTAAAACCTGTGCCAAGTTGTTGTGTGAACAGGGAGCAGCCAAAAGCAACTTCTTCAGGGAAGTTTCTGACAAAGCACCACCTTTTCCTCTTCTTTCTTTATCCCTCTTTTTTTTTGTCTTCAAAAAAAGGAACACTGACTTGTTAGATTTCGCTTCCTCATCCAAAACCAGCACATGACTCCTAGTGTTACTCCAACTTTCAACCGAGTTTTATATCAGTTCTGAATTTGTGTTTCGGGAAAAGAAGAATAGTTACGCTGGACGTCCAAATAAAACGTGTGTAGTACAAATAAAAAGGATTCACATTCTCTACATGCACAGTAATAATTTTGTCTTGGTTTCACTGGTACTAGATGGTTTGGGGGGTCAGTAACCTAAACTGGACCTGGATTTTATGTGACTTTTACATTTCTGGCATTTAGCAGATGCTCTTGCCCAGAGCGATGTACAAAAGTGCTTTAAAGTCGCTATCAATGAACGTCAACACTGGTTCACTAGGTCAGAGACTTAGGATACCATCAACCTAAAAACTTGTCAACTTTAACACGTTTATCAAGTAACTCAGAGAATGTAACTTGCACCATTTACTGTTGATTTTAGAGTTTAAATTGAGTCCATGTTCACAGCTCACTGATGTGTCCAGGTTTTTTTTTTTGTGCCACAGCATGTGGTCACCACAGTAGCTGATTAACTTAAATCCCCCTCTCCACCCACTCCTATGCATACAAGACCACAACCTCGCCCATATAAACCCAAAAACCCACTGACATGAAGGAGTTCCAGCCTGCAGGCATTCTGCATGGTGCTATAGAAGAGCATTACCGGCTGATCACCTCTGTCCTTCTCCTATCCAGACAACTCTTTGGATGAAAGGTACGCAGTTCCAGGACTTCACCATGATCTGGAGACGCACTGTGAACTGAATCGCAGGTGCATCGTGGCCTGATGATCTCGCGTTAGCTCACTTGTCATTGTTTATTAGAGGTGCTGTTTTTCCACTCGGTCGTTTCACTTTATTATAGATGTGTGGACTTGTGCTTGAATGGGCCTGGACAGTCGACCCCTGTGGTTTGCTGATCTGCTGTACTGGAAGGTTACAGGGTTGGAAGAAATATTTCAGGAAGTGGTACTATTCCTATTTTTTTTTTTTTTTTTTTAACAGTCTGTATATAATCCAAACATTTCTGTCACAGATCTCATTGTTTGTTTATTTATTTATTTACTGTTTGCACACAAGATCTGCTTGTTGCATGTTCTCGAGCGATTTCAGGACAAGTTTCTCTACTGCTCCTAAAGCATGAGATCCTGTGAATCTTTTTGTAATGTTTTGACAGGTTGAGCTCGAGAGTCAGATACCCTTCGACCCTAATAATAATCTCTCTGGTCATCTTTCTGGGTTGTACGTGTTTAGTTTTATGGCGTGGCTGTTTATTTTTAAGGTAGGGGTGTGTGTGTCTTTCTGAGTGAAGGATCAAGGATCTTTGGGCTCGGCTCTCCACACCCCAAGCGTTTCATCCACTAACACGGCACAAAGCAGATTTGTCTCTGGGATTCGCTTCATGTTTCAGTACAGAACTGACCTTCAAGCGATCATCCTCGAGATATAACCTTCAAGATATCAAGCTGATAAAAAGTAACTGAGTACTAAAGAGTCAGGGACTTTATGGAGGGATGCTGTGTGAGATCCTCACTTTCATACTTGATATACAAGGAAGAGTCCAGATCTGGCAACAGTTTCAACCAGACTTGTGTTAACATATATTAGGGTATAGGAAGACTCTCCAGACTGATGCGTAGTCCCAGCATTGGTATCGATGCATCCCTAAACCTAATAATGATTTCCAGAAAGTTCTGCAGAAATTTGGTCAGCTGGAACCCTCACCCAGCTCCACTTTGCTTAATTTCCCCAGCGGTCGCAGAGCACACACTGTTCCTCCTGCCATCTGCCATTGTGTTCAGAGGCATCTGCTCATCTCTCCTGACCCTGAGGGCTTTCCAAAATATATGTAAATGATGCAAAGATCCACAGTTGAAGAACAGCGTGCTCATGTGGACTTTCGACATTTCTATACAGTTTAACAGCTGTTGGTACACGAAAAAGTGAAACACTTCATTTCTATAGACAGGATAGACAACGGATCGTTCATGTTCTCCTAGCTCGCGAGTCATATGTTGGTGGGGTTGGACCTTCGGCCGTTACCTTCCAGGGACTTTTGCGTACGAACGAACCTGCCATGAACATGAATTAATGTTTCCTCCTGTCCGAGTCGCTGCAGATCTGAATTTTGTGGGGGTGTCAAAAAAGTCAGGAACCGATGAGAGTAAAACTATATAGGCTTCATGTTTGTACACTATTTGTTCACCCTTAAGCTCTATGCATTTTCTCTGACTTTCCAGCCTCCCTGAAGATGCTTGGTTAGGGTTAGAAATGGGCTTAAGTTTGAACAGAATATTGGAGAATGCTCGGTTTTTTATTGAGAAGTGAACTTACTGAGTAACACGAACCATATTGTGTTGTCATGGCATCTTGAGTGTCTTTTATACCTGTTTTCAGACTACTCGTGCCACATTGCTGCTTTCGAACATTACCGTTAAGCCCAAATTCCAGTTCAACTCTAACTGGTTAGAAAACGCCTCCCCGTCTGTGGGCTAAACACACGACACGATGTGCACGCGAGCGATCACTGCCGTCTCGACGTTCATGCTATATGCAACGTACCTATACCTTTGAGTGTTAAAATGAAATAAAGTAAACGACAAACTGTCAGTGCATGTTAAAAAGAGATGACACCAGCCCATGTGGCTTTGATATCAACATCTTGGTTTCATGAGAAGCTCCCAGAGCTGAAACTGTGTTAGGATGGATTCAAAGCTTCACTGAAGTTCAATCAGATCTTGTGTCATCACACTTTCCTTTGCAAATCTTGATCTGAATTTGTTTCAATCGATCTCCCAGTTTAGCTGATTGATATCCGTAGACTCTCAGCTCAGCAGGTGATTATATATTATATATTTTACAGGCCTGTCTGCCAGAGCAAGAGAGAGAGAATGGTAATTAAACAAACGAAGCAGGGTGTGATTAATGGGATAATCCGGTTGGCTAATCCGGTTGTCTTTACAGCAAGCCTCGTCAATCTGTGTTCCATGTCGAGCGTTGAACCGGCGATGGACTCGTGCTTGAGAAAGACCGGAGAGACGAAGCAAGCACATGAGAGTCATATGAACTCAGCTGACTTAAAGACTTTGAGATGTGGGTGTGTACGTTTTTCACCCTGCACTAGCAGAATCCCTACCAAATTAAGCACGTTTTGTATAGTATTTTGTTCTTGCTGTCATTTTCCCCCATCTGTGCTCATGAAATGACCTGCTTGAGGCTACCGCTGACCTTCTGATGTGTGACACACACTTTTTCCATTCTGTGCAGAAAGTTTTAAAATAAAGTTTCCCCCAGAATTCAGCTTGGCTGCGTTGAGCCTGCTGACCCTCTCCTGCCTTTCAGCAGATCAAACGATACGCAATTCGCTTCCTGTGCATTTGGCGCACAAGCACCCGCGAGGAACATATTTTTTGTGTTAGACTCGCTTCCACGCTGTTCGGCTCCTCCGCAGCGCGTGATCTAGAACGTGTACATCTGACAGCATTTCAGCTAATCCTTCCTTGCTCTCTGCATTCATTAGTAGTACAGTGTGTAAGACCTGCACGTGCCTGTAGATCTTTCAATATTTAACTTTGTTAGGCTCGGCTTGATGAAGTGTTAATGAATAGATTAAGTATCAGTGATTTGATACTAATCCTGGAATCTGAATTTGATTGTGATTCAGTTTCAAAGCAGAGTGAAGAGCTGGGGGAAAACGTCTTTGGATCAGGACCGGGGCCAAAGTGGTGGGCCGCAGTTTTACGGTATGTACCGTTGTTTCAGTTTTACTTTGTAGAATTGTTGAATTATATAATAATGAAAATTTGCTGCAGCATAACCCTCAATTTGGCACACAAAGTTATTTTATCTTACTAAAGTGTGAATGTGTGTGATCTAATCACTGCCCTCATGTAAGCGATGACAAATACATTATTCAGAATGACCAGATAACACGTTCTAAACAGATACAGGTTCGCCCAGGTTCGAGACAAAGAAAGGCCACATTTTATTAACGTGAACGAGGCATACACAGCCTTCATTGGCTCATCTTTAGTATCTGCCTGGTTAGGGGTAATATAATAATAATAATAATAAGGTAACCAGGCTACTAGTTTGTTTATATTTCAAGAAGGTAGACCCAACTATTTACTTTCTTGGCCACACCCACTTCAGGTTTAAATCGAAATACATGTACGAATATTTGGCGCACTAAACAGAGACAGATAGTGTAACTGTGTTCCATGCCTAGTGTGATTTTATTTATTTAATTTTATCTAAACAATAAACTCTCAAAGCTTTTAGAGAGCTGTTATACAGTTACAGCTGTCAGAACGATTATTATTCAAGCATCTGGAGGTGAACATGTGACATTTTTGCAACACCTCTAAACCTCAGTGAAGTTCCTTCAGCCCTGGTCATCCATGCTTGCTTTTCCGGCAGATTCCGGTCTGATACGAATTGTCTCATGATATTTTTCAAACACGCGCCTTTGCTAAAAATCCCTTTTTTGCAGGTAACAAAGAGCACATTGAGCAGGCAACACTGTCTTATTTGTGTGTCTGGATTGCCTCGGAATAGGCTGCACTATTACTCTATCCTATCTCCTCAGGGGTTCAGAGGTCACTCTAGTTACATGTTTATAAACACAGTCGGCGAGAGCACGGAGGAAGGCTCATAATTACGGCTAACTGAAAGCCAGAATGCCATCTCGCTCGCATGTCTTTAATTTGCTTTAGCACGTCGATTGGGAAGCACACACTGAAGCTGGTGTAAGTACTCCACATGATACACTCAGACAGGAGAATCCCATTGAATTGGCTCCCTTCTTGTTTTAGGGAACGATTATTTATTTTTTTCTTAAGCAGCATGTGACCTGGCTGAGCCGTGCTAGTGACACATTAAAGATTTATCATCTGCTTTGAAGTGTAATAAAGAAATATTTATCCTGTAATCTTTTCAATGTCGCTTAGAAATTGACTGCTCAAGGATATTACTGACCTGAAAGCATGCGATTAACACCGCGATTAACACCCCGTCCAACCACACACCCCGGACTAATGACGCGATTGTCTGATTGTGTCTGGAGTAATAGCAGTAACGGCAAGAAAGTTTCATCTTCAATGCGATGTAGTTCTGAGAATGAAGATCTCCTTTGTTGCGCCTGTATCGCTCAAAATGAATCTGTTCTGTTCTTCTGCAACGCCGAAGATTGACACCTCTGCTGCTCCATTGCCTTCTGTTGTGCCACTGATCCTTGAAAGGATGGAAAATCAGCGGGTTTTCATTCAGAACGCTGTTGGCTTCTTTTGCTCCTAATCCCTTAGCACATATGCGTTTATTTCTGGGTTTGAAGGCTGTGATGGAAACCTTACTCTCGCTCTCTCGCTCCTCTACAATACATTCTTTTGTAAACACCACTTCTCTATTGCAACGTCCTCTTTCTGTCATAAGATTCTCCCACGACAGAATAGCAACGTCTGTTTCTCAGGCTGTGGTCTTTTGTGCTGGTTCTGTCACTCACGCTGCTTTTAACATGACCCTGTCCCCAATATCAGGTTGTTGTAAGAGGAAAGACGTTTATCACAGGAAACATCTGTCGATTGTCGGAGAAATTTTAAGGTTAATTTTATGCTTACTTTTAACATAACATTACTCTGCTTAAAATAGTATATTCTTACAGTATTTAAATATATTAATCTTACAATATTCAACTATATCCTTACAGTATTCAATTATAACTTAAGAGCAGGCTTTGCTTGAGGCAAAAGTATGATGATCAAGCATAACTATAGAAGTATTGGCGTGCTAGTGTAATAACCACACTGAGGTTGGAAAGAGGGAAAAGAGATCTATTGGAAGCATTGGAGATTGCAGGTTGGTCAGTCAGCCTATCCAATGGGATCATTGGGTTGGTTGACCGGCCAATTGAGCTAATGGGAAATTGGATGAGCAAGGTGCATATCTTGTGACTATTTAATCTTAAAATGCAGGTTATGAAACGCTTAAAGGCTTAGAGCCAAAGGTTTGCACCGAGATTGAAGAAAAACAAAAATAAAAAGTAGACGAAGGAGGAAATGGACAAGACCGTGTGGTTACAGGGATATTTGAACAGATAGTGAATGACACAAAAATAGCTGAGGTGCGAGAACATGAAACCGCAACGCTTGCTTTGCACTGAGCTATGTAAATGAAATGTAGAAGAACATGAAATCGTAATGCTGACTTTGCAACGTGCGGTTATGCAAACTTGCAAATGTCTAAAAAGGTCAATACTATGTCAGAAGGCACATGGAGGTGAAGAGAGCATCGTGTTCAAAGAATCAAAAAGTTCTAGGTGGGCGGTCGAGATTTACTGAAGAGAGAGCCAAAAAAGGCCACCGATATGTCTGTATGCAAATTAGGTAAGGAGGGGCTAAAATGAAGAGGATGAAATGTTAAAACTGAATTGGAAATAAATGTGTATAAATAGTAGGGAATTTTTCAAAGTTCTTCGGACCAGCTGCTCTCTTCAGTAAGCATGTGACGTGTGTCTTGCTGAATAAAGAATTTGCTTCTTTCCATCTGCTGACTGACTGCTCATCATTTTGGCTAAGTTTGGGTAGTTTACTGAGATAATTGATAATGGAAAATTAAGGGGAAATTGATACAACTCCTGCGATCCTGCGATATGTCCACTCGGAGGGGGCTCTGAGTTCCAACACGATCATCGTTGCTCCTAAAGCTCTTTCAGACTTTACGGTTCTGCCTCCGTTCTAGAGCTTAACATTGCTTTGCTTGCTTTTAAAACTAAGGAGTTATAAGAATAGATATGAATTCAGGAACTTCGAGCCTGTGTGTATGTTTGTAAGCTTCTGTATATAGTGACAGTTTGATCCTTTTTCCTCCAGGTATGTTCGTTAAAATGTTCCACCCCGTTTGAGTTTATGGTGTTCTGGTTGTTTGGTGCTATTCAAATGACCAGAGGCTGGTTGGAATACTTGTTTTTTTTTTTGGTTTTTTTTTTTATAAAGGTTCCCCCGATTTTCTGCTGCAGCGTCTTAAATTAAAAAATTTAAAACCACGTTTTTTTGGTAATTAACTTGCTAATACTTGAGCTTCCTCACTTTTGCCTTGCACTATGAAAAGTGTTTGTTTCAAAGCTTTTGTAAGAAACCTTCTGCTGCGTCCTTGCTTTATTATTGCCCCAAGACATGTCAGAAACGTCTGTCTCTGAAACAGTCCAGTTATTTCTGTCTAAAGGAAACTGTGTCTAAATAGCCTGTCTGGTATTGTGCTACTGATCATTGTCTTGTAATTTAATAAAACAGATGATAGTTTTCATGAAGCATGAAAAATATTTTAATCTTGTATCTGTTTTGTTTTTTTGTGTGTTTGCAGTGGTCTTGCAGTGAAGAGACAATGAGAGTTCACGCACACACCAAGTTTTGCTTTCTCTGCGTCTTCACCCTCTTGTTCCATCAATGCACCCACTGTCATGAAAGCGGCCATCATCACCACCACCACCACCACCACCACAGCAGCAATGAAAATGACCATGACCACGACCATGACCATGACCACGACCACGACCACGTCCATGATGACCACCAGATATCAAGGGAGTCCTACGTGAGCCCACCAGTTCTGATACCCGGGAATCAGAAGGAAGCTGCAAAGCAGGAGCAGCATTACTACATTCAGCAGCTGTTTCGCCGCTATGGCCAGCAGGACCGGCTCGATTTTGGAGGCTTCCAGAACCTTCTGCTGAGCCTGGGACTAGGCAAAGTGCGAGTGGTGGAGCTGGATCATGACAACCTGGGACATGACCATGTGGCCCATCTGGACCTTCTAGAAGTGCAGGAAGGCCTGCATTCTCATTCAGCTGGTCACCCGCACTCGCATCATTCCCATCACAACCATCAACATCATCCCCATGGAGAGGCTGATGGAAGCTCATGTAGTCCAAGTCTCACTGCTGTAGCCAGACCTACTGTAGAGAGCAAACCTCATGGACGGTCAGGCAAGGATGGTGACCATGACCACGATCATGACCACGACCACGATCATGACCATAATGTACATGATCATAAACCTGAGCATGGCAGTCCACAGACTCAAAGCGTTAATTATGACCACACACATAACAGTCATGAACACTCTCATGGTCACTCACATGATCATGAACAGGACAATACTCGGAGTGAAACACCTGATCATGATCATACTCAGGACAGTCTGGAGCACTCACATGTTCACTTGCATAACCACACAAAGGAACAAACCAGCGAGCAAACACAGGAAACCAACGATCTCACTGGACCATCTTTAGATCGCACCTTCCCCAGTAGCCATGAAGATAAGACACAGCCTCATCATCATGGGCATCATCACCATAAACACCCCCACCCTCACCACTACCACCACACTCCAGACACTGTAACACTGAACCCTACTCAAACCACTTCAACATCCCTTCCGATTAGCGATTCTGAGGCGCTCTCTCACCGGCCCTCTAGTCAATCTCCTACATCAGCTCCAAAAAGGATCAGGAGGCCACAGAATGGTAAAGGACAACGTGGGCGAGGCAGAACACCCAACCCCACTGTCAGCTCTGTGGTGGCTGATCGTGGGAATGGCCATGATCACGAACATGACCATGACCACCATTTGCACCATCAAGGGCAGTCCAGCAAAGAAAAACGTGCAGTACCAGAAGAGACTGTGAACCCAAACACTTCTTCAGCTGGTCGGTTCGAAGACGTTCCACACCAACATGAGGAGGTAGCTCATTTCATTGTTCTTGCAAAAGTCTTGAATTGTTCTGACCCGTGGCTCACTCTTTTGTCCTCGTCTTTCAGTGTCTAAATCTCACCCAGCTGCTGCACCACTACGGCCTGAGTCCCGACTCGCTCATTTCCCCAGCCCAGTTCACCTACCTGTGTCCTGCCCTGCTCTATCAGATAGACAGTCGCCTCTGCATCCGCCATTATCACCAGGTCGACATTCAGGAAGCCCCCGAAACCTCAGGTACAAGCATGCATTAATAAAGTCACCACAGTCCTCATTAGTTCATGCTTTAGAGAGAAATCCTATAGTACTACACTGACACTTCAGCTTAATCTGCACCAGTGAGCTTTTCAACATCTTCCCCACAAAATATGTGGAAACTAGAGCTGCTCAGGTGTCTGTGCCAAGTTTCCAATGCATTGTTTTACCACACAGATCACTTCTAGTGTTTAACAGACACTGTACGGTCATAATGTAATAGCTCTGCTGTTATCGGAGTTGAGTAACAGAATCCAACAAACACGTAGCTAACTGTTTACCTCAGAGCACAACTACCTTTCCATTTCTCTGTGCCATTTCTCCCAGGAATTTGTTTTTCTTATTTTAAAAAAGTCTGTTGTCTGAAGTTAAATAGGTGTTTATCTAAATGTATCTGCTATTCTAATCTAAATTCTTCTTGTTGCTTGTGCTATAAAACTGTTGTGGTGTATTCTCTCGGTCTGTTTTTTTTATTTTTTTATCTTCCTTTATGTTTTACCGAAAGGCCATAAATCACGGCAATAAAGTAGTAAAAATCATGTGACTGGCAAAAGAACACCCCCAACCCCCACGAGCCGATTGATGATACAAAAATAACCTACTGCAGGAAGCATGCTGAGCTGTTGACAAGTTCCCGTGTTTACTACTGGTAGAGTAATGCAGACAAACATGAGGTTAAAATAAATTCACTGCCACTATACAGACTGTATAAAGACATCTGGGATATTTCTGCCACAAGAGTCGCATAATCGTAATGGCGGAAAACGAAGCAGAGTTTCAGAATGACTGTTAGAATCTAATTTTATATAATGTGCAAGAGTTCAACGTGAATGATGTCTTTGTCTTTGGCTGCATCTTCCCCAAGGAAAGTGATCATATGCCTCGCTCCAGCGATGTGGGACTGAGCACTAAAGACTTCTTACATGTGCACAGAAAGTCAATGATGCTGAAAACGCAGCAGATATCTGGGGATTTAGATGCACTTGCAGGTACTCCAATGTGGACCTGAACTCAAAGCCAAAATCAGGCCCGGATTTTATAACTGTGATGAGCTCTCCTCAACCTTTTTAGCACCAGATTTAGTTTCATGCAAGACAATTTTACCCTGGACCGGGAGGGCGTGGGGGGTCAGTGGGGTGGTGAATGGGTGGATCACGCACGTAAGTGCATGATGTATATTGTAATTATTCCATATACACTGGTCAGGCATAACATTGTGAGCAGTGAGAGGTGAAGTGAATAAGACTGATGATCTCCTCATCATGGCACCTGTTAGTGGGTGGGATATATTAGGCAGCAAGTGAACATTTTGTCCTCAAAGTTGATGTGTTAGAAGCAGGAAAAATGGACAAGCGTAAGGATTTGAGCAAGTTTGACAAGGGCCAAATTGTGATGGCTAGACCACTGGATCAGAGCATCTCCAAAACTGCAGCTCTTGTGGGGTGTTCCCGGTCTGCAGTGGTCAGTATCTATCAAAAGTGGTCCAAGGAAGGAAGTGGTCCGATCCAACAGACGAGCTACTGTTGCTCAAATTGCCGAAGATCGGTGTATAGTGTAAATGTCATTATTACATTATTTATTATGCACTATATACATATAATGTGGTGGTTGTGTTCATGTTTTGTTCTTTCAAAAAACTCCAGAGGCTTTTTAGTGCTTGGTCTCTATGTGGCGACGCAGTTTTGAAGGTGTCATTGGATAGCCGGTTGCTACATATTATACAGAACGGGCTTGAGGCATGTGGATCATCGGTCATGATAAACCTGTAATTTAAGTAAGACTCTTGGTATTTTCTTTAAATGCAGCCTTCTTTTTGTTGGCAGTCTTGGAGCCTTCTGCTGTGTCATCATTAGGTCTATCCAGCGAAGTTAGTTTTTTGCTCATTTTTGCAAGGGGTAACATGTTGGCTTAATTTATCAGTAGTCAATAAAATGAAAAAGAAAAAAAAATATCCCTCTATGGCCTGATACCCAAATGATCCACTCTCTGGTACTGGTTTGAGGAAAAAAAAGGATAACATAAATGACAGTTATTCAAAGTGTGCTTTACTTAATAGAGAAAAAAGAAAATGTAATCTCGCTAGCATTTCTGTCACTTCTCAGATGATTTAATCATTTGTTTTTCTTCGTCACCTTTCAGTACCATGTTTTTTAGCTATATGGCGAGTTTTGCATCATCCTATGGAGTAGGATCGATGGCGAGTGCTGTAGCAGTGCTCACCAGCAGCAATCACTATTTTTATAGTGAAAAAAGGAAGGACAGTGACACTTTATTGTCAGTACATTTATTCTTTATCCATTAAAAAGACATGGATAAACCACTGATTCACACACTGATAACTAGGCCAGTACATCAGTAATTAATTGACACTTGTACTAGTCATTAGGAGTAGGGAGAAGTGTGTGTAAAAGAGAGAGAGAGACCCTGGACATGAGCTTGAGGGTGCTATTTATTAGGCCTATATAAATTAGTGCCGTGTGTCTGTGGGTGATTGCTTTTTCCTCCTGAGACTGTATACGCTTCTCCTAAACGAGCGTGGATCCTTTACAAGTTTATAATCAGTAATTTTCTGCTGTTCTCTTCAGAGAAATACAGTTATAGCAAAAAAAAAAAAAAAAGTGCTAATTGCATTTTTTAATGATTGCACATACTAATGTGGTTAACTGTAATTAAAATATCACAATGTGGAGTCACAAAGTAATCAGTACTCTTTTTCCAGTCATGTGAGCTCTTTTGACATTTTTTTTTTTTTTTTTTTTTTAATTCTTACTATTTTTTAATCTGACCTTAACACTAGAAAGCCGAAATCTGCGCACTCATTAAAAGTCAGCGATTTTAGTAAAACGAATCAGTTAATACCGTGCGTCGTTTTTCAGAATAATATCTGCAGTTGTTATAAACAGTGACACCCAACGAAAAAGCTATCAAAAGTATCCTCAGTGTCTGACCTCGAAAACTTTTAAATAACTCTCATTAAAATACAATTAAAGTGATTGCCTAATTAAGCTAATTAAGTTTTTTGCTCAGCACATCTATTACCACTCCAGCATATCTAATCAGGGCTTCCATTGTGAAGTTAAAACAAATTTTCTTGTGTGTAGTCTCAGTTACCTTAGCCTGAGTGCTGTCATGTATAGTAGACTGAATCTCAGGGAATTGTTTTTGCTTTAAACTAAAAAGCAAAATGAGTATTTAGGGCTGGATTTTTGAGGCGTGTAGAACAGCTGGTTTCATTGTTTCATCATTTTCTGTGTCCACTTCTTGTTTCCCCTTTTTGTTAGGCACACATGGCATCTTTGTAGTTCTACAGCTCTGTTCTTTGGTTCATTTTGCACTTCGCAGCTGAATAGATCGCAAAAATCACACACAGCCGCCGAACTGTCGTCTCGCTGTAATTAAACCGCACTACAGTTCACATGGAAGATGACCGAGGACACCGCGCTCAGAGTTTTCGTCCACTCCCGAGTGTGATCACCGTGGTCTCACCTGCACAAACAAACCGCATCTGGCTTTGATTCAAATGTCACATATGTGACCGCACCCTTAGACAATAAAAATAATCATAGTATGGAATAAGTCATAGTATGGAAACTCTGGGTCAACTGAAAGTTATTTTATAAGTTGATTCTGATTTATAAGTTGCTCAAAAGCTCCTGGTTACACAACCAAGCTTGACTACATACAACTGTAAGAAGGATATGATTTATGACCACACTATCAGGTTTCACCCAGATGAGGATGGTTTCCCTTTTGAGTCTGGTTCCTCTGAAGGTTTCTTTCTCATATCATCTCAGGGCATTTTTCCTTGCTACTGTTGCCTCAGGCTTGTTCATTAGGAATAGATATACATTTCTTTAAAGCTGCTTTGAGACAATGTCCATTGTTAAAAGAAAGAAGTTGCTTTCAGCTGCACCCTGTTTCGGGGTCGCCACAGCGGACCGACTGGTCCGCACAACAACTTGGCACAGGTTTCACGCCGGATGCCCTTCCTGCCGCAACCCTCCCATTTTTCCGGGCTTGGGACCGGCACTGCATCCAGTGGCTGGGGTTGAGGCATTGGCTGGGAATCGAACCCGGGCCTTCCACATGATAGGCGAGAAACCTACCACTGAGCCACCAATGCCTCCAATGTCCATTGTTAAAAGAGCTATACAAATAAAGTTGAATTGAATCCATTGGGGGTTTTTTTAAATCATGGTTTACATATCTTCTAGGTCATTAGTGCATTCAATGAAGAAAAATAAAAAAAAACAGCTATTGTACATTTTAATGTCCTGTCATTCGAGCACACTGGGGTGAGTTGATCTTATTTACATTTCAGCAGCACTGAGTACTTATTGCTCTTATTGTTGCAGCATGGATCTGGATGTGGAGCTTCGTGTCCATCACCGTGATCAGCCTGCTGTCCCTGCTGGGCGTCGTGCTGGTGCCCATCCTCAATCAGTCCTGCTTCAAGTTTCTGCTCACCTTCCTGGTGGCGCTTGCAGTGGGCACACTGAGTGGAGATGCCCTCCTCCATCTGCTGCCTCACGTAAGACGAAAGTGACTTGTGTTTAACAGCCACTGACTGCATGTGTACTGCTTTATTGGGGATTTTGATAGACCTTGAGGATCGTACTTTGTCGCAGTGCACTAAGCTCATGCATTTTTCTTCCTATTCTGTTTTATCTTCTAGTCTCAAGGAAGCCACGGCCACAGTCACGGTGAGCACGAGCATGAGCACGAGCATGGAGAGGAGCACATGGATCTGCTTACAAAATTTGACGGCGTGTGGAAGGGTCTGACAGCGCTGGCAGGAATCTACCTCCTGTTTATCATTGAGCACTGCATCAGGATGGTCAAACAATACAAAGACCAAGGGGTACGAGGACGTTTCAGACCACACAAGGGCAGGGATGGGTCAGCGCTATTCAAATCCACTACCTAGTGGCCAAATGGGAAAATCATGTGGGTTATGAGGACTGAGACAGAATAGCTAGTCAGTGAAAGACTGAAAGAGTTAATAGTAGAACAGAAGCATTAAGAGTACACGTTGGTATGTCATGCACATTCTAGTACTAGCAAAGTGAGAGTACTGATCAAACAAGCGTTCCATTTTAATCTTTGGCTTCAGGATAAACACATTTAACATTCTAACATCTTTATTGGTGATCTGATGGAGAGGAGAAAAAAAAACTCAACAAAAGCAGTTGCATTGGTTTTAATAAGCCTAATATGACTCAGTGACACACTCACATTGACCATTTATCGATTAATTGGTCGAATTAATAAGCTGGTCGAAATGGCCTGGGTTTAGGAGGAACGGATTAAATCTGAAAACTAACCAGAAAATGAACACCTCAATGCAATGTGGTTTTGCTATAATAAACTGATTTCCTCTGTGCAGGGTAGCTTCTTTCAGAGGAAAAAGAGAGGCAAGGATGGGACGATTGGGAAGAAGCTGTCGGATCACAAACTAAACAGGCGCTCGGATGCAGAGTGGATGCATTTAAAACGTTTAGATGAGGGTAAGTCACTTATCAGGCAACTTTCAAAAGCCGTAAGGCTTTTTGCGATATTTAGCAGACACCCTTTGAGAAAAAGTTAGTGCTCCTTGAATCAATTAGTGAAAATGTCTGCAGACTTTGTTTGAAGACAACCTGCGACTTAGCTCTTCAGACAATACATAATAAACTAAAGACAGTTTTTTTTCCCTCTACTTCTTCTTCAAAATCCAATTCCCTGCAATCAGCTTCCCAGAGTGCCACTCCGATGATGGAAGCGCAGCCTCCAGATTCTCCCAGCAAGACGCCACTAACCATTACGGACACGGAGCACACCGAAGACGCTGAGGAAAACAGCAAGAAGGCCAAAACAAAGAAGCACGGCCATGGGCACTCGCATCACGGCCACTGCCATTCAGAGAAAGAAATGAAAGATGCCGGCATCGCTAGCATAGCCTGGATGGTCATCATGGGAGACGGCATGCACAACTTCAGTGATGGATTGGCTATAGGTGAGGCCTGCTGAGATGTCGAGAACTTACCGTATGCTTAGACTGGAAACAATAACTTACTAGAATAACAGTTGAGGAAAATGTATAGTAATTAACAAATTCTTTTAACATCTGAAAAATTTGCTCGACATTTGCACAAAATGGAAACCGACCTATAGCAGAGCTGTGTTTCATATTGCAGGTGCTGCATTTAGTGCCAACATTACAGGGGGCATCAGTACATCTGTTGCCGTCTTCTGCCATGAATTACCTCATGAACTGGGTAGGTCA
The DNA here is from genome assembly GCA_033459395.1 of Hemibagrus guttatus. Taxonomy (NCBI): domain Eukaryota; kingdom Metazoa; phylum Chordata; class Actinopteri; order Siluriformes; family Bagridae; genus Hemibagrus; species Hemibagrus guttatus. The sequence continues at coordinate 28,721,398 of JAUCMX010000006.1, read as the reverse complement.
TTTTTTTCAAAGCTAACGCAAATCCGAATCACGCGCTATGTATAATCTGTCCATGAACATTTCCATTTAAATGGTAACCTTGTTTTGATTCATGTCTCTTAATAACTGACGTTTGAGAAGAATCTCAGTTCCTGTGGTCCTTCAGTGCTGGGTAAGGTAGTACAGGAAGAAGGTTTTTCTTTCCTTCTTACAAGGATTTTTTGTAATCGTTTCAATAATTCATAATTCACACCACCTGGGTGCCTGAACACACAAGAGAGTCTTGATACATGTCTTCCTTGTACCTTGTAGCATTATTCGTGTACTTGCGTGCCTAACGTTTCTGTACCTGGAGGATGAAAAGTGATATTGATCTGGAAAACGTTGCGATTTTATAGTAACCTCTACTCTGGAACAAAAACAAGCAGCATGTAGCATAACGTTCGGCAGCATGACGCAAAGCACTACAAAACCTTCTGCTTTTCTCCTGATGGTCACAAAGCTGTGCCTTGAAATGATCCTTTATATTAATACTATTAATACTATGCTCTCATCTAGAAGATGCAGAAGACAGGTAACATTAAAGAAAGGTTATTATTGCCAGGGTTGTTATGGTTTCGCATTCGGTCATGGTGTATGAGCCGATGCTTACTTAACCACTGCCATACCATACCATTAGTATTTCTCATTCTCAAAAAACATCTTTCTAATAATTCTCTTTCTAGGAAAGAACAAATAGGAGATTTAATGTTTTTGATTCCTGGTCATTTGTTATACACTGTATGACCAAAATTTTGTGCACCCCCGACCATCTCACCCAACGTCTCATTCCAGATGTATTCCCCTTCGCTGTCAATATAAGCTCCACTCTTCTGGTACTAGCTGTGGGGATTTGTGTTCGTTCATTTACAAGAGCATTAGTGAGCTCAGACACCATTCACCCCAAACATGTTCAGTGGGGTTGAGTCCGAATCAGGGTTCTGTGCAGGATACGCAGGAGCATGTGTGCATACTGGAACAGGTTCGTAGTTGTGTGAAATTGCAATGATTGAGCATTCAGAGACATTCTGTACAATTGTGTGTGTCAAAATTTGTGGCAGCAGTTTGAGGAAAAGCCACACATGGGTGTGATGGTCAGGTGTCCACAAACTAATCCTAATTATTTTCTGTGGAAGTGCACAACCAACATTCTGAACAAAGCCAAAATATGCATAGTTCTTAGTACTTGCCATGTCTACTTATAACAGATGAAAAATCAAGAATAACGTTTAGAGAGAAAGTACTTCGGACTTCTCGTCCCTGCTGTATTCGCTCTATGAGGAAGGTTAAACTGGCCTTAAGGACACTGCCAGGCAGCGTGAATCACTCCTGGTCCAGCTGGATCTTTTGTGCCGTGCAGCAACAATACTGTGCTGTAATATTTCTCCTGCTTGTGTGAGTAATGGCGTTTCATTTCCAGAGATGCCTCTTGCAATCCCTTATCGATTGATCACCTCGTCCCAGACATCAGCTGGGTAGCGCAGACGTCCCATCTATCTGTGTATGTCTGCGTCCTTTCGTGTTTAAATGGAAGGAAAACAAACAGTAACCAAAATGGCTATGCCATAGATCGATCAAGTCTGAGACAAAACAAACCCAAATATTCTTTAAAGTGTTTGGGTTACCTGGCTGGAATATCTGTTTATTTTTGAGTTTATAACTTGTGTATCCTGTGTGCGTGTGTGTGTGTGTGTGTGTTGTGTGTGTTTTTTGACTGACTTTCACGGCTTGTGTTGCGTTTATACATTTGCCATCCCAAGGGAATGATGGGCCTACCAACACCTCTTCACGAGGCACGGCGCGGTGGTAATGAGCGCTCTTTAGCACCTCGAGGCGCAGCTAATTTCCTTTGACGGCTGTTTTAATTGTGCCTGTCGACACAAGGGAAGTAGGGAGCCAGCATAAAAGCGCTGCACAGTTGAGACTGTCACGTCTCCACCAGTTTTCCTGAGATGGATTGATGCATGTGACACATTAGTGCATTCTAGACAGTAATTAGCAGGGAAGGAGGACAGGAGACGCGACGTAACGAGAATCTAGGCCAGCAATCGACTTTTTCTGCGTTTTTCCTCGGTTTTGCTTGGGGATTGAGACCGGGTGCCAATTGGCTATGTTCATTTTTAGCCTGTCGACTAAAATAACATGCTTTTGAGATTAGCGCGATGGAATCGTGTACATACTCGTACCCGTCTGCTAGGTCGTCCTTGAGTAAGCCAGTGTTTGTGTGTCTGATGTGATGTATAGGTCTGACTCTGTGCCTGTTTTTGCCTGTAGGTGACTTTGCAGTGCTGCTGAAGGCCGGGATGACAGTAAAGCAGGCTATCGTGTATAACTTGCTGTCAGCTCTCATGGCCTACTTCGGCATGGTGATCGGCACAGCTGTGGGTCAGTACACGCACAACGTCACGAGCTGGATTTTCGCCATCACGGCTGGCATGTTCCTGTACGTGGCCTTGGTGGACATGGTGAGTATTAATACACTCCTGTGCAATTACAAAGTAATAATGGCATTTACAGCTGCATCAAACCCATCCAATTAAAAAAAAAATCATGTTTTATTGTTGCTGCACATCATGTAGAAATGGTTATATTTCCAAACCATCATCCAGTCATATAGTAACTACAACAGCTGAAGTATTTTACAACAGATATGCAGCTGATAAATACCAAATTTGTCCGAATATCTGATCAATCTGACACCATCGATATTTGAAGTGACTTTTCTTTTGTTGGACAGTTGCCTGAGATGTTGCACAACGATAACGAAGATCACAAACACTGCCAGCTGGGACACTTTGTCTTGCAGAACGTAGGCATGCTCACAGGCTTCGGCATCATGCTGCTCATCGCCATCTTCGAGGACCGCATTGTGTTCAACTTCAACTTCTAGCTACGTCTCCACGCCGGCAACATCCTCTTCTGGCACGGGGCGTCCTCCTGTCTCGTTCGTGTCCTTGTCTCTTCATTTGCTCTCCAAGAGGGCCTCGGTGTCTTATGGTGGACATGCAGACAAGAACATTTACAATTTGGCTACATTTTCCTCCCTTTCCAGTAAGGGTTTAAAACCCGAGTAAGCACAACACAGATGCAGAAACACAGACGTCTCTCTCTCCCCCTCTCCCTCCCTTACACTTACTCTAACTTCAAAAGCTCAAAGCGTATGTCCCAGTGCTTGTCTTAATGTGGTATCAGTATCCTCTAAATATCACTACATATCAGTGAGAAGGCAGTCCCCGATTTGAAGGAGTATCCCTTTAATATCATGATGGACAGACTGTTGAGGGAGGCAGCTAGCGCAGCCATCCATCCATCCATCCATCCATCTATCTATCTGCGTGTAGTAGTCCAGTAAGAAGAGTTGTGTTTTCACTTGTAAGCGCACTTGCAAGCCCATTCATGAAGAAATGTGACGTCTCTTGTTGTGTTTTGTCTCGTGTTGTCCAGCCAGCGTTGTGCTAAAGCACAAAGTAAGAGCCGCAAAAAAAAAAAGAAAAATTTACACAATTTACATTACTGTACCAGGAAGTGTACCAGGCTTAAAAGAGAAGAAAAAACCTCTCAAAACTGTCCAAGTGTGCTTTCCAGCAACAGTTACATAGATCTGCTTGCATCTCATTATGCCGTGAGGAAGTACACTACATTGATCACTCCCTGCAAATCTTTTCATCAGTAAATCCATCAGCTGAGTATTTGAGTATTAGTCCCAAAAAAAAAAAAGTGTACAGTGTTTCAGAGCAACGTTAGAATAATGTAACAGCAAGGTCGAGCTACTATGCGGTAGTATTTTGTAAACTGTGATGTGTTGGATCAGCCAGATCACTACACAAGGTATTTATTCGTTTGTGTTAATTGTCATGCCCACATTTTTCTCATCGGTTTTTCTCCATTTTTTTTTTTTTTTTCATATTTCATATTTTTTTTAATTAGTGAGTTTAATGCTTGTTTAATTTGTCTGTGAAGTTCATGACCGTTATTCCACTCTGTTTCAGCCGGTTGTACTGGTCAAGTCAAGGTATTTCCACGTCACCCAGGGTGCTGACTCTTTCATCATGACACTCGATCAGAAACGGTTCTTTGCCAGCGGTTACTAGGTTTAGCATAAATTCATCCTAGATTTATCTTCGACAATCCGAACTCTCGGTTCATTCTCCAAACTCCGGGTTGAAATGTTGGTATAAATTAGGCTAATTTGCACTTGCTGAGATGTTTCATTTCCTTGTAAACTAAAAGAAATGATGGATATATATATATATATTTTTCCTTTTTTTAATTTGCTGCAGTACTGTATGTAATGCTGTTTCGAAGACGCTAAACCAATTGCACTGTACTCGTAGACTCTCCCACTGAACATTCCATGGGCCGTGTGTCTGCTGCTCGATCAGCTTCCCCAGTGAACGATCCTGTTCTGTGATCTGTTCTCTTGAATGTATATAAAGATCAGTCGCCTTCATTTCGCCAACATTCTCAACTAGACCTGAAACATGCATGTGGCATGAGCTAAATGGAACAAACTTGTTTTTTTTTTGTTTTGTTTTGGTCAGTGTTTGATTTCTATTAAATAGAGTAAGATGTATGCTGAGTGTCGGGCATTTTGTTGGTTTTTGCTCCTCGGTTATTAGTCCGTGTTCAAACTGTGAGGTGACGAAGACATGATTTCGGTGTTCGCCTTGTTGATGCTGGAATTTGAGCAACATTTGAGCAACCTTTTCAAACAAACAGTTAATCAAATTTTCTGGTGTAGAAGTGTGAACAGAGAACTTGCCCTAAAGGCGTGTGGTACGATGAAAAAGCACTTATTTTTACCTTTTAAATTCCAACGTGGTAGTGCAGGTTGTATTTAACAACAAAATAATAAAATCTCCGGTCTTTTGACCTGGAAGAGTACTCCATGACTTGAAAGATGAAAAAATGTGAAAGCCTTGCCTTTTTTTTTTCCCTTCTGAAAGCCTGGGTGTATAAATGTCTTCGTTACATTTGTTAGTCTTGATGATGTTGCTCTGTCTAGAAATAAAGGTCCGCCAACAGCTCTTTTTTTTTTTGTGTGTGTTTGAGCGTGTAGCCTGACATGCTGAATAAATGGTTTTAAAGCCAGTTGCAAGATCTGACGTAATGGAGATGCCCCAAAAAATCTGAAGAATCGGACACGACTGCAATGCAGATTTGAATAAGGTTTATAGAATGGATCATTTGCACAAAAAAGGCATTGTGATTGGGAACAGTGTGATGTAACAGTATAGAGCTTTAAAAAAAAAAAAAAAAAGGCTGAAATATGCCACCTTTATGATCTGCTGCTTCATGAGTTGAGCTGGCAGAGCAAAGCCACGCCGCGGCGAATCCAGTGCTCCGGGGGAACGTCCGAGTCGAGGTTCATGGAGATGACATAGTTGGTGGAGTGGCCGGTGGTGGACAGCGTCCCCCGTCTCTCGCTCGTCTTATACATGGGTGCGACATAGCACAAGCGCTCGGGGATGTCCTGCTTCCTCATGGGTATGAGCCAGATCTACAACAGGGCATATTAATGAGGAAAAGCGAGTCGTATCGCACATCTTAATCGGACAATGCGCTCCTCTGTTTCAGACGACCTAGAAAGAAAAACCCCACAACTGACAAGAAAAGTAACTACTAGTGCTTTATGCCTCATTCATGAACAACAGGGAGGTTGGGAATTTTCCAAGAACTCGGGGCCTTCCAGGGGACAACTGGCTTTCACATGAACCACGTGAAGTTGAAAATAAAATGAATACTCGCTGGTTAAGATTAAGCATTAATAATAATAGTAATGTGTGTGAGAGAGACGGAGCATGTATGCACATTTAAGTTGAATTTATTGAGTGAATGAAAATCTAGTAAGAAAAAAAAAGAAAAAAAAAAAGCTTTGTTATAAAAATTTTAGCTTTCTGTCAAAATTCTGCTTTTAAATAGCAACTCAACTCACTGAGGGAGGAAATCAGAATTATGCGTCTGGAAATAAGCGCAACGTTATAGCGCTGTAGATTTTACTCGACATGATTCACTTCTGCAATATTCATGCGGTATTTTGTATAAATATGTAACTGGAACGTCTTCCAATCAGTGTGGAACAAAGGGAACTTTTTTTTTTTTCTTCTTCTTCTTGAGTTGAAATGGCTTTCCGCTTTTCAGGAGCCCCATGATAACACACAGCAAGACAAAAGCTCTCCGTGTGCGTTTTGTCTCCTGGGTCACAGCAGCTATAATTAATCATTCGAAATACTCGCTGTAGCAAAGCCTTTTGGGTATTGTGCGGAGATGAAAAGCGCTGCCTCCCAGGAGCCGAGCCACAGACCGTCTGGAGGAGCTCCGTTCTTCTCCCGAGTGCGCTTGTGTTTGTGTTTTCGGTTCACTGGGAACTCTGTGTTTACGAGACTTAGCTGAGAAAGTTGCACGTCCGACTGGAGTTAATGCGACGGAAACAGCGAGCTGGTCGATGAAGGTGTTCGAATTTCAACAGGCTCCCATGTGTGGGGATTAAAGAAAAAAAGAAAAACAAACAACAACAACCAAAAAAACATACATTCACAGCTGGAGCGTTAGTAAGATTATCTTGGCCATGCTGATACCGAATCCTCTGTAAAGTTCGACTTCAAAAGCGGAAGTGTGCGAAGGGGAAATGTCAATCAAATGATCAACCATCAGAAAGTAGGCCACGGTAATAAAAGCGCCCTGTAATGCTAAACACTTTGCTATAACGTCCCTCGGGACCAGTCGTGTGTGACTCAGGAGATGCGACCTAAATATATATATATATATTTTTCTTCTTAGGTTTTGATGGAGAAATGAATTACACATGATCTTTAACTCATCTGGGTTAAATATATGCACCAGATCAGTGTTTGTGACTCTCCGTGTGTCTCTGCTTAAACGTTTGTCTGAATTATAAATCGGTGAAGTTTTCCAGGGTAGCAGTGCAGGTTAGGTAGCGAGTGTAATTTATTCATTTATTAAGTCACACTACTAGCAAAGTCGGTAGGCAACATTACACCACAGCGCTGATTGGTCACTTTTTTTCTGCAGAGTCAGCAGCAGCGACTGTAAAGCTGGTTTATAATAATGCGCTCTCTCTTAACGTGTAACCGTTTCTATAGTGACTGCTCCTTCACAGGGGCGTGTATACTGGACTTTCCGTGTCATCAAAACTAACGATAAACTATGAATACAGCGCCTGTTTGAAGTGGCCCGCACCTTTCTGGAAGACCGTGTAAGAGGGTGGCGAGTAAAGAAGAACAGCATGACAAGGCCGGGTGTCATTTCTGTTTTCGATATTTTTCCCCTGGTAATTAACTTACATAACATGTCAGGTGTCGTTCCACACCATGTCGGTTCGCAGTGTGTAACCAAACCCAGAGGGATATAAATAAGGAAAGGAAATAAATAATAAATAAGGAAATGATGAATAATTACCACTGGCATGGTGTCATGGAGGACCTTGGGGTGCGACTCTGCCAACAGCTTCTTTTTTCTGTCCCAGCGTGCCCCGTCCAGGAACAAACCACGGATGTAGACGCCTGCCAGGGAAGAGGAGAGACATCATGGGATTCATAAACACCCAAAGCCATGAAGTACAAATAGGATAGGTCTGTCTTCTTTCTTTCTTTCTCTTCTCTCTCTCTCTCTCTCTCTCTCTCTCTCTCTCTCTCTCTCTCTCTCTCTCTCTACCCCCCCCCCCCCCCCCCCCCCACACACACACACACACATACACACACACTCACTTTCATCATTTTACAAACCCTGAGTTTAGCCTGAAGAAGAAGCAGACCTGGGGCAGACATTAAGGAGTCTAAAAATTTGGTAAACACTAGTGCATACACACCCACACACACCAGCTGTCAATCTCTGTGAGTGTGTGTGTGTCTCTCTGCCTGCATACAGCCCCCTAAGGAACAAGAGCTTCATCACATGCTGATGAACGAGCGACAGGGGTCTGATGTAAAAGAGCGAGGTAATGTTGACTCTGATTGATAGCCCGTGGGCACGGCAAGGGGTTAATGCATCCTCTCTCCTCCTGTCACCCTCTTTCCTTCCATCCCTCACCTCCTTTCCTCTGTTGTGTCATGCTCACTCAGGTTCTAGCTGTCCTTCCCTTTCTTCCTTCCCTCCTTTTTTTTCTCAGTGCATGTATGAATGTATATCTGTTTATCTGTCTGTCTCGCTATTTCCATCTGTCTGTTCATGGGCTATATACACAATACAGTCTAGAACTCCATATGTTTATACATTTTTATAATCCACCCATATCTATCCCTGTATGCATCCCTCCCCTCCACTCCATTTTCAACCAGAACACTTTTATAACTGTTCTTTGCTGAAATGATCCAATCAAACCGATCAACCAGCAGCAACACAGTATGAAAATACTCAGATACAGGTCAGGAGCGTTAATGTATGTTGACGTCATATATCAGAACTGGGGAAACATGCGGCCGTCTCGGTGAGAATCTGCTGTTCTGCTAATAAATTTTCACACACAAGACTCCTGAAACTTTTTTATTGTGTGTCAGAAACACTTCGATGTTTTGCAAGGTCTGAGGAGAATGTCTAGACTGGTTCCATCTGGCAGAAGGTAACTCGTATAATCACTCTTTAAAACCATGGTGCGCAGAAAAGCAGAACACATCTGGTTCTTTCAGTCAAGAGCAGGAATCTGAGGCTACAGGTGAAGATCGCCTGATGAAGATTGATTCGTGCTGCAAATGAGTCAGAGAAGAGCCAGAATTTGCAGCAACCTGCCCAGGGCCGCAACCTGCCCAGGGCCTCAACCTGCCCAGGGCCTCAACCTGCCCAGCGCTTCAGACTGCCCAGCGCTTCAGACTGCCCAGCGCTTAAGACTGCCCAGCACTTCAGACTGCAGGTTGTGTAATGGTGTGGAGAATGTTTGAGTCATTTGAAACTCACGGTCTATCTGAGTATTGTTGGTGAGCATGCTTATGACCACAAATTAGCATCTTACACCAGCTACTCCAGCATGATACCCCAATTACAGCTTCCACAAACATGACAAGTTCAAGTGTACTCCAGTGGCCTGTACAGGCACCAGCTCTGAATCCAGCAGAGCATATGATAGAATAAAAGATTCAAGGCATAAATCTGGAGCATTTACGTCAACCTGAACCAGATTCCCAAAGGAACGTTTCCCACACCTTGGGGAACCCATCTTACAGAGAATCGAGTCTGTTCTGAGAGAAAAGCGGGCCTAACCAAGGTGTTCCTGATAAACAGCTCTCTGCTTCTGTCTGTCTCTGTCTCACCGTCAGCAGGCGGCTTCGTGTACTCCGTTTCGTCCATGACGTGGAAGTCGAAGGCGAGCAGGTCGATGGGGATGGCGTGTTTGCGAGCGTAGTTCTGCTGTGCGCCGGTCAGGAAAGCCTGTGTGAAGAAGAAGCCTGACATCCAGAACACGGCTGGCATGCCGTTATTATACCAGTCCTACGCAAAGAAAACACACAGTATGATGATCACTGCTACCTCACACCATAACACTGTTCTATTACAGCTGGATAGAACAACCATGCTTATGAACCTGCTAGAGTGAGTTAAAATATCTCAGGAATCTACTTTACAACGTGTTACAACAACAAGTCTAGCGATAGGTCAGTGGTGTCAGTGTGGGTGTGAAGAAGAAAAAAGATGCATGTTTCCGACCACATGAAAGGCTCTACAGTAAAAGAATGTTTTATAATCCGTTCAGTGGCACAGCTTGAAGTCGGAGGTTAAGGTCTGTGTGAAAGCTAATAAGTCGTTTACAGGAATGTGCTAATCTACACATTACACCAAACATCAAGAAGCTTACTACCTTACAGTGCTGATTACACAGGATTATGATTAGAGCGCATAGCAAACTATTTGAATCAGATGGAGACCATATGACTTACTCCCCAACCCCTGGCTCTTACTGTACGCTGGAGTTCTGTCTGTTTCAGCTACTGTGTGGTGTTTTAGTGACCACAACAACGTTATGGCAGCAGGAAGTGTGATGTCATTGTGAGAAACGAGTATGCCTATCACAGTGAATTTCTTTTTTTTTTATTTTTTTTATTATATAGCAATATGACAGGCATCATTAGGTCTGTGTGTGTTTGTGTGTGTGTGTGGGGGGGGGGGGGGGGGTATGGTAAATATGACACATAAGGAAATGGACGTCACTAAGACCAGACCTTTTTAACCCATTGTAAAATTAACTGGGAGAGAGAAGGTCCAGTGTGATGCTCGCACTACCATTTCACAACCCCCTTTTTTTTTTTTTTTGGATTTTTTTTAAGATTATGCTCGTAGTGAGCCGTAAGCAGTACAAATATCTCATACAAGATCTTTATCATTCACTCATGCTTCAGTTTAATGAAATCTCATTTACCTCCGGAGGTAAGACACGGTTTTTAATCACACAGTAAGAAATGTGTACGTGTTTGGGGTTAAGCACTGTTTAACTTAGCCTTCCCCATCAGAGGCACCGAGAAGCCTTAAAGCAGAAAGCTGTAATTTGTGATCGCGTCTTCACAGAGTCAAGTCCGTGAAGCGTTCTCTGAGGTTCGATTAAAAATGGCACGATGCTCAGAACGGTGTGTGCGACAGAACAACATGCACTACTGCAATGCTCTGACTTCTGCATGATCGTCAGACATTTGAATAGGGGACGTAGATAATGATGAGAAAATGAGCATATCTACTGTGTTACTAATTACTTGTTCACTCTATATGAGCGCGATGGTGCAACAGCTGGAGTCTGGCAGTGGAATGTTGTGTGGGTTTGGGTTCATTCCGATAATACAGCTTTTTACGGAAAAAAAAAAAGAAAAAGTGAGTGCAAGAAGTTGGATGTTATAATGTGAAACAAGCTACTGGGTGTAATGAAGATTAGCTAACACTCCGCTTATTGTACTTCATGTTAATGAACTGCTGAACACAGCAAGATCGCTTGGATTGAAGACTTTACAAAGGTTCACAGGAATGAGCATTTGACCTAGCTGTCTGATTAGATTGGAAAAATAAGACCGTATAAAGAATAAGAAACACTGTGTGAAGCCTGTTTTATGCATCGTACCATCTAGAAACTACCAGAAGTTCTGAAATTCTCATTAAGCCACTGTAATTCCTCGAAACTTGATTTAAACAGCTAAAACACACACTTATTACCATAATTACACTGTCAACTTCAGCGTTGAATACGCAAACCTCTCTTTTCTCCAGATGCTTCTGTTGTGTGAGATTTTCTCTCTCATAATTGCAGTGTTCTACTGCCCCCCTGAGGCGCACATAATACGCCGCCGCAGTAGGTTCGGCTCAACACACACAAACATGCACGTGTTTTGGAGTTCAGGTCCTACATGTGACTCAGGGCAGACGAGCTCACCTGTAAGAATCGGAGCCTCTCCAGGAAGTCGCTGACGTATCCTCCGAGAGGTTTGAGGCTCGGGTACGATCTTTTCATCCACATACCTGGAACACGGCCCTTCAGGATGCTCGTCACTACTTCCTCCAACTCGGACGACATCACCACCAGACCCTGCGATGCGGACAGGAAAACGAGTAAAGATTCGGGACATGTCAATCCATAATTTGAAATCGTACTTTGAGGATTTTTTTTGACGCAGCATTTGAACAAAACTATGAAAATAATGTCACCTTTATTTATTTCAACCTTAATGTGTTATCCAAAAAGGTGAACAACACAGACCTGAATCAAATCCTTCAGGGTTCTAACTTTGACGCGAGGACCACCAGAACACACCACGGTTTTATTATTATACATTATATGGCTACACCTGAACATCACACCCTTATGTCCACGTTGAGCATCTTATTCCAGATCTATCCCTCTACTGTTTTAATAAGCTCCACTCTTGTTTCCACTAGATGTTGGTGCGTGGCTGTGGGGATTCGTGATCATTCAGCTACAAGAGCATTAGTGAGAACAAACACTAATGTTGTAAGAGTGAGGAGGTCTGAGGTTCAGTCAGTGTTCCGGTTCATCCCAAAAGTGTTCAGCGGGGTTGAGTCAGAGTCAGGGCTCTGTGCAGGACATCAAGTTCTTTCACTTTAACCCTGACCTCTACACCATGTCCTCATGGAGCTCAGGGGCATTGTGCACAGACGCAGTGTCACGTTAAAGTGAAATTATAATGCTTTAGCATAGAAAAGTCAATCAAGAATATATGCCAAATGACTAAAACCTACTTGATTAGTTCTCATTTATTCTGATACAACGCTTTTTAAAACTTCTATACAGCACGTTGGCTGTAAAACCAGAGCACCAGTCGCTTTCACATTAAACATTTTAAACACACCGAATCTCCGACTCTAGACGTAACATGACTCGAGTCTCATGATGGTAAAGAGAATGATTAATAATAAGATCTGATATAGTAAGCGGTCTCTCTGATAAGTCTTCTAATGGAAATGATTTTGTAATTCAGACTTTTTTTTGTGGATTCAGGAATTTACGTATTTGTGTTTATTTTATCCATGAATAATGTATTAGCAAACTAGCGAAGCTGAATTAATTAGCCTCATGGGAGATTCCACTTGGCAGGGAAGTGAGCTGGTATTGAGAAGCTGTCAGTAATAAGAGCAGATTTTGTACATGTTCGAGATAAAACTACGCCTGAAGTTGCATTGTATTCAAACCGCCTGCTGAAATGGCACATGTGCACGGGGCCACAGAAAAATCCCATACTGCTCGGAGTAACAGCGTTTTAAAAGCTGAACTTTAGCCAACCGTCTCCGTGTTCCCCTTCAGCCAGAAATGTAATCTAACAAGAGCTCGTATGGCGAGGCGCTGCACAAACAGCGGCCCGAGATTAAAGAACGACCGCCTCTTCGTCTTCTCCGGAGGACGCGGGCTTAACGAAGGCAGGAGAGAGCAGCGATGTGGAGGAGAAGGAGAAGAATGGAATGGGGAATAGAGAAGCTAAAAAAAAATCATGAAATGAATAAAAAAAGACAGGCACCCAGGGGAAGGTGGGAGTTCAAGCGGGGAGTTGGAGAAGATGAAGGGGATTATATTAGGGTTAGATTAAGGGATCAGGGGCCGCAGGGTGTATTCAGTAGTGCTGCTCATGAAGAGAAGAGGACAGCGTTAACCAGGATTGGAGCTGTCAAGCAAACAGCAGGAGGAGATCCAGCACAGGTACAGAATCTTCAGAGCCAAGCATGCTGGCAAAAATGGGACAAAAACCACTGCCACACACACCATTTCATTAAAATGTACTTTTGAATATGTTTAACGTTAATCCTTCCTAATATCAGCTTGATTACGGGTAGAGAGAAAGTGATTCGTATGGACTGATTCGTATGGAGAGCTTAATGGAATGCTGGAAGAACGAGCACAACATTCATATGAGAGTTGTTCCTTTAGTTCATTTTAATCTGAAGGTGGGAGTGAAGAAAAGAAACAAAACTGATTTCATATCCATGGTTAGTAAAAGTAACAAACAAAGCAATGCAGCTTTTTCCCTGTATATGGCATTCGCATTAACCGCAGATCTCTACTCGAGTGTTTGTCGTATCACAGCTGCTTTAACTCAAAGCTCAATGACGACCTTCTTGCATCTGCTCCTAACATTAATCATCAAAACCAATCTGATCAAACCACCGACATATACAGACTTTATTGTGAGGTTCTGCTATGGTTCCTTAGATGCTCCAAAGTTTGCCTAATGTTTTTTTAAGGTTCCTCAGCAACTCTAACGCTCCTCTAATGTTTCTCAGGGACTTTAAAGCTTTAAAGACTTTAAAGGCTCCCAAGAAACAAGGTTGCCCCCAAAGCTCATCTAAGGTTTTTTAGGTTCCTCAAAGCCCCCAAAGCTCATCTACAGGTATTTCTAAGGTTCCCCAGAGCCTTCCAAGTGTCTAGGTTCTCTTTCTTATCCCAAAGTCTTGTCCAAGGTTTCTTCAAGGTCCCACAGAAAGCTTATCTAAGATTTCTCCAAGGTTCTGCAGAGCCACCAATGACTATCTCAGGTTTCACAAAGGTTCCACAGAGACTCTCCTGTAAAATTTCTTTAAGGTTCCAAAGGTCCTCAAAGGTGCCTTAAGGCCCCCAAAGCTCATCTAAGCTTTCTCTAAGGTTCCTCTGAGCCTCTAAAGTACCTCTAATATTTCTCAAAGATTCCTCATAGCCTCTAGAGCTCATCTGAGGTTTCTCTAAGGTTCCTCAGAGCTTCAAAGCTCATCTAAGGTTTCTCTAAAGTTCCTCAAACCCTTCAATGTATCTCTAAAGCTTCTTTAAAGTTTATTTATGGTTCTGACCTTGATGGCCTTCTGGATGTTGACACATGAGTCACGGATGGTCTGCAGCAGCTTGTTGAAGCGGCCCATCTCCTGCACCAGCACCGTGTTCATGCTCTGCTTGTAACTGGTGGGGAACCTGCGCATGGCTGCCTCCGTGTCAAAGTCCTGCGGCAGTTTGCTCAAAATGTCCGCTGCCACCTCGTACACCATGTCGTCAGAGGATTTTGCGTCGCCGCCCATCATGCGAGACTGGACAGAAGAGGAAAAAGGTGAAAAGCTGAACTCATTGTTAAAACTCCCGAGAGGTAAAAGATGCATATGCACAGATTAACAAGCAATGAGTCCTTCTAGTCCCTCAGAAAGACACTCAAGTTTTCAGATCATTGTCTTCGCCCATATCCCATTGCGTGCCAGTTGCAGCCATCAGTTATCTGAGCCAAATTGGATCATTAGCAGCTCACCAACATTACAGCAAGCAGTACATAGGAGCCCTTTTTCATTAGTTACATAAAAACAAGGGTAGATTTGAATGCATCGAGCAAACAGTTGTAGTAATGAAATAAATCATGAATAAAGCATTTGCCCTGTCAATTATTAATATCGCATACCATCTAGATGCTACAAACGGGAGCATCATTTACACATCCATCCTGATTTGAGGAATAAAGGCCATTATGGTGGAAACTCAACTGGTAAACATAGCACCGTCTATTTGACTTCCCTGTGTGTGAATTACACTCGGTTTTATTATTTACACTGATGACATGTGCACACTCAGCCTTGTGTCGAGTCGTGAATGTTGTGATCGCAGTCCGTCCACTATCAAACCTGAGTGAGCAGGATGCTGTCGAACAGGAGCTGCGTCTCCACCTGCTCCTTGGTGATGTCAGCGTTGGCGTTCATGCCGAATATTTCTGGCGATGGGTACAGTGGGAGTGATTTGGTGTACTCCACGTAGCTGTTATGCTGCGAAAGAAACGAGACACACTTCGTGACGCAGGCATCCAGAACGAGGAGACACTAAATAACGACGGCGCACTTAAAGCACGCCACCCACGAGATCGCTGACATTTATAATAATGACTATGCAAATCAATGTTCATGAATAAAAGATTTCAGCAGAAAATGGCAAATAAAAACCGAGCGTAGATTATACATGTGCTCGCAAATAAATTAGGCGGCAGCCACTGGTGGCATCCCACCGCGCGCAGTTATTGAACCCTGAGCTCGTTATGATTTTCAGAACTTTATGGAATGGAATGAAAAAAAAAACAAGTGGGCAAGGGAATCAGAAATGATGTGTTCTGCATTGCGTGGGCGAGTTACATCTCTTAGTCATTTGATCATCAAGTTCTGATGATAAGTTTTCATTTCTGCAGACAAGTGAGTGGAGAGAAAAAAAATGAAGTTTAGTTTTAGTTGTCCATTTATTTAATTACATGATCTGACGTGTGTGTGTGTGTGTGTGTGTGTGTGTGTCTGAGACCTTACATCCCCTTCAGGAGGTGAGAAGTAAATCCCACTTGGGTCGAACTTGTACTCTGGATCTTCGATGATCTTTTTGTTGTAGAAGATGGAGAGGATGGTGCGGAGAGTTCGGCGGTCCCAGTCATCTGTAACACGTCCTCCATAGTTACACTCTCCTGTCATGTAGCGCAGTGCTTCGAATGGCACTTCCTAGAAAAAAATTAATAATAGAAGCTCATAGAGTCTGAAGTGGTAGGGGTTGGGTGGTGTGTTGTTGTTTTTTTTTTTAATTGGGTCCATCAGAGTACAATTAATCAGTTACTAAGATTTTATTCATCAAATTTTTATATTCTTATTCTTATAAGAGGTGAGGTGTATGTCAATATGTTATTTTCGACTGTTTTTGTTGATATGCCTGTAATTTAGATTGACCCACGATCTAAACCACCGCTCCTCATATTACGTGATTACATTAGAATGCAATAACAAGCATAAAATACAGTTTTTGCTACAGTATAATTTATGCTTTTTAGGATTTGCAATTACACTAATATTTGTAATTAGACAGCTGTTCTGTTATGCCGTTTATATTCAGCTGTGCTTGCGGCATGACGATGAGCGAATGAGCCATGAGAACAGAGTGATATCATGTCCTGAGTGTGAGACAGATAAATATACAGACAGGTGGAAAATTGAAGGAAGATGTTCTTCTAAGGTGTAAAAAAAAAAAAAAAAAAAAAAAAAAAAGTGTGTTAGAACACAACGTTCCCAAAAGATCTTCCCTCAGCTGGTGTTTTGATGATGGTGCTGTCTAACACTTTTGGTCCGCACAGGTGTGTGACAGCCTTGGTATACGAGCCCTGTGGACGGGGGAGGGGTCATCCTGGACATGACCACTCCCATCTTCCATTAGGACATAACTGCTAGTGCCATTGGCTTTTTCTTTAATATGTCACCTGTCTTTGTCCTGATGGTCTGTTTCCTTCTTATAAAACTACAATGCTATCGATGCATCGATGAGTTGTTTTTTTCCTCGACTAGTAATCAACCCTGTTATTTAAAGGCTCCTCCTCCCGTTTTATTTCACACTGATCAACTCAAAACCTTCTTCGTTCACCTTGCGAGGGCGGAGCATCTTTCGAACCGGAAAATCAGATGAAGATGAGCAGAAAAAATATTCGTGAGGTGGTGGGAGAGGGCGTGGCTTCTATGGGGTTAGTTAATTTTGGAGTGTTTAAAGCCACTCAATCGTTGTGACTCATCCCAGTTTCAGGGTTAAGATGGCAAAAATGAAACATTTGAATGAAGCATAAGCAGAAGTTTTCATAAATGCTTCAGAAACCTGTGGAGACTGTAAATATATATATATATATATATATATATTTCAGTAATGTCATACATTCCTATGTTCTACAACTTTGACTTCAGATGAACTGAAAGATTTTATTATAATACTATTCGACTTTCAGATCATTCTGTACACATTCAGCAGATGAAAAAAACCCAGAGTAATGGCAGCATCTCACTGCCTTCTTTCCTCTACTGTCTCATTCGATTAGGAAAAAAAGCACCAACCTATGCTGCTGTCTCATTTTTACACCAAAGACCCTTTTCATTATGTGCTGCGCTTCCAGGTGTCAGTTGGCAAGTTCGGCACACTTCGGAGGGCTTTCAGAAATAAAAAGGTGGAGCTGGTGGCGCTCGGTTCGTGACATTTCCTGCTGAAATTTCCCTTGCTAATGTCACGGAGGAAATGTCAGCGTGTTTTTTTCCCAGGGGGTTCTTGATCAGTTTATGCAGAGTGCTTGTTTTGAAAGGCATAGTGAGAGTAGCGTGGAGGGCGCCTCTGAAGCTGTGGAAATGTCAAGGGGTTTTTTTTTCCCATGCTTCTTCAGAGGGACTTATGAAAGGATTGGCGGGGTGCGTGAAAATGAAGTCGGAGACACAAGAGTGACTGTGTTAAGAGTGCATGCGATAGAGTGCGGGCGGGTGAGAATTGGTCGATGTAGGTATGAAGGGAGGAGCCGATGTGGATGGTGTGTGTGTGTCCTCACTTCATACTGGTCCAGGAACATATGCAGCTGTTGGACAGAGATGCGCAAGTCAGTTTCGTTGAACTCGTAGGGGATGTTCCAGCCCAGGGGACCGAACTTCCTTCGCTCTTGGGTAAGAGCATGGAAAAAACACAGGCCATAAAGGAGTTTCTTGAACACAGCCTATAACACACAAACACACACACACACACAATTAACAATAAAACACCGAAATAAAGAATACAACTTCTTACAAATCATCCCCCTATCAGCCACGTTCCCACCCCACTGCTTTGCAATTGGAAAAGTTTCCTACATGCTACATCATTTATCCTTTTATCGCATACTCTCTCAATCACTACCCCAAATTTTCCATTCATTGTTTTTTGCCATAACTCCTGACTCACTGGCTTCGAGTTGCTGTTGAAGAACTCCGGATCGGAGATGGGGTTCATATAAAGGGAGCCGATGATGTTGGAACGCAAGCCCTTGGGGGCCTCGTTTGTCATCTTGACACCGTTCTGAAGGACGGCCACGGGGAAGTTAGGCGACGGGTAACTGGTTAGCCACAGACGAAAATCGGGATGAGTGGTGTCTGGGTTGAGCTCCTGGAGGAAAATAGAGTCAAAAGAGACTCATCAGTTGGGATAGAAAAAGGCTCTGTGACTTAGCAACTGAAAATACGTAAGAATGTTGAAGATGAAAATAATTCAAAAGCTTTGCTAGGGTTCTTGAAACTTTGCACTCTTTAATTATGTGAGCTATTTCTTCATCCAAGTACCACCACTGGTACCAGAATATACAGATACCAGCATTTTTTGGGGGGGGTTTCCCCACAACAAAGTACTTTTTGCACTAACACAACAAACTCTAATCACCAATGTCCACTTCCACAACTAGTTTCTGGGCAACTGAATCAACTACCAAATGTAATGATGAATGATTTCGAAAAAATGCTGCAACTACACATGAAGGGAAGTGGTAGCTCAGTGGGTAAGCTGTTTGACTACATGAGTTGCCATTCCATTGCTTAAGGGCCCTTGAGCAAGGCCCTTAACACTTAACTGCTCAGTTGCATAAATGAGATAAATAAAAAAGTTAGTCGATCTGGATAAGGGCATCTGCCAAATGCTATAAATCACTATATTACTAGTTCCAGCTTTCATCATGCTCAATTTTACCTCGCAGACCCGTTCCAGCGTGGCCATCCAGGATGTGGCCAGATGGCAGTTTTGCAGCACCACCCAGGTGCCTTCCCTCACTCCCACCTCAATCATATTCATGGCAATGGGACCCTGGCCTTGGCCCAGTGACAGAGAGGTCAGCTTGCTCCCTGTGAAGCCCTGTGAGTAACACATTAAGGTACAGTGTTTAGAATATGATAGTGTGACACTATTGAGTGAGATATGATTAAGTCATGAGTTATGCATGAAGAAACAACTTTAAAAACAAAGTTAAATATGTAAGGAATGAAACAACAGGGAATTTAGTTATGAGAAAGTGGTGCACTGGTATGATGCTGCCTGATATGAAGTAGAGTTAATGTTATCAACAAAAAGTGGAATATTTTCCTATAACACCTCATTACAAAGGTTTTTGTTTCCTATAGCACAGTGATTTGCCAATAATTACATTGTAATTGTAATTGAAAAACATTTTGTGCTTTTTAGCCATTTACTGCTGTGGAATGTCCAAACCTACTGAAACATAATATGAAAACTGAAATATAATATGCTTTTCTTTGTTAGAGAGCAAACAATGCCTTTTTTGCTTTGTTTTATTATTAGTCATATATTACGTGCAGTGTCTGTTATACAGGTCCCTCTGAATATTACTACAGAAGCAATAACATAAAAATAAGCTTAAACCTCTCCTATGAAAATGAACCTTCTGACCAATCAGATATGAGAATTCAACCAGTTTAAAATGCGAATGAAGTTAGTCGATGAAGAAAGGTGTTTAACGTCTTTAACCTTCTCGTCTCCAAACTTCAGCAGAGCTGCCATGGGGTCGGAGCCTGGTGAGAGGATGAAGATGAGAGGAGCGCAGCAGTGACTGTCTCCAAAAGCCTTCCCCAGGTTAAAGGGGGGCACCTCGATAAATTGGGGTCCCAAGCTGTTTGACACGAACTCCTGCACCATGGGAATGATCTGGAGGAGGACAAGGAGCAAAAAGAAGAGCATGTTCAGAGGTTTGGCACTCATAACAAAGTGTATGAATCTCAGTGTTGAGAGATGAATGTGATTCTTTCACCTTGTCTGGTCTCAGGCAGCGTATGACCAACATTCTCTGAAACTGTCCCAGTTTCTCCTGCCAGTCTCCAGGAAAAGGTATGTGATGAGGATCCTATGGAATACACACACATTTACACACTCAGCTCTCAGTTACACCACAATGTCCGTACTTTAACAACCTAACACAGTCAACTTGCATACTGTTCCTTCAGGTCCAATAAGGAAAGTAGTAGCTAAGCTCAACATCTCTACTATTACCTCCTTCCATCCACTTCCATGCTACTGTGGTATGGTACAAGTTTATCTAACACACCTTGCTGTCGTATACTTCTTTCCAGCCATCTTTCAGGCGTGTCATGTCCTTGCACAGGCCCTTGAAGCACTCCAGCTCGTCCAGGCGGCAGATCTCATCCCAGGATTTCTTGGGCAGCCACGTGCAGGGATTGATGTTCGGGTTATCTAGACCCACGCCACCGGTCAGCAGAAAACGCCACTCGTTCTCATCAATCTATACAAAGTTGCACAGGAACCCGAAATGGGATCATAAAGAAAAAGTCGTATATAATTTCAAATCCAGATTATATCATGTGTTTCAGTATGGTTTGTGTGTTTATCATATTGCTTAAAAAAATAACATGAGAGGAATCTCTGAACAGGTATACTGAGCTTGATAAATAATTATCATGTGATCTTTAGTCTCAAATTTATTCTATAATGAAATTCAGTGGAGTTTTGTACTTCATTCCTCAACATGGTGCCCAGTTTCCTACATTACCCATAATGCTATTGGTCTACCTGCTGACAGTCATATATCAGGCCAGTGGGATTTAGCCTTTCATTCTTGTTCCAAGACAGCGACACAGCAGTGCTTCAGTCCACTCACATTAGGTTCCAAATCTCCAACTTTCATGGCTTGTAAGTTTGGGGATTGCTAACTAGCTGTGTTGCTCTAACTTTTTATTATTACTTTAGCAGCAAAACCTTGATTTATAATTGTTATAATGTCTAATGTAGATTGCTGAAATTAAATACTAATCAGCACCAGAAACATATTCAATGTGTTTTCTTTTACATCAAACAAATGTCTAATGAACATAGACATATTATAGAAAAGCACATTTTACACTAGTTTAACGGGAGCATGATAATCGTCTAACAGCAGTCAAATTCTTCAAGCTGACTGGTCGGAAGATGTGCAATACTTTAGACTAGTTCCATTAAAGACGGGTTTATATTAATGTGCTTGTTTTTAATAGATATTTCTATAATGTAATAAATAGCATTAAATACATTGTTTCTTAGTGGCGGCTCGTACACAGAGACGCGTATGAGACCTGATGCTCCACAAGCCACTGTAGTCTAAGCAGAATAATTGAAAATAATGCATCTCTCCGTGATATTTTATATTCATTCATTGTCTACCGCTTATCCGATCTGTTCTCGGGTCATGGGGAGCCTGTGCCTATCTCAGGCGTCACTGGGCATCAAGGCAGGATACACCCTGGACGGAGTGCCAACCCATCGCAGGGCACACACACACCCTCATTCACTCACACAATCACACACTACGGACAATTTAGAGATGCCAATCAACCTACAATGCATGTCTTTGGACCGGGGGAGGAAACCGGAGTACCCGGAGAAAACCCCCGAGGCACGGGGAGAACATGCAAACTCCACACACACATGGCGGAGGCAGGAATCGAACCCCCAACCCTGGAGGTGTGAGGCAAACGTGCTAACCACTAAGCCACCGTGCCCCCCTGATATTTTTTTTATATATTGTATGTATATTTTATTCCTTATATTATTTCTGTCGTCATGTTTCAGCATATGAACATAACAACAGTATCAGAGTAACAGTATGCTCGCTTACAGACTACTTCTGGTCTGTACGCGAGCATGACGAGACGTACTGTATGGTTTTCACCAGGAAGCATTTGGAGGTTGTATGGAGAAAAAATCTAGACTGCTGAGTCTTTTCACCTATGTGAAATTGATGCATGTGAATTGATCCTCAAAAATGTTTTTCTTCTCAGCAAAGTGCACATTTTATGCTGTGTGTATGGCCCTGGGCTGTGTATTATCATGTTGCAGAGGAGTCTCTCGCTAAAGAACTAGAGACGTCTTCATGACTGAAACGCATGTTCACTACGAGACGTTCAATAAAAGGTTCATAGATTTGAATCTTTAGATCGTAAAACATTCGAAAAGATTCAAATAATCAGGCTTTCTTTTAAAATACTGCCTTTATCCTACATAATGTAAAATGGCAGGCATTATTTTATAAAAAAAGCTTTATTAGGTTAACTGTAGGCTAGATATGCTGTATGCTATGAGAATGTGATTAGTAACGGATTCAGGTCGTTATTGTGCATGTAATATTAACTGCAGTGACTTTCATGTTCATTTTATCTATCAGCCCAGGAGACCGGCTTCTCTAATACCATTTTTGAACATTTTGTGCAGGTATTTGGTGTAGCTGTGGAAAGGCAGCACTCACAAGACTTTCGTGTTTAAGCAGGTTGACAGTGAGGCAGAAGGAGAAAAGCAGCTTGTCTTTCTCGAAGAGTGATCGGCAAACGTTGACATACAGCGAGTAGGTGAAGTGGTCTCTTAGGATCTGCAGTCTGGGCGCACACACACACACACACACACACACACACACACACACACACACACACAAATAGGCAAGGATGAAAGCATAAAGAACAAAATTATTTTCTAATTTTGTGCAGTGGTATTAAAAATACACTACTTACTGTTACTGATACATGCTGATTAATTATTTTGATCAAATTTGGACAAATAGTTAAAAGTCCATCATGTCGATATAAGCTCAGCATCCCGTCTTTAGCTAAATGGTTTTTAAATTCTTAATTCTGTTTTTTATAAGGCTCTTAAAATTCAGCATCTGTACATTGTGCTTTGTTACTAGTTGAACTAGTAATTAATAAACTATTTAAACTTGCCTCTAATTTGTGTTAAGCTATGTGTCCATTAACTACTGACTACTTTTTTTTTCCCTGACACAAAAATGTTCATTAGGATTTTTCTAAGCAATTATTTTAATCTTGCATGAAAGCAAGGAGATAATGTTGAGCAAATAAAAATATTGGATTGGGCAAATATATAATAAAGGATTTTGTTGAAAGTGCCATTGTCGTTATGATTTAATGCACCAGCCTGTTGTGCTATTTATACAGGCTCAGATTTTCTTTAGCTGAATGATGATGACTACACAAAACATTGGCAAAATACACAAAATTTCTATTAAACGACTGATGTAGCTTCACACCTCTGCTCCAGAACCTCGCTCTTGTCCGAATTGTCGATGGACAGGATAAAGAGATTGATGAACCAACCGAGTGAGTACTGGTACATGGGCTCGATGTTGGCCAGGTCAGCGATGGAGAAGAACAAGATGGCCGAGTGGACTGCGATGGGTGTGTAGCCCATACGTGTTTCATCGATCTTTCTCTCCATCACCTCAGCCACAGCCTGCTTCTCTGAGATTTCGTTGGCCAGCACTTTGGAGGAAGAGAGAATCTGGACAGCTGACTCGTCCTCCAGGATGTTTCCTTTAGACGCAGAGAGTACTTCCAGGATCTTGTCTTCAATCTCTTGAAGCTGTCTGCAGGATGAGGAACGAATTATCAGGGATGTCAGGAAGCCGGACTCTTAGATCCAGTCAACTCACCACACACCTTTTAAGATGAATGAAATCTTTTATTGTGGTTTATCAGAGACAAGTGTCATTGGTTATATAATGAGAAAATACAACACATCAGGGATGTGCTGTTATAGGAAAATAACCAGTGATAAAATGGTGTAATGCTCCCTGATGTTAAGCTTAACATGTTGATTATTTTCTAGTTACGTGTTATGAGTCAGAATTTTAATTCTGGCCCCTTTACAAGTACAATAAAAGCTGGTTCCTGCTTTGACAAAACTTTCTCTAAACGAATGCGTCTGATTCGTCTCGACACCTCATGAAGCTGGTTTGTTTGTGCTGGTATACTCTTAAGCGGCTTGAGACAGCCAAACGTCTAGATTATCCAAATCTGCGGGATTCCTTTCTTTTTTGATTCATGATTTAACCATTTCAGATCAATGGAATTCTTGCCTTCTCCTGATGCATGTCCTTGGTTCACTCCTGATGTTTTTGTCCTTGTTCATGTTTTTTAAGTATTATTCTCATTTTATTACCTGTATAGTCTTGAATTACAATTATAGTATGTTGCCTCCTGTTAGGCCTAACGCTTCCGTTTAATATAAGATTATTACTGTATCCTTATTTTTGCAAAATGTAGATGGACAATCACCTGGCCAGTGTTATAGTATGTAGGATAGTATATGAAGCTTAAAGGAGAAATTGCGGGATTATTTACTACTGATGGAAAGATACATAATTTAATAATTTTAGGCCAATTCAGTGTGATTTGTTGCTTACATCTAGCATGATGTATACAGTACATGTAGCCTTCAGCATTATCTATATGGTCTTGAGTGTGTCCTTTACACTTCTCTTCTTCTTCTTTCGGCTTTTCCCTTCAGGGGTCGCCACAGCGAATCATCTCTCTCCACCTATCCCTATCTTCTGCATCCTCAACACTTGCACCCACTAGCTTCATATCCTCATTAATTCCATCCATATACCTCCTCTTTGGCCTTCCTCTTTGCCTCCTGCCTGACAGCTCCATGTCCAACATTCTCCTACCAATATACTCACTCTCCCTCCTCTGAACATGTCCAAACCATCTTAATCTGTCCTCCCTAACTTTGTCCCCCAAACATCCAACATGTTCCTGTACATTTACACCTCATTATTAAGATCGACTGTTTTCAACTCTTGTTTAGACTACAGACAGCACAGCTTGTCTGCATGCATGAAATCTCCTCTCTCTTTTATTCTTCCCTCATCTCATGTCTGGTGAATCTCATTCAGAAAGATTTACAAGTCCACTATCCTAAACTGTTCACAGTTCAAGTGAGCTTAGTCACTCTCAAAAAAGAAACTCATAGAATCTTCCACAAAACAACTTGTGCCAAATTGGACAGAAATGATAGAACTAATGGGAAATAAAGGTCCTCTGCGGTCATACCTCTTGTTTTTTGCTCCCTTCAGGATGAGGTCTTGTTTTTCCTCTTCTAGGTCTGGTCTCTCTCTAGCCACAACGATGCCAAGCAGTTGGTCTTGCATTCCTTCAGGCGTGATCATGAAGTTCAAAAGGGTTACCTAAACGTCCAGAGTGAATTTGGACAAATCAAGGGTACAGGAAGATTCCTTATCAGATTGCATGCTCAAGTTTGGTGTCTTTCATTATTTACTCATGTCGCTGTTGCTGTGTGTAATAATTAGGATGCACAAGCTTGATCGAGTCACTGTATCTCAGAAAGTTTGTTTAAAAACAGTGTTTCCACACACAGCGAACGGACTGAACGTATTTTAGAACTACACACAAGCAAAGATTCTCATTCAGATTTTTTTCCCCCTTTGGGTGAAGTATTTATTAATTCACAACGATCTTCATCGAACATAGAGGAAAATGTGCCAGACTGCTAAAAAATGTCTATTTACAAATGTTCGTGCACCCCTGACCATCACATCTTATATGTGCTTGTTCTATCTCATTCCAGATGTATTCCCCTTCATGCTTATAATAAGCTCCACTTTTCTGGAAAGGTTTTCCACTAGATGTTGGAGCATGGCTGTATGGATTTGTGTTTCAGCTACAATTCAGCTACAAGAGCATTAATGAGATCAGACACTGATGTTGTAAGAGTGAGGAGGTCTGGGGATCAGTCTGTGTTCCAGTTCATCTTATAGGTGTTCAGTGGGGTTGAGTCAGAGTCAGGGCTCTGTGCAGGACACTCAAGTTCTTCCACCCCAACCTGTATTCATGTAGCTCTGTGCTTTGTTCACAGGGGCATTGTCATGCTGGAACACCATTTAAGTCTCTTAGTTTCAGTGAAGAGGAACTGTACAGCCACGGCACACAGAGACATTCTATACAAAAAGCACACATGGGTGTGTTGATCAGAGGTGCACATACTTTTGAGCATACCATGTATGGAAAAACATTTATGTGCATTGCTAAAAGAAGCATTGGTCAAATGTGTAACCTGTAGCTTTATAGTACATTTGAGTTTTGATTAGAGTTTAGCGGCCATTGCAAAATATATATATAGCAATCTGCAAATTCGTGTCGAGTAGCATTTTTTAAAATCTATTTATTTATTTATGTTTGCAGCTGCCTGATTGTATGCAATAGATTCCAGATGTGAAAGAGAAGAAGGTGCTTGACTTAATGCCTGTCGAGTGAAATAATGTCCCAGACAACGATCATGATTAACTCTTGTTTCAGGAGCGTGTCGATTTTGTCATCCATGTTTTTCACTATTACAAGCCAATCAAATGCCTCACTGTCACACTGGCAGGGCCTTAACACAAGACTGAATATTTAAAAGAGCCTGAAAAACTGAAGACGATGTAAAGATTCATTGTGTCTTTGTGTCTGTTAGTTTCCTCTCATGCTGGAAAAAGGAATAGTGCTATAAAAAATATTCTAAAATAAATTCAATTGAATATAGAATCCTGAGATTTGTAAGATCCCACATCTCATCCTGGCTTCCGGCACGCTGCAGCTCTTTGCAGAGAGGACACGTGAATGCTTCAGCGCTACATAATCCTTTCAATTTGGAAGGATGTTAATGCTCGCTCAGAGAACGATTCATGGAGTGTTTCCAAAGATTCCTGACACACCTTTATTTAGAAATAAAAATCGTGCGTGTCTTTGGGAATACGAAGAAACGGGAATGCGTATTTGAGCGCGTCGGATATTCTAAGTCTTATTATTCGTGACAGATGAAGACAGAGACAGCTCGCTGCATGAAATATCTCTGCATCTGTTTGCTAGGGAGAAGCTAATTCATTAGGGGTGTGCACGCGCACACACACACCTGTTCCCTGCAGCTGTGTGTTGCTGTCTCAGACGGGAACACGCAGCATTTATGCGAAATAGATCAGCATGATCTTGCATGGGGCTTCATTACAAACGTCCAGAGCTAATGCCTCGCTCCATTTGGGTTTATCTACAACAATTTTTCATACTTATCCTCATTCTGCTTTCTGTACAGTCCACTAGCGAGACGAGATTAGGGCAAGGTTTTATCAGTTGCATCGGAGAAATCTGAGTGTCTAAAAATAAATGGGTCTATTCTGATCATGCACACATTTTTAATTCAAATGAACCATATGCTTCTAACGTACACCGATGACCCGAAACATTACGACCTCCTGCTCCAGATCAACTACAGTAGGTGTTAACAAAAAACATGACATTATTAAAGAATGATTAAATTCATTCATTCATTCATTGTGTACCGCTTATCCGATCTATTCTCGGGTCACGGGGAGCCTGTGCCTATCTCAGGCGTCACTGGGCATCAAGGCAGAATACACCCTGGATGGAGTACCAACCCATCACAGGGCACACACACACACACACACACACACACACACACACACTCTCATTCACTCACACAATCACACACACTACGGACAATTTAGAGATGCCAATCAACTACAATGCATGTCTTTGGACCGGGGGAGGAAACTGGAATACCCCCGAGGCACGGGGAGAACATGCAAACTCCACACACACATGGCGGAGGCGGGAATCGAACCCCCAGGAGGTGTGAGGCGAACGTGCTAACCACCAAGCCACCATGCCCCCCCACATCGCACCCCACCCCCCAATTTTGGTATCTTTCAGGAAAAAAACATGAACAAAAAAAATTTAACAAGATTGTAGTTATCCCTGTGTATACGAGGAATAAAACACATCAGGTTGTTATGCTAAACTAATCATTTTCATATTTCAATTTTTTACTGATCCATTCGAGACACTTTGATTTTATAAAGAATGGATGAAAGCAGACGTGTAGGTGTGGCAGCATGCGGTGTGTCTGTGCAGTGCACGTGTGTGAGAGCGGTGATGTCGGCTTTAGATGTTAGAGACCTGAACGAACTGCTCAGCTTTGAAAGCAGTGAGAGTCACTATTATGATCTCCAACAATGATCTTTTCTCTTTTATCTAGTAGACAGCAAAGAGGGCAGAGTGCAGGGTGGTGGTGGTGGTGGGGGTGGTGGTGGTGGAAAGAGTGGGGGGTGTTTATGTGTGTTCAGGGGGGGCAAATAGCAGTACCTTAGCTTTAAGTTACTTTCAGCACTTGTGCAGGCTTTTGTCTCTAATGCTATATTGTAGTTTAGAGAGGGCAGCCTTTCATCACTAGATTAAATCCGAGCCATCTCTCTCTGTGTATTTGTGTGTGTGTGTGTGTGTGTGTGTGTGTGTGTGTGTGTGTGTGTGTGTCAGTATCTGAATTAGAACATGCTGTACTGTGCTTTATTTTTCTTCCTTCCTCTGAATAACATTGTACCCTGGCATCTGCTGAGTGGTGAGGTACAAATACAGGTACAAAAACAGTGTGTGTGTGTTTTTGTTTGTGTGTGTGTGTGTGTGTGTGTGTGTGTGTGTGTGTGTGTGTGTGTGTGTGTGTTTAAACCCCACCTTGACTGACGTTTCTGGCAGATAGTGTGGGTTGCGCAGCTTGGTGGTGATGTAGAAGCGGAAGTCCGGTGCGTACTCGATGGTGGAGTCTCCCAGGCGGATGCACACACTCCCGCCCTGCTTAAATGTCTGCTTCAGCAGCAGAGGCTCCAGGATGGGGTCCAGCTCCTCACCCACATTTTCCAGCAGCACTGGAAGGCAAATTCGACACTGTGTGTGGGGGTAAAACTTCATTTTTTTCCCCCAAATTAGCTGTCATCACGGTACAGTCCTGCTGTAAACAGTATCTTTATTATAACACAAATAAAACCGCATTGTTTACAGTAGCAGGAACATCTTCAGTACCGTGTGTGTGTGTGCGTGTGTGTGTGTGACATTTGATTTATTTAACTGCTTTACTCCATCTCCTATCACAATCTTACTATATTGTAAATAGTACATTACTAAACTCATCAGCTTATTTCTTAATAAATAAATAAGATGAGATTTTTATGAACTCAAATTCTGCATCACATCCATTATAAACATTTTGTCCTCTCACATTAGGTCACATTTATCAATTTTTAGTAATGTTGTGTGTAAGTGTTGGTGTGTGAGCCACAGGAAACTGTCTGCCATGTTTAAGCTGATTCTCTTACTCGTGCACGTATGCTGATCACCGATGAAGTCCATGCATAGCTCATTTGCATGTCATGAAAATACGACACTATTTCTTCTGCTGTGATTGGAGGATTAGATTTATTTGTCTTAATTTTGTACGTGTTGGCTCACTTTCTTTCTTTTTTTTTTTATATTCTCTAATTAATTCTGGTAATATATAAAATGTCTATTTTTCACAAAATATTCTCTTAGTCCCTGAACTAGTGAACTAGCATGAGGATGTTTTTGATCGAGACCCCAAATCTCTTCTCTAAGTCGCTCTGGATAAAGATGTCTGCTGAGCATTTTAATACAAATAAACAGATTTAACAGTATTCAACTGTAAATTCCATATAAACAATCCATGTAAATGATGCGATTTGAAGTTGATCAAGTGGAGGTTTACATTAGTTAGGGTTCTAATGTGCACATTTACACACGGGTTGAATCCGAACGGTTTTCTGTATTGACAGGATATTCATGAAAATTTCCAGTGTAAATGCTCGTGTAAATGATTTACGAATAAATCCGTTCATATCCAGCTTGATAAATGAGGCCCACCGTGTGCTTTGACTTGTCTTCCTCATTTTGCCATCCTGATGTTTTTGAGTTCTCCATGCTACTCTATACGGTGTGTAAAACTCCCCATTTATTTCTGCTTAAACACCTGACAAAAATAACAATTCACAATAACACCTATTTACTCAAAGGCCATACAGGGCTGCTGAGGTGGGAATTAAAGCAGTGCTTCTCATCATCAGGGCTAAAAACAGTGAATACTCAGGGAACCATTCAAACACAAACGCAGCCTATTCTTGTTTCTCTCTCTCTATCTCTCCCTTTTCTCTCAGGGAAAGAGCTGACAGGCAGGGAAGACGATCACAAAGTCAGATTGGGTTTTTGTGCCCACCTTTGAGCCGCCCTGGAGGATCAGACATGCAAAAATTATGTGCAGATGCTGCTTCCAGGCAGCGTGCGTTCTGGAAATAAGCAAAAATTTCATCGCCCAGAGGTGAGGATGTGAGTATTGCTCAGTTTTTTTAGCTCACGCTTTGAGTTCGGTTCAGATTTCCTGGTGAAAGAGAGACCCCTGGGGAGAGGGGGCAGTATTACACCTGTGGTGAAAATATCAGGTTATACAACCGAATTGCTTGAATAGATCAGACAGCACAGGCGGGAAGAAATTGTTTGGAGTGGATAAGAAAGAATCGTAATGGGATAAAGTGCACTTTGGTTATATAAGAAAGCTCTACACGGTACGAAGTTGTCAGAGAAAATTGAATGTCTTTAGATAAGCACAGCTCCGATATACAGGTGTATTCTGTATTATATACAACACTTAGTTCCAGTTCACCTATTTGACTGGACAAGCAGCGCTCTAAGAGTGCCAGTAACCATACTGTTACTAGAACCACATTGGTACATTTTACTATTTATATCCCTCCTGTTGTCTGCATTCACTATATATATTTACAGGTCCTTAGTCAGACACTTCACCTCAACTAAACACCTTTGGGTTAAACTGGAACATCGATGACACCTCAACATCAGTGCCAGAACTTACTAATATGCACTTGTAGCTGAATTATCACAAGCCACGCACTAACGTGGGATGTTGTAGCTTTGTGGTTAAGGTGTTGGCCTGCCGATTGGACGGTTGTGAGTCGAATCCCAGGCCCACCAAGCTGCCACTGCTGGTCCATTGAGCAAGGCCCTTAACCATCAATTGCTCAGTTGTATAAAAAAATAAGATTAAAATGCAAGTTGCTCTGGATAAGGGTGTCTGCCAAATGCTAGAAATGTAAATATGTAACAGTATAAAAAATAGTAATGGAAATCCGCACAGCCATGCTCCAACATCTAGTGGAAAGCCTTTCCAGAAGAGTGGAGTTAATTTTAACAGTGAAAGGGGAATAAATCTCAAATGGGATCAGGCATGTATCAGATGTCCACAAACGTTTGCCCATAAAATGTATGTAACTATGAATACAGAATTATCATGTGTCATTTTTGGCAAAGGCATCGGTGGCTCAGAGGCAGGTTTCTCGCCTACCATGCAAAAGGCCCGGGTTCGATTCCAGCCAATGCCCCAACCCCAGCCATTGGATGCAGTGCTGGTCCCAAGCCCACAAAAATGGGAGGGTTGTGTCAGGAAGGGCATTTTCGGCAAATGGGGTAAGTCATTAAAACACTGTGAAAATAGCCAGCACTGGAGAATTTTGGATGCATGGAGGCAACCTTGTATTAATACCCCATGGAAGCAGAAGGTGGATACCATGATGAATGAATGAACTGAAATATTTTTTGGATGGTGCTGATGCTTTTTACCATACCGTGTTTCCTATATTCCTGTCGACCAACAAATACGAGGCGAATCACCTGGCGTGCCGAATTGAATGCAGTTCTCTAGCGTTCTCACAAAGTCGCCGTCGCTCAGCTTGATAACGTGTAGGCTGTTCGCCTTTTCCATGTTCTTTACCCACTTGTTTGCTTGTCCCTGAGGGTCGATCATCAGAGGCCATCGCCGTGCGTTCCTGCAGAGAAGCGATGTTTGACAAACATTTCAGGAGCTTGTAAAGAACATTGTGAAGAACACACACATGCAAGGAACATTCTCATCCTTTCTGCATAAACCCCACGTGAAGTATTCAATGCATAAACCTACTGCATGAATGGCGAAGGCTAGGGAGAAGGGCGTATTCTCATTTACATGGAACATGCAAGCAGCATTAACGGATCATGCAGGGAACGTTCACATGAGGAGCTCATGAAGGAAAGTCACATAGGAGGAAGCTTTTCCTTCACATCTTCCTATGGGATTTATGGAACATGCATGGAACCAATAAAGAACACTCACATGTAAGGAATCCTCAACATGGTCCTCAAAATCTATGACTGCAAGTTAATAACGAGAATGTGAAACAAAATGGTTAGGATTCCAGTATAGAGTTTCATTTTTCTACCTGAATTTACATGTTTAGGAAATGACCCGTTTCAGCAGAACAGATTGACCCGTTTCAGCAGAACAGAGTTCTTGTGTGTCTTGAAGAAATAAAATAAATAAATAAATAAATAAATAAATAAATAAATAAATAAATAAATAAAAACAACATTGAGGAATGTGTGATGAAAATTAGGTCTAGTATAAATGATTCAGATGAGGATTAGGGTTAGAGAACAGGAGAGGCGTTTTATATTTTGAAACCCAACCGTGAGATCCGCTTAGTTACCTTCAACAGCATGAAGAACAGCACTTCAACAGCACTGTCTCATTCTTCCAGTGCAAATATTTCTATTTTGAGGATGTACTGTCTCCAGGATGTGATTGCATTATTTCTCAAGAATAACATTTCTCGAATCTTTCCTCACCTCACAAACATAATTCACTTCTCAATATTACACACTGCAAGAAATAGCCAAAAAAATTGTTGTTGTTGTTTTCAAATATTGTCACATAGGCTCTTAAACAGCATCATATTGCTTCCTAAAAATACCATCAGCTATTTCTCTGTCAAATCTTGTCTAGTAAAGCTGATAAGTATTTATACCTCATATAGAGAATATATTTGAATGTAAACTCACTCAGGACACAGGAGATTAAAGTGAATCCATAGTTTATCATTTATATCATATAACGATCTCGGATCAATTCCACAAAGTCAGCATGTAGAAAAAATGATGTCGATGTGTCCTCAATTTGTTTTGTTTTTTTAAAGCCTTTTCAATGTTAAAGGTACTTTAAATGTAATTTGCTGCAATGATAAATACCAGAAAATAACTTGCGGCTAATAAACAAGTACACTGACCAGGCATAACATTATGACCACCTACCTAATATTGTGCTGGTCCTCCTTTTGCTGCCAAAACAGCCCTGACCCATCATGCACTGTGTATTCTGACACCTTTCTATCAGAACCAGCATTAAAAGCGAAGTTCACTTAACAAAAATCTACAGATAATTTGTCATCCAAAATGTCTTTCTTTCTTCAGTCGTAAAGAAATTATGCTTTTTGAGGAAAACATTTCAGGATTTTTCTCAGTGCCGGTCCTTAGCCCGGAAAAAAAAGGGAGGGTTGCGTCAGGAAGGGCATCCGGTGTAAAACTTGTGCCAAGTTGTTGTGCGGACCAGTTGGTCTGCTGTGGCGACCCCGAACAGGGAGTGGTGCCCGTGAGTTTGAACACAACAATGGTGCCCGTGAATTTGAACTTCCAAAATGCGGTTTAAATGCAGCTTCAAAGGGCTCTGAATGATCCCATTCGGGGTAGAAGGGTCTTATCTAGTGTAACCATCGGCCATTTGCTTAGAAAAATTAAAAATTGTATACTTTTTAACCACAAAAGCTCGTCTTGCACTAGCTCTGGGATGGGTGTCCACGGCGCTACGTACTGCGTAATCATGTCGGAAGGTCACACGTGACGTAAATTATCTGTAGATTTTTTGTTCTGGAAGTGAACTTCTCCTTTAACTTCTTCAGTAATTTGTCTGTTGGATCGGATCACACGGGCCAGCCTTCGCTCCCCACGTGCATCAGTGAGCCTTGGCCGCCCATGACCCTGTCGCCGGTTCACCACTGTTCCTTCCTTGGACCACTTTTAATAGATACTGACCACTGCAGACCGGGAACACCCCACAAGAGCCGCAGTTTTGGAGATGCCCTGATCCAGTCGTCTAGCCATTTTTCCTGCTTCTAACACATCAACTCTGAGGACAAAACGTTCACTTGCTGCTTAATATATCCCACCCACTAACAGGTGCCACGATGAGGAGATCATCAGTGTTATTCACTTCACCTCTCAGTGCTCACAATGTTATGACTTATCGGTGTATAACAGTATGTTGTTACTGTAAAAAGGATAACATCATAAAAAAAGTTTGTTCATATAAATGTGATTTGCTTTGCAGCTGGCACTACTGTTCCAGCTGCTGTTAGAGAAAACGAATCAACAAAATACATGATAGACATGACAACATTTCCTAGATGTTTGGAGTTGAGGAAGTACGTACGAGATGATGATGGCGTTATCGATGGAAAAGCTGTCTGAGGGAAGGCCAGCGATGGTCCAGCTTCTGATTTTTACAGGCTCTCCCAGAGACTGCATCAGAGACACATTCTTGGAGCAGGGGATCGCTTTGGCCTTACACAGCTCGACCCATTCTTCTACAGCCCTCTACAAATGCACACAGAAAATTCAACTTCATTATTATACACACAAATTAAACTGCCTACCTATGTAAAGCTGTCTTTATTCATTCATTACACTGGTTAGTCTAGTTTACAAATATACTAATTATCAAACCCTAGGAACATCGTTAAAGCCATTAATTAAAACAAAAGATTGTCGGTCCGGACTCCAATTGTGAACTCGTCAAAAGAGGGCATTAGTCAGAGATCAAAAATAAGCAATGGTGCTACCACCACCATGCTTCACTGTAGAGATGGAATGGTTTTTTGCCAACTTTAATTCCAAGCAAAACTTCATGCTAAACATGCTAACATGGTTGAACATGTATGAAAGAGATAGCAAGATTGTCACTTGATATTATTTGATATTCTTGAATTGCATACTAATTCCAAACTAATTCCATACTACAGGCATACAATCTCATGCATACTAATTCCAGCCTTAATCAGAGCTGGAGTGTTTTGTTTCAAATGAAAGTAGGTCTATAATCTTTAAGTAACAGTGATAGCTACTATATTACCTCTCTTCTATTCACAACACTCTTCCGTGGGTCCTGACAGCAGGAGATCTTGTTCCAAGCTGTTAGGAATATTGCTTGTGTATATTTGATATCTCACCCACATATCTCAAAATTGAACACAGCTTGAAAAAGCAGAAGTTTTAGAGCACTAAGCACTTTTTATAAGAAAGAATGAGCACGTACCTCACCTTCTCCTGGTGTAAAGATAGCAACGGTACAGTAAGACTAATTATATAATAATCCTTTTTTTCCCTTCTCTTAAGAATCTGCCGGAAGGTTTAAATAAAGAAGCATAACTTTCTGAAATACAATAAGAACAAACCTCCAGTGACATCTAATAGCTGAGCTGGTTGGTTGACTTTAATTTTTTGTTTTAAACAATAATTGCTTTGTACACACAAGCATAATATATTTCTGTGTCTCTTATGGAAGGAGCATCTGCGAGAACATGATGTATGTAAAGTGCTCCGTTCCCTCAGTCACTACTCCAACTCTCGCAGCATGCTTCCAAATATTTTCCCAGGGTTCATTCATTTTTCATAGGCGTGTGTGCCAATAATGACAAAGAGACTGCAAAGGCATTTTAATATTGCTCCTCGTGTGTCTCATAAAAAGTGATTAAGTTAAATATTTAGAAATGTGATGCCTGTGCCGCTTGGGTCACATCAAACATGGAGCTTTGAGACGGAAATGAAATAGGGGAACAGGGCCCGGTTGTTGTGCGTTTGAAATATGTTGCCTGACAAATGTGTGCATGTACAGTGAGTCTGTGTGTGTGCGAGTGTGAGTGTGTGTGTGTGAGAGAGAGAGAGAGAGAGAGAGAGAGAGAGAGAGAGAGAGAGAGAGAGAGAGAGAGAGAGAGAGAGAAAGAGATTTTATCGTATGTTTTATAGTATGCTTCATTATAATGTCTCCACAGCAATAATAACACAAACCTTTTGAATTTGAGGGCAGATGAGTCCCCATGAGGAAATACAAAACTGGAGCATGAGTTTGATAAAAAGATGCAGAAGAATTTGCTTCAGGGAAACTAAGGTTTGGGCTATTTTCCTTTTTTTTTTTGAGCAAAATAGACTTTTCTACACTTATCAATTTTAGCAATTGATCTAAAGAAGAAAGGATTGTATTCCGAACGTGTAATGTTATCTAAAATAAGATCAGTTGTATTTCAATTTCATTATCATTTTTCAATTTAGCAAAGTGTTTAGATGGTTTTAGGTCCTCAACTGATTTTTGTATAAAGCAGTTATAGGCAGCACAGAGGTACAGCAGGTGGTATTCACTCCTGAGTTACGGTCACTAGGTTCGGTGTGGTGTTTTGCATGTTCTCCCTGTGTCCACATGTGTTTGATTTGGGTTCTTTGCTTTTCTTATACCTCCAAAAACCATGCAGTTGGATCAGCTACAATAAAAAGTTCTTAGCTGTGAATAAGTGTGTGAAGGATGCATTGCAATAGGCAGGTGTGCCATTAAGGGTGTATTCCCGTGTCATGCCTAGTGTTCCTGAGATACTTGGTGGAGACTTCAGGATAAAGTGCTAACTGAAGATGAATGAATGAATGAATGAATATGTAAATATATCCAAATAAGTGTGCTTTGTGTGTGTGTGTGTGTGTGTGTGTGTGTGTGTGTGTGTGTGTGTGTGTGTGTATACCTGTCTATAACTAGATGTGAAAGCCCCCAGGTAGGCTACAATAGCAGCTGAGATGAGAATATCTCCAGTTAGCTTGGTGTACAGTTCTCCCAGTTTCAGTGCCGTCTCACTCCAACGCGTCTTCTCTCCCCCCAAACCACCAATCAGCTGTTCTGCTCTCTTCAGCTTTTTACTGCACAGCTCCACCTATCACAAATGGTTAGCTCACATAATTTAGCATAGATTTTTAAAATACAGTGGTGTGAAAAAGTGTTGGCCCCCTTCCTGATATCTTATTTTTTTGCATGTTTGTCACACTTTAATGTTTCAGATAATCAAACACATTTAAATATTAGTCAAAGATAACACAAGTAAACACATCATGCAGTTTTTAAATGAAGGTTTTTATTATTAAGGGAAAACAAAATCCAAAACTACATGGCCCTGTGTGAAAAAGTGTTTGCCCCCTAAGCCTAATAACTGGTTGGTCCACCCTTAGCAGCAACAACTGCAATCAAGCGTTTTCCATAACTTGCAATGAGTCTGTTACAGCGCTGTGGAGGAATTTTGGCCCACTCATCTTTGCAGAATTGTTGTAATTCAGCCACATTGGAGGGTTTTCGAGCATGAACCACCTTTTTAAGGTCATGTCACAGCATCTCAATCGGATTGAGGTCAGGACTTTGACTAGGCCACTCCAAAGTCTTCATTTTGTTTTTCTTCAGCCATTAAGAGGTGGACTTTCTGGTGTGTTTTGGATCATTGTCCTGCTGCAGAACCCAAGTTCGCTTCGGCTTGAGGTCACAAACAGATGGCCGGACATTCTCCTTCAGGATTTTTTGGTAGACAGCAGAATTCATGGTTCCACAGCAAGTCTTCCAGGTCCTGAAGCAGCAGAACAGCCCCAGACCATCACACTACCACCACCATATTTTACTGTTGGTATGATGTTCTTTTTCTGAAATGCAGTGTTACTTTTACGCCAGACGTAATGGGACACAGACCTTCCAAAAAGTTCAATTTTTGTCTCGTCAGTCCACAGAGTATTTTCCCAAAAGTCTTGGGGATCATCAAGATGTTTTCTGGCAAAACTGACACGAGCCTTTATGTTCTTTTTGCTCAGCAGCAGTTCATCTTGGAACTCTGCCATGCAAACCATTTTTGCCCAGTCTCTTTCTTATGGTGGAGTCATGAACACTCACCTTAACTGAGGCAAGTGAGGCCTGCAGTTCTTTGGATGTTGTTGTTGGATCTTTTGTGAGCTCCTGGATGAGTTGTCGCTGCGCTCTTGGGGTAATTTTGGTCATCTGGCCACTCCTGGGAAGGTTCTCCACTGTTCCATGTTTTCGCCATTTGTAGATAATGGCTCTCACTGTGGTTCGCGGCGGTCCAAAAGCTTTAGAAATGGCTTTAAATAACCTTTTCCAGACAGATAGATCGGTAGGTTTGTGACCTCAAGCTGAAGCGAACTTAGGTTCTGCAGCAGAACAATGATCCAAAACACACCAGCAAGTCCACCTCTGAATGGTTGAAGAAAAACAAAATGAAGACTTTGGAGTGGCCGAGTCAAAGTCCTGACCTCAATCCCATTGAGATGCTGTGGCATGACCTTAAAAAGGTGGTTCATGCTCGAAAACCCTCCAATGTGGCTGAATTACAACAATTCTGCAAAGATGAGTGGGCCAAAATTCCTCCACAGCGCTGTAACAGACTCATTGCAAGTTATGGAAAACGCTTGATTGCAGTTGTTGCTGCTAAGGGTGGACCAACCAGTTATTAGGCTTAGGGGGCAAACACTTTTTCACACAGGGCCATGTAGTTTTGGATTTTGTTTTCCCTTAATAATAA
Source organism: Hemibagrus guttatus (assembly GCA_033459395.1). Classification (NCBI taxonomy): domain Eukaryota; kingdom Metazoa; phylum Chordata; class Actinopteri; order Siluriformes; family Bagridae; genus Hemibagrus; species Hemibagrus guttatus. The sequence goes on along the minus strand of JAUCMX010000006.1, from coordinate 28,683,005 downwards.
AAACCTTCATTTAAAAACTGCATGGTGTGTTTACTTGTGTTATCTTTGACTAATATTTAAATGTGTTTGATTATCTGAAACATTAAAGTGTGACAAACATGCAAAAAAATAAGAAATCAGGAAGGGGGCCAACACTTTTTCACACCACTGTATAGTAACATTGAATCCTTTAACAGAAGCATCCAACATGGAGGCTATGATCATTCCTGGCACAGTGGTGAGGCTTTGAATAAATAAATTCATGAATTCATATCCAGGTTTTTTTAATGGGCTATTTTTTTTTGCTAATATGGCAAATAAATCAATAATGCTATGCCACAAACGAATACCTGATGTTTATTTTTTTTTCCTCCAGCATCATACACACATAAAAATTCCTGAACAGAAGAAAGAAAGCGGAGTATTAAAAAGTAAGTGTTTCTCAAAGCTAGCATTTGGGGAAGAGATAGACATTGCCCCTGTGCATGCAATGTTCGATATGCTTGGGGGAGCATGGCATAAACAATTTTCTCCATTGAACAGGGAAAACAGACAGCCTGAAAAATAAAGAAATAAAAATTCAGAAGAGACAAGGGAAAGAAAAGAAGACAAAACATGAAAGGTAGTGAAATAGGGCAGAAAAAGACAGAAGGGCCCTGGTGGTGTGTTTTACTAAAAAAAACTGACAGCCAGCTCCCATAAACAAATCAGCGCAGTGTGTTTGGGTGTGTGGGGAGAGTTTATGCTTCTCTGTGTACACAGAGGGTGGTTTTAGAAACGAGAGCTTCACTTTCGCGACTTCAAAGCAGGAACAGCGTGATGCGCTGAAGAAAAGCGGACACAAAGGCAAAGCCATAGGGCTTTTCAACACATTTGAAGATAAAACTACTAAGTAAAGTTTTTAAAAACGAAGATGTAAACAAAGCCCACACGAACAGACCATCAAAAGGGCAGAATTTGTAATCAGTTAAAGACTGATTGCGTTGTGTCTCTTGGAATGTTTGTTCCAAAAGGCAGTAAAGGAAAAAAGGTCTGCACACCCACACTAGATAGATTTATACAGGCATCAAAGAGAAATCTCACAGAAGAGAAGCAATATATTTATCAATCCCAATAAGCATGGCAGATTTTGTATTGTTTATGTTCTTGGGATTGATTTTGGATCAATTGTGACTCTGACCAGGGTACAGCGCTTGCTGAAGATATCAGTGCTTACAGCCTTTTGACTTACCAATAAGTGGCCTCTAAAAACAACACGCACTTTTACAGTTTATACTTCGAGGTTAGATTACTGTACTTTATAGATTACTGCATTTACTCTTACATATCTTTACACCAGTGGTCTATTGATTTTAACATACTGACACAGAGAAATTATTACTATTATTATTCAAATTATGACCAACCTGATTTTCCAGATCAGCTCTCTTGTTCTTGTTGGCCTCCAGAGTGGCCTGAAGTTTGGCTAATTTTTCCTGGACCTCTTTTAAAGCTGCCTGCTTCTTCTGAAGACTCTCCATAGCTACCTTCAGCTTAGCTTCTGCTTGAGCCAACTTCTCTTTTTTAGGGGCCACAACTTTTGCAACCCTAAGAGAGAAGACATTACATTCTTTAGTCTCTAACATAGGCGTCATCACTTACTGGTTTGATTTGGGATGGTTACTTGTCATATCATGTTATACAAACTCACTTGTCGTAAGAGTCCATAGCACAGACCCACTTGCAGAGGCCCTCGGCTGCGGTGGAGGCTGTCCGGATTTTCTCGGGGACGAAATCAGGGTTGGTGATGTATTTGTTGCGAATGATAGTCATGTAAGCGGCTGGAATGTTGTCTTTGTTGTACTCATGCAGACTCTGCAGGAACTTCATTTCACCTAGAAGCTTCTTGGCTGGGCCCCAGAAGTCCTCTATCTTTTTGCCTGAGCCGAGAGGATCGGGGATCCGGTCAGGTTTTATGCCCTTCAGGATGCAAATGGCCTCCATCACAAGTTTGACTCCAGCTGGAGGGTTCTTCATGGCCTTCACCAGTGTAATGTCCTACAGAGAGACCAACAAAGATTTTGGGGTATTCAAGCAAAGTACCTTTAAAGCTAGATGGAATTATATATCTGTGTGTGTGAGAGGGCATGCGTATTTTCTTGCCTGTTGTGTAAGTGTATCAAGTGCGGCTAGAGCTGACTCCAAGATGGGCAGAGCAACAGCCAAGTCGGTGTCACACTCATCTTTGATGGCCTTGGCAGCCGTGGCCTGTTCGTTCGCCACCGCCTCATCCAGGCGAACCACCTTCTCTGTCTCAGCCACCTCCACAGACTCATGTTCAATTACCACCATCATCTCATCCACATCTTTGCCAGCCACTAGGAGCTGAGGCTGAAGTGCCTCAAGCTCCACTTGCATAGTGGCCACTTGAGCAGCAGCAGAGTCCAGCTTCTCCAGGCCAATCTCATAGCGCTGTTTAAGCTTCATCACCTCACTGCCGAGGAAAGATGACAATTTTTATGATGACAAGGATTAACATAGTAATATACATATTGAAATATTTGCTATATCTGAAATTCAAAACATATAAATGCACCCCAAACTCTTATGGTCATGGATAAAGAGTCTTACACTCTCTTGCTTAAAGGTCTTAAGGGTCTGGGGCAGTGGTGGCTCAAGCCCTTAAGGCTCTGGGTTGTTGATCAGAGGATCAGCGCTGCCACTGTTTGGCCCTTGAGCAAGGCCCTCAACCCTCACTACTCCAGGGACACTGCATCACTTATCAGTGTTGGGATATGCGAAGAAAGAATTACACTGTGCTGTAATGTATTTATGACAAATAAAGGCTTTTATTCTTACGCTCTCTTGCTTTCCAGTAGGACTTTGAAGGTGGAGATGAGTTCCAGGTAGGAGGTTGGGGTGACGTAGTTGTGGCGCTGCAGCTCGGCCAGAAAACGTGTCGAGAGATTGATGGTGGAAGTGTGGAAGCTTTGGCACATGTCTATGCAGCCAGCACGAGCATCATCCGTCATCTCAATGTCCTCCAGGAACCGAGATGCCACAGCCTGCAGAGCATCATCAGGCCAGGTCTTGGGGGAACAAATTCAAGAAAGAAGGGTAAATGCTAGCAACAGGTGTTCACATACACTATATAGCCCAATATTTATGGACAATTAACCATCACATGCATATGTGCTTAGTGAACAGTGCTTTCTAGATTTAGTTTCCCCTTTTACTGTTATAATGGCCTCCAGTGTTCTGGGAAGGCTTTCCACTAGATAGCTGTTGAGAATTGCCTATTCAGCCACAAGATCACAGGTGAGATTAGATACTGAAGTCGGGTGAGGAGGTCTCAGATGCAGTCGGTGCTCCAGTTCATCCCAGAGGTGTTCAGTGGGGCTGAGGTTAGGGTTCTGTACAGACCACTTGAGTTCTTCCACTACAAACCTGTCAAACCATGTCTTCATGGAGGTTCCTTCAAGGTGCTTCCAACATTGTGGCAATAGTTTGTGGAAAAACCACATATGGGTGTAATGGTCAGATGTCCACAAACTATTGTATAAATAATTTGTGAATACAGACATGAATTAGCAACATTTTGAACAAAGAAACCCATTAGTGATATAAAATTCATAGTTATTAGAAGGGCAACAGGGAGACCCTTATAAAACAAGCAATGCTGACCTGGAACCAGTCTATGGTGCAGCAGTTGATTAGTGCAGGGAAACGTCGGAGGCGGCCTCTGAAGGTGTCACCTATTGGACTCATGGCCAGCACCACATGCAATTGGCTACGACAACGCTCTACAAACATGTTGTACAGTGCCAGAGGACTTCCATCTGTTTGCTTCTCCCGCTCCCGCTGGCGATCCAAGACCCGCATCCGTTCGCAGATCTCCTGCTTCTCATCCACAGCAAAGAGGTTAGGAACTTCACCTGTGTTAAGCAAATTGCTAACATCTTCGAGGAATGACTCCATCTTTATCTGGGTATCAGTGAATAGGAAGACACCGTGGGTATCACCGGATGTTGATTTGCGCATAATGAGTTTTAGGTCTTCCCGCCATTCTGTCATCCCATAACTCCTGGAGATCTCCACCTGGAAGAGCTCGGCCTCAGCCATGTGAGCAGCCAGACGAGTCAGGGACTGCCGACCGCTCCCTCCAACACCGACCAGAAGCGCATGACCCCGCGGCTGTTTTAGGATACGAGAGATCCTGCAGACATGCTCGATGGCAAATCGGAAGAGCACAAGATTCATGGGTGCTTTGCTGATGTTGTTAAACTCCTCTAGGTGGGCTTCCACCACTTGCCGCAACTGATCAACATCACCAACCTCACGGTAGTTGCGGTCTTCACCCTTGGGGTCATGGAAATTGCAAAACATGAGGCTGTGCAAGTCATCTTCAGTTACGCATCCATCAGCATCAAAGTCCAGGTGCTTGAAGAGCTGATGGAAGTCCTCCTTTAGGTGAGACTTGCAGACCTCTTGCAAGAAACCCACCATCCAGGTGCGGTCTGATGGGTGAACCAAGCGGTCGTAATAAACTCTCTGCACCTGAGACAATACAGGCATTATGTCAGAACTTTCTGAGTTCTCTCAATATCTGAAAACAGGCCTCCAGTACAATCCAACAAATGAAACTACATGTTTTTATCACTCCTACCTCATGTACCCACAAGCGTTTAATAGCTACGGGCTCATCTGCAGTCTCTGGGCAAGATAAGCAAATGCCTTGGATGACGCGGGAGAAATCCCGCAGGTTGAAAAGATAATGAGACTTGGCTGGGGTAGGCAGCAAATTCTTAGTGGTCTCCTGGTACACTGCCAGGGTGGCACCCACTATCGGAGAGGTGAGGCTGGCAAATGCCGGAGGAAAGGGAAGTCTAAGGAAAAGCACAAGCATCCATATTTATTTTGGGCTATCGTGTAAATGCCAGCATTAAAGTAAAACTACACTCAAAACACTAGTTAAGGACCATTTTGAATGTTCTTATTGTCTTATTAGACCTCGCGTTATACGCTTAAAATGACCAACTAAGAGAACTACGGCTGCATGTTTAGGTCTGAAGGATAAGATCACCATAACTTGTACACCATAGACATTTACCGTATAGTGAAGTGCCAGTTTAGGATTCTGGAGAAAATGGTGTACATGGTCTTCTCATCAAATTCATTAATTGTTACTGTGTTAAAATGACGGAGGAAGCGAGGTGTCACTGGGTTTCTTCCACCACCTGGAGATTACAAAAACGGCAAACAAACAAGGGGAGATACATCAGACATGCATTCCATTATGTTCAGCTACAGTATCCATTCATAAATTTATTCAGTCCCCATGAGAAACAAAACCCTTTCAGGGGCAATATGGCATGGCATGCGGTGCTTTGAATATCATTTTAAAAAAATAAAAATGGACAGTCATTGATCATTGTGTTGATTCACATTCTTTGTGAGATAGCCAGACCCACCAGGAGGCCCCATGGCACACATCAGCTGGATGTCCACCAGGTTGATCATGGAGCAGTCCTTCATGTCATACCAGTTCCAGTGGTCCAGCCACTGGCGCAGAAGCTCCACAGGAGGCTGAGCACCGTACGTCTCTCTCGCAGGCATATTCACATCATCCACGAACACCACCTACACAGAAAACACCTTGAAGCTTTTTAGGCAACACATTTAAATCCTAAAATAAACATAATGTGCTTCAGCACCAATCGTATCCCAAAGCCTGGACCATGCTATAAGATAATCCTATACAATCAATGCAGTATTAAAACTGAGACTTCAGACATTATGACAAATGTCATAGCTTGTTTTGTCTACAATTGTCTTTCAGTCATTGCACTTCCCACAGTACAGGTTTTGTGCAGAATAAAACACTTTCACATTATGCTTATGATTCCCCAAACCTGGAATCTCATCCACGCACACACTTCACAACAGGTTAGTCGCAAATAACAAACATGTTGTGACAAGAAAAGATTGAAAATTGGAATTCAAACACTTGACATAACATGATGACTTTGAAAGCTAATCATTTAAGAGCCTAAAATTGAGAAATCTTCTGCAATCAAGATTAAAATCAAGATCAATTTGCTTATCCTTTAGTGTGGCCCAGACATAGTTGGACTTGTGATGAGTATGATGAGGACATAAGTAATAAATGAATAATGCGCTAGATACACTGCAAAGCCTGTCATATAGATATAACAGTTGAATATTTTGTAGTAATAATATTGTTATTAAACACGGGCTATTATAGAGAAACACACAGATTTCCATCTATCCATCTATTTTCTGTAGCGCTTATCCTACGCAGGGTCGAGGGGAGCCTGGAGTCTATCCCATTAGACTGTTGGACAAGGCAGGGGACACCCTGGACAGGGTGCCAACTCATCACAGAGCACAATTCCACATACACGCAAACAATTTAGTGATGCCAATCAGCCTACAGTGCATGTTTTGGGACTTGGAAAGGAAAACCCCTGAAGCACAGGGAGAACATGCAGACTCCGAAATTGAACTCCCAAGAACGGAGGTGTGAGGCAAACATGAACATTAGGAAGCTTATTATACAAATTAGCAGCCATTCAAATTAAAATAGAACGAAAAAAATCTGTTTTATTATATCACACCATCTTCTTTCCCAGCGGGGGACCAAACACTCCTTTGCGCCTCTTGTCCAGCTTGGACATGATGATGTTCTGTGTCTGAGCCGCCGTGGTTTGGGCTGAAAAGTTGATGAGCAGAGGATTGTACACATCCTTGTTGAGCCGCTTCAACAGGAAGTCCTGCGGAGCAACAAAGAGTTTCAATTAATCTCACGGGAGGGGTTTGGACCACAGGTCCTGCAGATATATCGAAAAATGTCAACGTGCTCGTACTGTAGATTAGAGGAGATAGACAAATAACACATGGCATCGTTGCGGGGGATATTTAACGTTAAAAAGCCTGCTTTTAAAAAGACTATAAAAGATTTTGTAGACTTTTAAAGTAGAGTAATATGAAACAAATTACTGCTTTAAAGACCATGGAATGTCTACAGCTGGCATGGTATTTATATAAGTTCTTGGATCTGGAATGGTTTTGTATGAATAATTAGTAATAATGACACTTCACAGATGCCAACTGCCTCCATTGTCTCTGGGTCAGATAATTACCACCCAATAAGTGCAAATCTATGCATCTCTGCTTTGAAATGATAAAATTCTGCATTTACCAGAGCCTGAAAAACCATGTAATGAAGTCACTTAACTGTTCCTGAAAGCGCCAAGCACACTTATTTGACAAGTGACGTGATTTCACATCCACTTCCTCAATGTGGCCATTAAAGTCATTTGTAGGCATTAAAATATTCACCCTGAAAGTTAAATATCATATGGTAGGGTGTTTTTTTTCCCTCTTTGGTTCTTTGGTACAGGGTACTTTCAAATATATTTTTGAAAAGCCCTTGGTTCTGCGAATGACAGGATGAGAAAAGTAAAAAAAAAGAGCACAAAATGCAAACGAGAGCATGAGACTGAGTGAGTGTCAGATGCTTAGTGTCTACTGACTCAGAAGGATGTAAACATGATCGTTGCAAAATGGCTGCTAAAGTGTTATGACACTATGAATCATTCTCAGTCTTCGGCAAATGAGGACTGATCGCCTTCTTCTCAACCGCACCATAAAACACGTTCCGTTTCATTCTTCGGTGAAAAACTACCTCCGGACGTACTTAGCCCCTGCACTTGTAACCGTTAATCTATAGCGAGCACAAGGGGGCTCGTACCATGGCTGAGTGTGTGTGTGTGTGTGTGTGTGTGTATGCCTGTGTGCGTGTGTGTAAAATATGAGCGTAACGAGGCGGGTAATGGATGAGGCTGTTAGTGTGATGGATCTCCAGCTGGTCGCGCCAAAAATAGGAGCCGTTTTCCTCTCTCACTCTCAACTAGAGGGATAGAACGAAGGAAGGGGGTGCGGCAGGGCGCCGTCGGTCTCGGCCCGCCGGCTCGTTTATCACGAGCCTCTGTCATGCACACACATGCAACACACAGATACGTGCTCTAGCTCCAGCAGCGTTGAGGTACTGAGAGTGTGAGTGAGAAGCCCCCTTGGTGCTAAACACATTCGCTAAATTTGTCTCCAGTGGACAAGATCCCGCAAGGAATTGTTTATTTCCATCTGCCTTCAGCTGCTCCTCAGAGGCTGATTAAAAAGCTTAAGGGATTTTTTTTTTTTGGAAGTAAAAACCTGATAGATTAATGCCACAGTGAAAAGCAGGTCATCTTTCCTTATTTCATGTTCCGCTAGCTTTAATAAAATTAGCATCAAGAAGACAGATGAAAGCGTTTAAATCAGCTTCAGAAGACGCGTTTATTGCGTTCAAAACACCTCGTTCAGCTAATGAAGGGTTTTAGGATGAAGTGACGAGTGGAATCAGGTGTGAATGCCAGTGTGTGATGAGCATGCTACACACACACACACCTTTCAATCGCACACTTCAGAAAGCTCAACTAATTAACCGTGGAATAACTTATTCATATTATAAACATAATGGCCACAGTCTACATCACCGTGGTAATTTTTTGTATCTCGTTATGATTTATCTTGTTTTGTCTGCCTCTTTTCAGTGTCCTTTGAGCATTTTATCATCATCCAAGAATATAATAGATTTTTTCCAGTCACACTCACTATGATGTACACACTCTTGCCGGTTCCTGTGGGCCCCACAAAGATGCTGGGCTTCTGGTGCGTGACCAGCAGCTCCATCAGAGCCGTGTAGCGCACTGTATCCTCCGTGGGTACGATGATCTCATTGAACTGCACGTCCTTGGGGATCGGTGGCGCCAGCTTCAGCTCTTCGGCCCACAGCTCCCATCTGCCCGGACCCTGAGTCAAATCACAGAGTTAAGCATTTATTTATTTAATTATTCATTCAATCACATCTTGCAGCATCTTTACTGAACTTATTTACAGTGCAAGGAATTGAGTATGTAATTATATGGCTTCCGTATACTGAGTTTAGAATAAAATGTTGATAACGTTATGGTTTAACTGAAGGGCATTTACTACTCCACTTAGTAAACTAGAAAAGGTTTAACAAACTCATTTTAAGAACTGGGCCATATTACAGCTAAATGTCACATGAGCTGGGGAAAAAAAAGAGTTTAGTAGTCTATGTCATGAATCCCGATAATCACATACATTACTCGGCCAAACAATTATGGACAGATAACCATCACACCCATATTATGCTTGTTGATCAGCTTTAGTGCCTCTTTACTGTTATAAGTTCCACTCTTCTGTGGCTGTGGGCATTAGTATTCATTCAAGCTACAAGAGCATTAGTGAGATCAGACACTGATGTTGTAAGAGGTCTGGGGTTCAGTCGGTGTTCCAGTTCATCCCAAAGGTGTTCAGTAGTGTTGAGTCAGGGCTCTGTGCATGGCACTCCAGTTCTTCCACTCTAACCTTATCACACCATGTCTTCATTTGGAGCTGGGGGCTTTGTGTACAGGGGCATTGTGATACACTGAACACTGAACACTGAACATTGTGAACACTGTAAAGGGAAACTGAACTGCTACAGCATAGAATCTTTGTGGCAACAGTTTGGGAAAGAACCACTTATATGAGTGATGGTTGGGGTGCACATACTTTTGGCAATATAGTCTATCTTTAGCACATTTTTGCAGTAGCAGAGTTTGCTGACTCTATTCTGACGTCTAATGAAATAACAGAAATGAACTTTTTTTTTTCCCCCTCAAATCAATTTTAATTTAGTAAACTGATCCTAAATTCATTTGGTGGGTCATATAATAACCTTTATCCAGAAATGTCTTTCCATATATTCTTCCTGCAATAAAGAAGTCTAAATGTAACTAGTCAGAAATAAAATCTAATTCCACTTCAATAAAACGAATACATTCTTTACTGTCGTTTCTGGTGATGCTCTGCCAGGCCTGTAATAGATTGCAATCTCAGTGCTTGTTACTTTTAAAGTCTTTCTGTGGGTTCATGTGTGGTAATTAGTGAGTAATCTGGAAAACAGAAGCTCAGATTAATCCACCCTGAAGTCATGGTTTACAAACACTAACATGTTTCACGGGTGTAACATCCGGGCGCCCCCGCACGAAGTGGGGCTCGAACCCGGAGCTCTCTGGTTGCCGCGTGCGCCCACACGCCATGGAGTCAATGATCAGGTGATACGGCGGCAATGAGAACAAAGAGGAAGGCGTGGCAAAAAATACACACAACAAAGCAGGCTCCAGAGATTCGCCTGCCAGCACCCCCTCCAGGTCTGGCAGGGAACTGTCCAGCTGTTCCTGAAAATGGGAACTTGGATAGCAAGCAGGACAATTATAACTATAATTGGATCATTTTAATTAGATAATGATTTTACCTCTCTTCTCATTTCATTACACTGATAATGTTAAAAGTTTTGGTTTAGTACTCTACAGAACTCTCCAGACTTTTTTGTATTATTTTTTTTTAAATGCATGCAGCACATCATGGTCTTGGCTTTCTGTACTAAAAGCATATAAGTGTAGTTTCTGATGGTCTAAGGTGTCACCGATGTATTTTTACTCTTTATAGTAGCTTATTTAACCTTCTGTCTTCTCAGAACAGATTGGACGCTCCATATTTAACACCATGCAATTGCTGATATGGTTTTCTGGGCAAAATGTCTCCATTTCAGCACTTGGTAAAAGTCAGATGTTAATCAGAAGGGATAAGTGCTTTCAGTTTTTAAAAGCTGCATTTTATCTCATAACATCAAGAGAGACAAAAGAAAGAACAGGAATGGCCGTTTAATGGCGTCTATGAGTTATATGACTGAAGTATAAGAGGAATAAAACACTGCTGTTATCATTTCTTATTCCCATCGTTGATTATTTTCCTACAGTAGTGTTTTGTGTTGTGTGACGGGTAACTACTTCCGACGACTTTTTTCATCTTTGCAATTTCTCACAGTCGATTTCAACACACTGCAGTCAGCGGTCAGAAAGGAGAGAGGATTGTATGACTCATGTACAAGGTGATGTACATACTATCCTGTCTGCAGTGAGCATCACTGTGTACGCTGAACACTAATCAGATTCATTTCACCTAGACCAAGTGACAATTAAACCAAAAAAGGGAGTGTTAATGGGAAACATATCTGATGCTCTGAGGCACAAGCTCCTTTTTACCTTTTCTGTCTGTTGAAACAAAGGACAAAACCACTTATGTCAAGAATGTAATGAGGTATGAAATTGATGCATTTGGCCAGGTTATGCATGAAGCCTTATTATAAAGAATTATAGCTTATGACCAAAGCTAATTACAAGACAAATCAGCTCTTTATCACAATTTAACAAGGATGAGCATTAAGGATAGATAGATTCAGTTTCTTACGCTTCCTGCAATGTCACTGATTTTTGGTTCTAAACCCTCTACAGCCACGGTTTTTCAGCAGTGGCTTGTTACCTTATCTTGACTAAGATCAACTCTTCATAATGTTACTGTATATACAAAATGTGCCTTTAAAGTCTAAAGATCCAGCCAGGAGTTAGTGATCTTCTCCTGTCGAAATATGCAACATGTAAAATAAAATAAAAATCAGTCACATTGGGAAGAAATTGTTCTGGATTTTAGAATGAAAATAAAGTTGAGCTCATCCCCAGCAGACATCATTCAACCTTCTTCCTGTTTAATGTCAGTGCTGCTGACCTCTTTGATGAAGCGGTACTCATAGAGAGTTCCCTCGGCAGGTAAGGGAACTGTCAGCTGCTTGCTTGGTGCTTCTATGTGCTCCAGGATGCCATGGCTTGCTCGTGTCTCCTCAGAAAGAGCACCGGTTAGCAGCTCCCTCACCAGACCATCAAACTTCACTCTCCCAGGCTCTGTGCAGCTGGCACCCACTGACCACACCAGAGAGAACACAAAAATACCCTAGCCAAGAGAGACAGACAGACAGACAGAAAGATAGAATCAAGTCAGATAAATGTTATTTTTCAGTAGAATCTTGTTTCAATATTGCTTTTTATTTATGTGAATTATTGAAAATCAGCATTCTATTAATTATGCATCCAATGCACCTGAACTGTTTGGTCTCTCAGGATCCCTAATCTGAGACCCCCATAGGAGTGCAGGCCAGCGGGTGGCATTCTTTTGTGGCTAGCCTGCACCGTTACTGGGATAAAAGCAAACATGGTTATATGGTTACCATGTTGTAACAATTAAAAAGAGCTCTCCAGTGCCCGAGAAAGAGGCTGCAGAAGGCTGCACTTTAGCCAACTTTGGAGCTCTATTTCTGATTAAAATGATGCCTCAGGCACTGCTACGGTGCTCATTATGTTTCAAACGATCATTCTCCCCAGGTCAGAAACTGTGAAGTCTCTAAATTTTGCAATATTTGGGAGAATTTATAGAATTAGCTATTTCTTTTTCTTCTTTTTAAATATATACGGAACCTGTAGTACATTTACCTGTTTACACTGTGCATGGTGGTTGTCTTTTATTTAGTGTTATACAGACACAAATTCACATTGTTGCCGTGGGTTTGATGCATTAAACTGTTTACATTCTGATTCAGATTAGAATTGAAACCGTTACTAAGCTCTGAATGTAATCGTAAAATATATCAAAAGCGCCAATAGCTGAATAAGAATAACCTTATTTTCTATCATCATTCTGTGTGACATCTTGCTGGCTCAATATTGAGAGAATCTTGCATCATCAAAAGCTATCATTGCCCTGCTGCCACAGGCTATGGCATCATACTTTTAACACACCATACATAATAGCTAAAATACATTTAGGCAAGATATTCTTACAAAATGTAATATTATTAAACTTACATTTAGTCAGTGGCCTGCCACTGACCTTCTAAGATGCTACTGAAAAACAAGTACCACAGGCAATAAATACAGAAAACAGAAAACACGGCTTCACATGTTGGATCACCTCTCTTTCACTTGAATTATGTGTTGCCGTAAAAATATTTAATAGAAATATTTATTATATATAGGTTTGTCTGTCTGGCTGTGTTGACTAGGAGCCAGGGGACAAATTTGGAGAGAGGCACAGGAGGGAAGACGCTGTCATAGGCTAATCAATAATGCTGCACGTCTGGATCAATGTTGTTTGGTGTACTGATATGATATGTTGGTCTTAAGGGTCCAAGTGGAAAAGAAAAAGATCACACCTTTATAGAAAGAAAGAGATTCGACAAACGGAGAGAATCGAAAGCGGCTGCAGGAGAAACAACTTCATAAGAGTGCCAGACATGAGCCGGTGTGTACACTACATATATGAAAAATCCTGGGGGGAGTATCTGTGGTGTAACTCACTGTCTGGATGAGAAAGAAAAAGAAGCAAACAACCCCCCATGCAATCCTATTAGTAATTTCCAACTCATGACTCTTCTCATCTGCATTAGTGCACCTTTTTATAATAATAGTGTTGTTAAGCTGCACATTCCGCCCACTCTGCAACACCAAACACAATAACAAGTGTGGAATAACGCTCTTTTTCCAGTGAGAGCTGGTGATTAGCTTGAGATTAGACAAGAAAATTATCAGCTATACAGTGCCTTGTTGTACGGTATCAATAGGTTGTACACCTGGATGAATGTAATTTAGGATAAAAGCGGAACCACAGACGTTGCCTTTTTTGCTTTTTGTTCAAGGACACAGCACTGACGCTTCCAAGTTCCAAGATGATGTGTGTAGGGACCAGTGGGAAAATCACTGCTTCTCAATTCCAAAGAAAACAGATCTTTAGACAAGCTGGTGACCAAAAATGGTCAGGAACTATAAGTGAATTTGCATTAGTTAGTGTGACTGGATGCTTACTTTACAGGATTGATGCTGTAAGAGAAAATGTAAGTAAGCAGTAGAAAAAAATGACATAAATGACTCATATTTTGGTGGCTGGGGATCGTCTTCAATCTTCTGTCAGCACTCTGTTTTGTTCAGGGTCATGGCACAGGGTGGGATATCAGTCTATCCCCCTACAAACACTCATTCACACTCAGGGCAAAATATAGTAGCCAATAGATGTTTTAGGGAGGTGAGAGACCACCTGAGTACAAAAGGAAAGCATGTGAAAGTCTGTATATAACACACTTGGCAATACTTGTGAGGTTGAGGGTTATGTAATCTCTCACCTCAAGCCAGGAACACACATCTCTTTCGCTCATGGCCTTCATGTGGCCCTCATCCCTAAACTCGTCCATCATGCAATCCATCAGGTTCATCAGGGAGCGCGCCAGGTTGGTGTCGGTTGTCGGAGACAACTCCTTATGTAGGTCATAAGACAGAAAGAGCAGGAGGTCAGATCTCTCTTTTATAAAGAACTATGCTTGGAGGTATCACTGGCCCAAAAATGTGAAGATGAAATATTTATTTCACTTAAAAGTCTGGGTAGTCTTCAGCTAAAATGCTCACTATACTTTTTCTTAAACATGTTTTCTTTAAAACATGGATATGAAACATTTCATTACTGAAAGCTGGTGGGATCAGAGAGCATTATGCTTTATGATTGCTTACGGGGCTCTATTTCAGTGCTTTACTGCAAACATTTTAGACAAATGTGACATTAAATCGATCATCGCTGAACACCGGAGGCAACCCAAACCTTACGATAAAGAAATAATACTAAGATTTAGTCATTAAAAATAGTTGTACACAGTAACTAACATCAGAACAGTACACAGAGAAACAGCAGAAGTGTGCCACTGTAACTGTGACCAAAAAAATTAGGACAAAATGTGCTAAGGCTGAGGAGACGTCGTTTTGTGTCTTTTAGTGCAATTGTCAGAACAGGATAATGGAACTTAATGTGGGGGGTCTTAAATTTAGTAAAATGCCAAAATGTTATTGCCATTATATTTTGGTATTCCCTTCGTTTTAAATATTTCCATGGATGCTACGTTCTTAGAAGTATTTTATTATTGCTTATATGAAGTACATCACATATGAACTGTCAAATGCTATAGTGTAATAAATAAATAAATAAATAAATAAATAAATAAATAAAGATACATTCAGTCTTAAAATATTTTCAGTGGATTAATGGATAGTACATTACATAATGAAATTTATTTATTTATTTATTTATTCATTTAATTAACATTATTTGACTTTTATGGTTTATTTTATGCTCTCTGTTGTCAATGCATTCATTCTCAGTTTCTGAGAGAGACACACAGAGAGAAGAGAGAGAGAGAGAGAGAGAGAGAGAGAGAGAGAGAGAGAGAGGGAGAGAGGGAGGGAGAGAGAGAGAGAGAGGGAGGAGAGAGGGAGGGAGAGAGGGAGGAAGAGAGAGGGAGGGAGAGGGGGAGGAAGAGAGAGGGAGGGAGAGAGGGAGTGAGAGAGAAAGAGAGAAAGCAAGAGAGACAGAGAGAGACAGAGACAGAATGAGAGCGAAAGAGAGAAAGCGAGAGAGACAGACAGAGAGAGAGACAGAGACAGAGAGAGACAGAAAGAGAGAGAGGCACACACAGAGACAGAGTGAGAGAGAAAGAGAGAAAGCGAGAGAGACAGAGACAGAGTGAGAGAGACAGAGAGAGAGAGAGACAGAAAGAGAGAGAGGCACACACAGAGACAGAGTGAGAGAGACAGACAGAGAGAGAGAGACAGAGAGAGACAGAGTCAGAGAGAGAAAGCCAGTAAATGTCATTTTAACTACATATTACAGCTGTAATTTATGTGAGAACTGGAATTAACATGTCTCTGATATTCCACAACTTCAAATCTGGCAATAAACCATGAAAATGCATAACATTGTAATTATGGGCAACTCACTGTGGTATAATCAGAATAACGTGCTATTTTCTGTCAAAATCAAGCAGCGTAACACCCTTCTGGTGTGCATTACTTTCGTTGAACTGAACAATACATGGTGTTTCATGTGTGTACGTTACAGGAAATCCCTACACAATACTAAAAATACAAGTCCCTACTGTTCCACATGTACAGCATGTAGAACTACAAAGAGATTATTTCATTTTCCAAGCTAAAGATTTAGGCCACCAAAAGTTCTGGAAGAATAAAGTCAGCATTGATTTATGTGCTAATCTGTGTAAGCACCTTGGTCCCTTTGCGGATGAGCTGCAGGCAGGTGGGCAGCATGCGGTCGAAGAGGCCGGTGATGAGGTCTCTCTGCACGGAGCTCAGTGTGGACGGCAGGGTGTTGAGCCAGGAGATCATTAGTGGCCTCCAGCCCAGCATATGAGGCTCCATGTAGATCATACCGCAGCGAGACACCTGCACACAAACACCACCCATTTTCAAACTGCCGCATTTAAAAGTACACAGCTTTTCTTTGAAGCACTTTGTAGTTTATGGACCTGTCATTATTTTTATGCTAACTGGTCCATAATGCTGTGATACGGTGCTGATAGTGGTCTTTCTTTCTCTCAGGAGGCCTGAGCTGGAAATAACGACGGACTGTTTCTTTTATCACCCGGCGCTTATAGCTTATCATTTAACGTTCAGCATAAATCTACAGAATTTGCATTTCATAGCACAAGCACCCTGGACCTGTGACCTGATGTAATACAAAACTCAGTATATATAACAGATAATAACAGAGCAGATTTTCTGTAGAGGCATTGTTTACAGCATCTGTAAAAGCAAGTGCAATTTTAATTATTTAAGCCCTTTAAATCCACAATTGTCTGCTTAGGTTTTACAGTATCACCACGATAATATAACTAGGGGTTTCTAGTAGAAGGATTAAGCATTTTCTTGAGGAAGATTCACATGCTTTACAAAAGATCACAAAATCAGGCCATTTATATAATGGAAAAGCCTTTTTTTTTTCATGACTGTCATTTCTTTCTATTCTTTTTACTCTTTAATGCCGCTGGTGGAACAGGTGCAGAGGTCCTCAGAGGGTGAAGGCATAAGGAACAGCTCGTTACAACAGCCCTGGTCCATCAGTGAAATGAATTTTTGCACCTGTAGCAGCTGAATTTGAATAAATGCTGGTGGAGTAGGAGCACAGATGTGGGACTTTGGGACTCATAAGGAGCTAGCGAGGACCTTACTGAGTTTACTAGCTTGATAGCTGAATTGTAATCGAGTAACACTGTAACAATGTGGAAAGAGAGGGGTGGAAAGTTGGAATGAGAGCCGGTGAGATTTGAAGAAAGAAATCTGTGTGTGTGTGTGTGTGTGTGTTGTGTGTAAGAAGAGAGAGAGGAGAGAGAGAGAGAGAGAGAGAGAGAGAGAGAGAGAGAGCGTGCAAGAGAGAATAAAATGAGGAGAGACAGAGAGAATAGAGAGAAGAACAAGAGAGAAGAAGACTCTTCATGTTGCAGCCAAATCCTTTCATTTTGTGTCACAACACCCACATTTTCACATTTTTCTATCTCTGCTCTCCTGAAGGTAGAAACACACTGCCTCTAATCAATACCGACTTCTGATACCAGAGTCTGCATAACACACACACACACACACACACACACACACACACACACACACACACACTGTTTCACCCTTTCCCCTTATAAAGACAGCCATGAACATTTTGAACACCATACATTTCCTTATTTTACTTCATCGTTTAAGTCAGACCTTCAGTACAAATCTGATCAAATTCAGAACTTTAATGTTCATGGTTTTGACCGAGTCAGTGGTTAAGCCATTGGACTGCTGATCGGAAGCTCATGAAGTCAATAACGTGATTAATTGTAATTTAAATCTAATTTAAAGGGGGCACGGTGGCTTGGTGGTTAGCACGTTTGCCTCACACCTCCAGGGTTGGGGGTCGATTCCCGCCTCCGCCGTGTGTGTGGAGTTTGCATGTTCTCCCCGTGCCTCGGGGGTTTCCTCCCCGGTTTCCTCCCTCAGTCCAAAGGGACATGCGTTGTAGGTTAATTGGCATCTCTAAATTGTCCGTAGTGTGTGATTGCGTGAGTGAATGAGAGTGTGGGTGTGTGCCCTGCGATGGGTTGGCACTCCGTCCAGGGTGTATCCTGCCTTGATGCCCAATTGACGCCTCAGCTCCCCGTGACCCGAGAATAGATTGGATAAGCGGTAGACAATGAATGAATGAATGAATCTAATTTAAAATGGTTTCAAGCATCATGTTAGTTTAACATGTTAACGTGTCATGTATTAATGAACTGAACAATCTTTTCTTTTCTCCAAACTTTGATAAAGGTTTTGTGCAGAGCGAGCTGGCATCTGAGTTTCTGAAAGCCACTGTAAGCATGTCATTACAGATGAAGAGTCTGAGAGAAAGAGACTGCTGGAAAAGAAGGATTGCTAAAGGATTTGACAGGCTTGCTGGTTAAAACCTACCACATACCAGAGAAAATCTGATTTGTAGTCTTTTTTTTTTTAACCTAAACATCAAAGCGCAAATTTGCATATGCCGTGCCATTTTTCTGCATCCATGATGAGTAAATAGAGGGATTCATTTTTGTCTTATTTCATCATATTTACATCAGAAACAAGTGGTAGCCAGCGGCAACATCCAAACAATGTTTCAGGTTCAAATATTGAATCACTGCAGCAAACAAATGACTCTGTTGACATCTAGAACTTCTTTTTGTTGGGTGTTTTTTTTACAGTTTAACCTTTATCTTGATTTTTCCTAATTATGAATTTAGAGATCTTATGTTCTTTGTTAATTTCATTTCTAGTTTCAAACTGTAGGTCACGATCAAACCTCCTCTTTATCTCTATGACTTTAGAAAAGGTTATAATTCAGCAGCAAAGATCATACAGGTATAAAAATCAGTCAGGGTACAGCGCTGGTTAAAGTAGTAAATGACCTAACTGACTCCTGGTTTCTGATCACGAGTTGTGACTCATTGCTTGTATTACTTGTATTACTCAGTGCAGCTTCTAATGCCATCGATCACAATATTCCTCTAGCCAGTAGCTAAGGAAATGGCTTTTCCTATCAGATTGACCGTTATCAGTGTTTTCATGGTAATTTCATATACACGCATACAAAGGTTTGGTGTTCCACAAGGCTCTGCCCTAGCCCCGTTCTTTATTTTTCAATCTATCTATACAATATCTGGGTGGAATTATTCATAGACATGATATTATGTTCCAATGATATGCTGAAGACACACAGCTGTTTCCAGATGTCAGAGAAATGGTGCTCTGTATTAATACCTAGATTAAAAAAAGTCTATAGCATTTTCATACAAAGCCCCCAGGTGTGGAATAATCTTTCAATTCATGTTCAAAGCTCAGACAATCTCAATTTGTATTCTGGTGAAATCAAACATTTCATTAAATACCTTTTTTCTTAGGTAAAGAGGATGCAGATGTGACGGATTTGGGAGCAGAAGGTTATTATAAACTCCTATTGTGACCATAAAACCTGTCCCTTCTATTCGATCTGTTCTTCTATTCACTATATGCATATACATACATTCCATCCCCTTTCAGTACAGGTTTCTGCCCTTTCTCTATATGACTAGCTTTCGGCTGCTCCCTGTTCGGGGTCGCCACAGCGGACCAACTGGTCCGCACAACAACTTGGCAAACGTTTTAATTTTATGCCGCAACAATCTCAATTTTTCTGGTTTAAACCATTTCACTTAATCCCAGGGGGGCTGCAGATTGAGGATTTGGCAGGGAATCGAACCCTTGGTCCCTTTCCCCATTAGGCGAGTAACCTACCATATGAAAACCACCAATGGCTTCTTTTCTCTATATGACTGTTTAGTATAATAATCAAAATCCCAATATCTGGTGTCAGCCAGTGAAGGGCAGGTTTGAGTTTTGGTTCACAAATGAATTATAGTACAAATAATTTTGAGTATGTAACATCATTTACTAAGCAGTAAAGAAACCTTTCACAGCTTAGCATACTGAGAAAACAGATTATTAGAATTAGAAATGTAGCTTTAAGGTCTCTCACCGTAGCGGGTGAAGCCACCTCCAGGTCCATGGGTTCGAAAATGAGGCTCATTTGTGGAGACATCTGGATGATCTCACCGCTCATCAGGCACAGTTTCTTATTGTCATCAAGCACTGTGTTCATGTTCTCAATCCACACTGCATCCACAGGGCCATCAAAGATCAGCCACTTCCTGTCTGGTGTCTGAAGAGATATTAAATTATTTTATTAAATTATTTGCTTTGTCACTGACTGACTGAGTCTCAGTGTTAAAACACACATGTGTGAGGAGTCTAGCTACACTGAAATATGCGGTTGGTCAGATTTAAGAGAAAATATTTTTGCAAAGTTTACATAAAAGTATTTCAATTCTCATCAAAATAAAAGATTTCATTGCTCATACTAAAATGAATTTTAACAAGTTTCTAATTACTAGTTCAGAGTGTGATCAACTGATGTAGAATTAACATCATCCAATTACATTAAGCAATGACGCAAGGATGCTAGTGCTGAAAAATAATTCTAGCATTAAACTCACATGCTCAAAACATGTACAGTAAAATATTGCTGCCTCACTACCTCACAGACCTGGGTTTGATCCTTTACCGGGGTATGAGATTTTATTCAGCTTTGAAAATACACAAGCGAATCATGCTGGGCTAACGAATACAAATTGTGTTTATTGGGTGTGGGAAGTGGTAGCTCAGTGGTTAAGACAACGCAATACTGATTGAAAGGATGTGAGGAACATCAAGCTGCCAGTGCTGTGCCCTTGAGCAAGACGCTAAACCCCCTTAGCCATTTACACCCTTTCATGGAAACGGTATTCCCTGATGGCTGCGGCCTCTTTCAGCAGGATAATAAACTTACAGGACTTAAAGGAACTGCTGCTATTACTGCTACTACTGCAGATACCACAGCACACCTTCAGGGATCTAGTGGAGTCCATGCCTCAATGGGTCAGGGCTATTTTGGCAGCAAAAGGGGGACCAACCCAATATTAGGCAGGTGGTCAATGCTATGGCTGATCGGTGTATGTGCATCTGCAGACACGTGTGATTAATGCTATGCAGCCAAAACCAAGCTTGCCAAGTTTCCCTGTTACAGACATCTTTATAACACTAATTAGATTTCCATGCGTGGGGAGTGAGGGGAATCATTATTATTTAGTAAATGAACCAGAATTTTAATGTAAACTGTGATTTTAAGGTAAACCTAACATCATAATTGTGCATTGGCATTTGAAAAGAATCACATTAGATGACTTACAACACAGGATTGAAGATAGCCGATTAAAATGAACAGTATTTTTATTATAAAGAATTGTTAGTTACTTATAGCCAGCCTCCTTTCTGTTTTTTTTTGTGTGAAAGTATGAAATATAAATGTAAGTGCACATTACACCACTTAAATGCCTATAATGGCACACCTGAGACGCGGCAAATGCTCTGTAGCTCACAGCAAGTATGCCGTCTGACCACTCATGAGAGACAGGGTCGAACTGACCATACAGCTGACCCATGGTGATAGACTTGGGGTTGATAACGGTGATCTGAACCTTGTTCTCATCCATTAAGCCCTGCACAGGAGAAAAAATGGCATTAATGCTATTATCAGACCATTAGTAATATTATATGCATTTTATGTATCACATCTTGGATGTTGTGAGATTTTGTGTCTGGTGTTTTCCTCAATAATGTGGATCATGATAGCAAATTTTTCACTTAAAGGGATCATTCCAAAGTGGCATTCAGTCTCCATCATAATCGTGAAAATTCGATCCTATATCAAGAGTCTCTAATATATAAAGAAAATAAATTACGTCATCCAGTGTTCCATATTTTATCTGAATATCCTGTTTGCAAGTTGAAGGATCTGGTCCTCTTTATGCTGTGTGATTGGTGTAAATGCTGTCAGCCCATAAAAAACATTATTAATTTATATAATCATTATATATTATACGTGTATAATGTGACATTATATATTTATATAATTTTTGGTTTTGATTGTTTTTTTTTTTAGACATGATGTAAAAAAATTACTTAATCAGTTCGACAAACATACACCGATCAGGCATAACATTATGACCACCTGCCTAATATTGTGTTGGTCCCCAATTTACTGCCAAAACAGACCTGACCCGTCATGCACTGTGTATTCTGAAACCTTCCTATCAGAACCATCATTAACCTCTTCAGCAATTTGAGCAACAGTAGCTCGTCTGTTTAATCGCACCACACGGGCCAGCCTTCGCTCCCCACATGCATCAATGAGCCTTGGCCGCCCATGACCCTGTCACCGGTTCACCACTGTTACTTCCTTAGACCACTTTTGATAGATACTGACCACTGCAGACCGGGAACACCCCACAAGAGCTGCAGTTTTGGAGATGTTCTGATCCAGTGGTCTAGCCATCACAATTTGGCCCTTCATCAAACTCGCTCAAATCCTTACGCTTGCCCATTTTTCCTGCTTCTAACACATCAACTTTGAGGACAAAATGTTCACTTGCTGCCTAATATATCCCACCCACTAACAGGTACCATGATGAGGAGATCATCAGTGCTATCCACCGGTCAGTGCTCAGAATGTTATGCCTGATGGGTGTACACTGAAAAATAGATTTCAAATGGTAGAAGACTTTAGAGAAAGTAGAAGTAGTAGTTTTGGTAGAAGACTTTAAAACTTTTGTATTGTGTTTTACTAATTTATATTGATTGGTAATTTGTAGCATCAGCGTCTTAATCGGCAATGCTTCCACAGACTCTGACATCTGAAGGCTAAGTATTTGCAGTCTTTTTAAACAAGGAACCAGCGTTGTGAACAGAAAAACACGTGAAAACTTCCAGCATCACTTACCGGTCAAAATCTTTTCAACAAGAAGAGAAACAAACAGAAAATCAAAATGGTGGAAAATAGAACACTGTGGTTGAATGTGAGAATCAGAGGAAAGTGGAATCATGTTTCTACAACATTGTGTTAAGGAGTTAATGTATGTCCAATGTATGTCCAAATTTGCCCTGTTGGTGGTCAGAAAGGGCTTGAATGTTGTATTCCAAAATTTCTATTACGAAGCTTTATATGAGCCATAATTGACTCCTTTGTGAATTTCTACATACAATTCCAGTAGTGTCTACAGACTTTAGGTGCTTGGCCCCCTAAAAATGAAAAAGTGAAGTTGCTTGACTTTATCTGTGTAATGGATTCAGATAGAGCGGGTCTGTAATTAGGTAATGAGGTGCACCTGCTCTAGTTTCCATCAATCTTTACATGCACTTCTGTTTGGCAATGTGATTTTGTAAAAGGAAGCCAGCGTTCCTGGCAATGATGTGAAGTGGAAAATGAGTTTTGTTAATGCTATTTTTAAACATTGAGATTATTTTCAACCAGTACCTTATACCAGACATGTAATAACAATACAAGTGGTTAGGGCTAAGATTAGAACTCAACCACTTGCTAAGGTTTAGTGATCATAAATTAGCTTTTTATTCATATTAACAAATATCGTCTCTGTCTCTGCAGCTATTATATTTGTATAAAAGGGGGAAAAGAGATAGAATCACATTAGCAGTGTTATTGCTAACATTCAGTTCAGGTTGGAAAGGGGCTGTAATTAGGTAATTGTGTGCAGCTGCTGGTTTCTTTCACTGCTTAAGAGTCTCTTTTGTTTGCCAGGAGACTTTTGCAAAGTGGTGTGAATTATAGTTAGGAGAGTGGCAGTCGGTAAAACAAACAAAAGAAAAATTCTTACAGATTTGAATAGTTTAAAAGATTTAGTGGGTTGAGGTTTAGACATTTTGTGATGAGTGTTTATGCCATTCATTGATTTATTTTTATTTTATTTTGTTCTGACCAACAAATGCATTTTTTAGACATTGGACATGTGGTTGAATCAGGCTCAATGCTAAGCCCTGTTTTGTTTTTATTACATTACTCCAATATTTTTATGCAGATTATCTTAGCTTCCTTTTCAAGCAGGATCGCTAGGTCCTTTTTTTTGTTTGACCAATAAACTATAATGGCAACCCCTTGGATCAGTGAGGGGTTGATCTTATTTGAATGTTTAGTGGTTTTGAGTTTGCAAAGAGCCATTACTTAAAATACACATACAGGATGCTTTTTCAATTCAAGTGGAAATAAACGCTCTCCAGACATTCTTCATGTGAACTATCAACAAGGTAACATGAATGACATAATTCGCTGTAATGAAAGCTGCTGTTTGCCTTTGAAATCTTTAAGTTTTGCTCTCGTATTTGTTACCACTTCCTTCATTTTAGTGCTGTGACCTGGACTTGAAAGTGGGGCTACATCAAGAGCACAGCTCTGCTTTGAGATTCATGTACTAAATCTGCATTTTATGTCTCTTGACATGTGGGTTATGCTGCTTGTACTGCTTTGGCCCATTCTCCAAATTCCTTTTGAGGTGGAGGCTGAGAGATGATGTGTGGATCCTTGGTCTGCCTACACTTTTTCACAGCTGCTTGAGAAATGGAGTTATTTGGAAGCTGGGATCAGTTTGAGTGAGGGATAAAATTTATAATGTGGCACATGATCTGAGATTTGATCTCTCGCATATTTGCATGTGCGGGTCTGAAAAAGGCATTTCTTATTCATTAGGTCACGGCGTTATTGCCGTCAGATGTCATTTCTGGGCACGGTGGTTTATTTTGAATTAAAGATATGACAAGACTGATGTGCAGACAATGATGCAATGTGGCAAAGAAATCAGAAATGGTTATACGGGTACTCTTCTGTTATACAACTGAGGATTATGTCATGTCTAGCTGCAGTGGATAGGAGATTTTGGCCTAAAATTTTATATATTGTATGTATTTCAACATTGGCATGACAAATTACAAAAGGGAAAGAAGACTACTTTTAGTAAATATTTTAAGAGTTGATGCAGCTGGTGAAGTGCTGGTCAAACTGTGTATTTGTAGTGAGGATTCATTTACAAAAAAAAGGGTGAGCCACGTCCACATTAGATTTCAACTGAAATACGTACTAAAGCTGACGAAGTGCATTGCGTTAATACCCTAACAACAACAATAATAATAATAATACAATCTCTGAATTTAAATCCTATAGAATTAAATATGCTAGTCAACATATTCAATTTTCAGAATATAAAGGAGTAATTTTCTGTATAGAGAAAATCCTGTACAAGTGTCTCCAACCTTCCTAACATGGTTGAGATGGCAGAACACTGTAGTATAGTATATTGGATATTGTACACAAAACCACAATATTACGTTTTATAGTTATGTTATAACGGAACTTTCAGCTTTCTGTTCATTTCAGAGATGTCTATGAGGAAAAGTAGCACGATGTCACCTTGTATTTCTGGGCGCAAGTAAGAAGAATCAGGTTACCTTCTCGCAGATATCGCTCAAGGCGGCGGCGAGGACTCGATAGGCGCTAGTCTTCCCTCCGAACGGCTCTCCCACCAGCATGAAGCCGTGACGCACTATCATCATCTCGAAAATTTGCAGGATCTTCTCGGCGAAGAAATCTGTCACCTGCAGGTTCATCTTCTCACTGTTCTCTTTAATAGCCTCCAGCAGGATGCTATAGTCTGGTTTTGGGAGCTTTACTCCAGGAAAAAGATCTGAAGTGATTCCCTAGAGGGGATTATCCCAGTAATGAGAAAAAAGTAGTTTAATTAATAAAAAAAATGAAATGCTCAGAAATTAATATCTGAATTCTAGACATGAACACATAATCAGCAGTAATTATCAAGCATCTCATTTTAATGTTTTCATCAGCACACCAAATTATTTAAACTTTAGTTAAAAAAAACCCACTTTATTACCTCAAACGATGGCAGATTACGAGTGTCAACATTACTAAAATTAAAATTATCAAGTGTAAATATTTTAATATGGACAAATGTATCTCCTATTATTAGTTATGAGATTATTCTGAATTTAATTATTATTCAGCTTGTTTGATTTGACAGTTTTCATGCTTATTTTATTGACAGCTTATTTTCTTATTTTTAGAATCTAAATAATAATAATAATAAGAAGAAGAAGAAGAGGAAGAAGAAGAAGAAGAATAACAATAATAATAACAATAATAATAATAATAACAACAACAATAAAACTGATCATAGAGCAGGACTGAAAATTTGATTTGGAGGGGAAAAAAAGTTTAAAAATTGGTTTAATAATCACATTTCGTTTATAGGGAATACTGAATAAATCTGACTACACAAGATATTTTCACTTGTTAAGAGTGTGGCTTTCACAATGAGTGACAGTTTGGCATTGGTAACATTTTTTTATGCTAAAAATATCAAAAATACCGTCAGATGTGCCAACAAAAGACAATTTTATTTTTACGCTTCGCAAAAACATAAGCGGAAGAGATGACAAACTTTTATTCAAGAAACCATTTTTACCTCAAACAGTGGCAGATCATGGGCCAAAAATTTGGGGAGGTTAACATCGATGATGGACCTCAGCAGAAGAATGTCCTCGTTCTCCTCTGGATACTTCAGCTGTGACATTTCAAACACAGGGTCAGGATATGTGACAGGAAGAAATAGAGCAAGAAGCAAATGGAAAGGAAAGCCTTCGAAATGAAAGCCTCATCACACGTACACCATTTTGATGTCTTTTGAGGAAAGTCTCATTCACACACTCCTGTTGTGGGATTTATTTATTTTTTTGCTCATTCTTTACCACCGCTGTTGAGCCCAGGAGGCTAAGAGCGCATGCATCTTCACACCACAAGTCATTTTGCGACAGGACAAAAGGGTGCAGTCCCGAGCGTGATGGTGCAGGAAACAAATTGCTATCAAAATGGCACGGGTGCATTCGTTTTCAGAAAGCTGCATAAAAAGATATCGTGCTGAAATGGGGAAATTGTCGAGGGAAAAGAGAATGGTCTGAAGGTCAGTAACATTTCCTAAGGTCCCAAAATCATCCTGAACTCCATTTTGGCTGGCTTGAGTGCTTTCATTGCAAAAAGGAGCACGATAGGAGTGACATGAGGGTTATCTTTTTAAAAAAATACTGAGCACATAAGAAAAATAAGGTTAAAGGTCATCTGGCATGGGTCTTTATTAGTATACACAGGTTTGTAGAAGTGCTTTCTCGCTCTACATATCCATGGAGACCCGTAAGTGAACGATACTTCTACTTGCTGTTTTCCTTTTTTTTTTTTTTCTGTTCGGTTTTGAGCCAGAAAGAGAACAAAAATGAGAGGAAGAGGGAGGCTAGTGGGAATTTTGGATGAAGCATAAACCCTCTGCTCTTTTGGCCCTCTCTAATGTTATATTAAAAGATGACTTTAAGGAATGGAAGAGGAACTGAGCTAACAGCATCCCGAAGGACAATAAGAATACGTTTAGATGTGTAATGTCTTTCTGGAGCCCAAAACCACTTGGCAAAGATAAACATACAACAAAAAAAAAACTAAAATAGTGATTCATCAAAGGCAGCTGGAAGATGAAAAAAAGAACAGAAATGCAAATGAAGGCACAAGGCATGTGAGTAGGACATGAAAGAAGCTTTGGAGGATTGTCACCCGGCCTAAAAAATAAATAAATAAATAAATAAATAAATAAATAAGTAAATAAGTAAATAAATAAATAATAAAATATAAAAATAAGATGCATGTTCAATTGATCAATAAAAAAAATATATTTATTTAATTTTTTTTAATTTTCAGATTAGTAAATCTTTGAAGATAATACAAACCAAATGTCGCCAGTTCACTAGAAAAAAATAAAAATAAATTGTGATTATATTTGAATTGATCTGAACGTTAATGCATCTAAACTTTGAGGTTCTGCTTTCTTGTACGGTTCATCAGGAGGGAAATTAATTTGGTTGCTCTTTTCATTAACTTATAAAATAGTCTCCAGAACCGACGTAAAAAATAACTGGCATAAAATCGGTCTAAACAAATCGTTATATTATATTTTCCAAGTTGCCCAACCCAGGTTAGGAAAAAATAAATATTCAGTACAGAAGCGAAGACTCTTGCTAGTTCTGACTTGTCAAGTCGTTTTAAATGTAAACTGTCACCTACTGTATGGATGTCCTGAGCATCCAGAATCGCTCTGAAGCCAGAATTTGGGGGTTAAAAAACAAATGGTGTAGTAAATGATACAGTCACAGTATGTTGATAGTTTTAGTAAGGAACAGAAATGATGGTTAAAGTACCTTTAAGTTTCCAGCGGCGGTCAGGACGGATTTGACAGCCCTCATGCCGTAATCGTAGTGACTCTGAGAGGACAGCTGCTCGGAGCAGAGGCGATACGTGGCCACAATCTTCACTGAGAGAGGACGAGCGGTTACAAAACCGCAAGAGTAGAGCACGATCTCTGCGATCAGGGCGTAGTCAGGAACCATCATGGCCACGGTGCGGAACAGGGCCTGAGGGAAGGATCGGACAGATGTCACTGACCATCTTTAAGTCCATACAGACGTCTGCATTATGGATAAACATGCTTCCAACGATAAATTAGTAATAATACTTCAATAATTTGTCTGCCCTCATCTTTTCCTTCCCTTCCATATATACATGTATATGCACACTGATCAGCCATAACATTATGATAAAGATATAGGTGAAGTGAATAAGACTCATTATCTCCTCATCATGGCACCTGTTAGTGGGTGGGATATATTAGGCAACAAGTGAACATTTTGTCCTCAAAGTTGATGTGTTAGAAGCAGGAAAAATGGGCAGCTCTTGTGGGGTGTTCCCGGTCTGCAGTGGTCAGTATCTATCGAAGGTGGTCCAAGGAAGGAACAGTGGTGAACCGGTGACAGGGTCATGGCCGGCCAATGCTCACTGATGCACGTGGGGAGCGAAGGCTGGCCCGTGTGATCCGATCCAACAGATGAGCTACCGTTGCTCAAATTGCTGAAAAAGTTAATGCTGGTTCTGATAGAATGGTGTCAGAATACACAGTGCATTGCCGTATGTTGTGTACTGGCAGCAAAAGGGGGACCGACACAATATTGGTCATAATGTTATGGCTGATTGGTGTATATATTTATCATTTTACAAATCTTGTTAATGGTAATGATTAGTTAGTGAGTTACGGTATAAACTGATGCTGCCTGGAAGCCCCGCCTCTTTCTCTTCATCTCATCTTCGTCTTGTCTCATGTCTCGTATTTAAAATCCATTTTAGAAAATGAGTACCAATATCTAAACTGATTTGTTTCACATTATGGTTCCGAATGTATTTTGTTTTCAATATTTACAATTTGAATCATCTTCAATCATTACATTTTAATACGTTGTCTTTTTTATCCCCCCTAAACTTGTTCTATTTATTTTTATATAATGGAACATTCATTCAGAATATTAAGTGCATACCTTCTTGTGCCAAGAGAGTGCAATACTGCTGAACAGTTTTCAAAAACAAGGTAATCTTGTGAAATTTAAAACCAGAATTGTTCTAAAGCTTCAGCGGTTATAAAGTCTGCTTAAAGATTAAACTTTGTTAATCCAGTAAACACTAAAGCTTGTTAATCCAGTAAGATTTTAATTGAGTTGCGAGCACATGCTACTCCAGTAAGACTGGCAGGAAAATTTATTTGAGTGAGTGCCAACCGCTCAGCGTGCCACATGCCTCAGGTTACGTCTCCCACCCTGCGGATGTCTCCAGATACCCACGATATGGGTATGAGGGCCATGAGCTCCACTGTGTATCAAATCTTCAGCCTTTGAAACATGAACGGTTGAGCTAAAAGCTAGGTCCGTGAGGTGTTCTAAAAAATAGTTATTAACAGATGTGACCGGCTTGTGTATCAGCCTCATATGGAGTTTTCTCACTCAGTGTCTTGTTGTACCTTCAGGTTATCAGGTAGCTCGGAGCGACCGGCGTATCCTGGGTTCATAGTGATGAAGACAGCGCAGGACGGGTTGAGCTTCAACTCCGTACCCTCGAACATCAGCGTCTCGACGTGATCTGCGATCCCTACGTGGCAACAGAGATTTCTTAGGACTTCTGGAGAGCTTTAAGAGACAGAATGCTAATGGAGCTAAATTATTGATTTGAATGGGTGTGTAATTAGTATAATCTGGTTCTAAATGCAGCCTTCGTCTCATCCGACTGTCCGTTTAATTATCACTGGAGTGAGTCGGATCTTTAAAAAAAAAAAAACCTGATTTCCATTATTCCTGACTCCAGTGTCTGGCGAGAGAGGAAACATATTGTACGATATAACTGAACTGTCATGATTTTAAAGGTATCCTTATGGTGACTGAATGACCATTTCATTTTGACATGAACCCCGAACAGATGCGGGTTAAGTGACTTAAATTAACCATGAACTAAAGCAAGAGTGAACAATCATCATGACATTGACATGGCAAAATGTGTATTCATTTAATCCATAATATCACTTTTTAATAGCAGCTGAAGGACTTCAAATCGTTGAGAGACACTAAGTGATGTAAGGAAAGGCTTAATGACCGCTTTTATTCAGTTATATCTCTTTTTGACGTTCACCGATTGCTCAGTTCAGCAGAAAGCATCACGGATGGTCCCAAAATGTCCAACATCCTCATTCCGAATGAGGAAATCAACATAACTCTAGAAATTGATATTCAGAAATACAGTGTTGCATTCACTGACCCTATTTAAATTGTGTATGCCTGATTATATATAGTGCGCCCACACACACACCTCTCTGAATGGTGAAAATTTGTTGCGCCACCACAGACAGCACCTCCAGGTCAATGCGGTTGAACTCGTCAAAGCATGCCCACGCGCCACAGGATAGCAAGCCCTACAAGAAGCAGATAATAGCCATCAATCAAAAAATTGTACATTCTGATCTGTAAAACGTTAATGTGTCAACGTTTGATGTGTTTATCACTTTAGTCCTTTGGCCCTTTCTATTCTAACAAGTGAAGACTTGAAGCTTTCCAGAACAGACATAAGAGTAGCTGTTTCTCTGGAAAGTGTGTGAAGTAAACAGTTAAATCATATTAACAAATGAAATGGATGAAGCAATGCAAATCCTGAAAATCCTCAGTATGAGTATGTTAAAATTAATTATTAATTATTATATAAAACTTTATTGCTTTGAAGGGATATTAAAAAAAACTGTTAAGATGAAAACAAAATCTTACCCATGGCACTGTTAATGCTTCACATATCCGTCTTTATTTACATGTACTGTATTTCAGTATTTTTTTTATTTATTTAACTTTTGAAATTTAATTAAACTTTTTTTTTTTTTAAGTTATATTCCTCACATAAGATAATTAAGTCTTAAAAATATAAATCAGGAAATAAAGGGGATCTTAACCGTAAAATATAAGACAATATTTTTGTTTGTATTTGTAAAGCATTGCATTTGATTCACGTTTAGTTCTTTATACAATATGTCTTAATAACTTATTGTTTGTTTACAGTGAGGCTTGTGTTATATATAACGGTTTAATGGTCTTTACAGGATATCAACCAGCCCTGATGGCTGAAGACGTTTATTCTGATGATGATCAAATTCCAGCCCTGCCATATTTGTAGGTGCTGAGTGTCTTAATATATGTGTACGCTGGTGTGAGTTATTGCTTTAAAAAATGTGCAAAAAGAGCAGTCTTAAATACACCGATCAGGCATAACATTATGACCACCTGTCTAATATTGCCCCCCTTTTGCTGCCAAAACAGCCCTGGCCCGTCATGCACTGTGTATTCTGACACCTTTCTATCAGAACCAGCATTAACGTCTTCAGCAATTTGAGCAACAGTAGCTCGTCTGTTGGATCGGATCACACGGGCCAGCCTTTGCTCCTCACGTACATCAATGAGCCTTGGCCGCCCATGACCCTGTCACCTGTTCACCACTGGTCCTTCCTTGGACCACTTTTGATAGATACTGACCACTGCAGACCGGGAACACCCCACAAGAGCTGCAGTTTTGGAGATGCTCTGATCCAGTGGTCTAGCCATCACAATTTGGCCCTTTGTCAAACTCGCTCAAATCCAATTCACCTCTCAGTGCTCAGAATGTTATGCCTGATCGGTGTATGAGACATAACATGGAAACATGGAATGATTTATGTTTGACTCAGCTAACATTAGACAAGAATACAGGTAGCTATATGGATATATTTGTCATTTTGCAAATCATGTTAATGGTAATGATCCATTTTAATATATTACAAGCTGTACAGTCGGGGGCTGCTTGCTGGCAGTGGATGAAAACCTATCACAAAAGCCTAGCTGGATGGTAGATTAGTATGTGATTCTGCAATAATGTTCAGCATACAGTAAAAAAAAAAATGCTTGCGCATCGGATGCTTAAAAATATCCACATTTCCACTTTTTTTGCTGCTTTCCAAAGTAAACCAGAAATGGGGAGTTTGCCTGTCTTTTTTTCAGTTCTGAATGATTAAACCATTCATCACAATTCATTTATATGGTAAATCATGAGTAGGGGAAAATCAATATCACACCTAATGCACTGAGGCATGGTACTGATCTGCAGTTCTGCATGGTGATACACAGTTCACCTGGATTGTGTTTCTTATTAAAAGCTTGTTACTGGCGATTAAATCATTTCAGTGCAGTAAAACCTCACCAGCTGGTCATGCTCTCTTACTCATCTCTTGCTTTGGAGTATGAGAAGCAGCCGTTCCGCAAGCCGCGGGCTACATTTTACACCAACGTTTTAAGTGTATGTGCTAATTCACTTTATATAGGGTGATAAAGGCAGAGTTTTGCATGCTAGCAAGAAATGGGCGCAAGATGAGGTTTATGTAATTGAATGTCTGCGTGCAGCTTTTAATTTGCACACACACACACACACAAATCTGCATAAAGGTTCCAGGTAAGCGCCCGAGTCTTATGAGCTCTCTGGGAATAAAACCCTGCCTATGAACCATGACGGCTCTTACTCCTGCTGAAGTCTTAACATCTCCAGATTCATCATCAAACAAGACAGGCTCTCCAAAGTCTCTGTTGCCATGGCGACTGCCAATGTTCTTTTCGAGCTTTTGACCACATGTCATCTCTTGAGCTTCACCTAAAGTACATCTTCATACAAATGAGCATCAGCTTCTCGAAGCCTGAGCTCCTTTTCATTTCAATTTTCACATCAGCAATTAGAGTTTTTCTGCTGATGAAATATAATACAATAAAGCATAATATAAAACTCATTTCACACGTGTTTTTCTGTCCTCATTTTCTGTCAGTGAAAGTGTGTGTGTGTGGGGGACTCAATACAAACGTAATTTATAATACAATTCAGACCGCAGGTTAACGTCACTGACCTTAAAGAACTTGCCCAAGGCGATGTAATCAAGACCATCAGAGCAGTTGAACACGACACACTGCTTAGCCACAGCTTTGGCTAGGTCTTTAGTCGTCTCGGTCTTCCCTGTACCTGCTGGACCTTCAGGAGCTCCTCCTAAATGCAAGTGCAGGGCTCCAAAAAGGGTTCTAGGAAGAAAAATGTGGGAAGTTTCATGGGAATCTGGCGAATTGCTTGACTATGTAACCTTCGTCACTTTCTTTATTAATTTGCAAAATGTATATCCCCAGATATACAAATCACAGATAAACTCAGATTAACAAGTTTCTGTGTGTAAGCCAATCATCATCTAGGATAATAAAAAAAATAATAAATAAATTAATACATCATTGTTTTATTTACATGATGTTATAATATTATAATTAATATTTTATTTAAATTTTTTTTTTTTTTTTTTTTTACATATTACTGCATTATCAAGCTACGCACATGTTACAGAATTAATGAACTGGAGAGTTAGTTATAGCTAGGAATTGTATGTTTTAATGCATTTTAATACTTTTAACCTTCTAAAACCTGTTGAAAAGCATGTAAAATCATACCGTGGTGTTAAATGTCTCCACAGAACATCATAAAACCAAACAATATTGATCTTGCATTTATTCTCACTGTATTTGGCCACTGTTCAAAAATCCACTTTTCTAAATGTCCCAGAATTTTTCAGAATGTATCTGAAGGAACCTTTAAATGTTCTTTAATGCCAGACAAAGCCATATTAATGCTAATGTAATGAAGGGTTGGTGCCACAAACTAGATTTGGAGCTATAAACTGAAGTAGCAGTCCATTAGTGTGCAAATTTAGCTCTAATACATAATTTTTAAAGTTATTGTCCATCTCTTTTCCCCAAAACTACAATAAACGCTACCAGTGCTAGACGAGATTTTTTTCGAGTCTGTAACTAGAATATTTGTGACTGCAGAGATTATTAGATGTTATCGCATGTTTAAAAAAAATACTGATTTGTAAAATATTTGATGGTTTTTGCCCCCTTGGTTACTTAATAGTAAACTTGCCAGTATTATAGATAATATATCTGAATGCATAATAAATCTGATTATGATAATAATCTGAATGCAAGTTACTCGAGTAACAGAAAAAGCTATACACCGATTATGAACATGAGTAGAATTATAATGAAATGCCTATGCAAGTGATGTTATGAGAAAGTGTTTAGCATAACATTGCTTTGACCTGTAGCAGCGATCGGTGAGAGGGGTGATGACCAGACGTGGCGTGTTCCCCAGGTACTCATAGCCATAAGCCAGGCCTGCGTTAATCATTTTGGTCTGCAGCTGGTTCTCCTGCAAATGTAAAGAAAATGCTGTAAAGATATGAACCGAAAAGAGAGCTTTGCACAGATACTGAACTTATATCACGGTATGGGGAGAGATATAGGTCTAAATGATATCATGAGTAGAATTCTGCCACTCACGATCCAGTAATAACGAAGCTGGCTGAGCCATTCGAAGTTGTTCTCGTCGTCCACGCCCTTGTGCACAAGTGAGGCCAAGACGTCGCGAGCGTGCACGTCCAACACCACCAGTGCTCCCAGAGTCACTCGGTTCTGTTTGGACAGTTTCCCACGCACCAGAGCCACGATATCATCAATCTGGGTGTTGTTCTGATGCAAATAAGCTTCGAGAGCCTAGGAAAGGTTAAGAAATTTCAGACAAGAAGTTTACACTGTTTTTACAGTACTACACTACACTGAAGTCTATACTGATTTCACAGGGCAAGTTATCAATTATTGTTCCTTTTTTTCCCCCAGTGAAATCAGCTTACAATCATTCCCAGCTCTTTATAAAAGTCTCCAGTAAGTATGGAAACAGAAAGAATAAGGGGAAACTTATACTAATGCTAATATTTAATTGTACCAGCTAGCTAGATAAGCATTTATACTTTCATACATAATGTTGTTAGTAAGAAAAGTGTGTGTGTGTGTGTGTGTGTGTGTGTGTGTGTGTTACAGACCTGTGGTCCTGTTGCAATGGCTTCATGAATGTGTTTGGTCCAGTACACCTGAGACACACACAGCACTGTCTGACCTGGCCAGGCTCGTACCCAGTTGATGCGCTGCTCTTTAGGGTACGCCTCGAGTGCCTCTGCTATCACCTGCAAATCACGATGAAAAAACAAGTTTCCTTTTATAAAAAGACCGAAATACAATATAATTATATTGGCACTAAATCACATGATATAAAATATCATTCAAAGCATTTAAAGCTTTTATTTCTTTCTTTTGACTTGAACAGAACATAAGGGTTCATAAGGGTCCAGGAACCAATCTCAAGTGATCAGTCAAGCAATCAATCTCAAGTCTTGCACCTTGTGTAGGGACTTGAGCATGCCACTCTCCAGCTCGAGGAGCCATTTCTCGACCTGGCCACGAGCTTTAGAAGTGGAGATGATGTCCAGCAGCTCTACCACCTCACCCTCGCTGCTTTTCATGTGTGTGATGTCCAGAACGTCAGTGAACACCACATTGGCAATGCCCTCGAAACACTTCTTCAGATGTGGCTGGACTCTGGTGGGAGTCAAAAGAATACTTTCATAAAAAGCAAAATGGAATACAGATTCTTCTCTATGATTTTTTATTCTCTTTTTTTTTTTCATCCCCTACACGTCTATGTATACTGTGACAGTAATGAAGTAGTAGCCACTGGCACGCTGGTGCAGCACAAAAGACAAGTGCACTGGACAAACCTACAGTATAATACAATTCATACAAATACATACAAATACCCAAGCCAAGTGCAAACTTGTACCTGCACACTGATTATGCATAAGTAGCAGGATAGAACGGAAAGGCATTGCTAATTAAAGTGTTGTTTTTTATTTGGGTCTTTGCACGTTTATCCTAGTAAAATAAAAAACGGTTATATAGTTAACGAAAAAATGGTCAAAGAGTCTCTTATTATTAACAAACATTGCAATGCTTTGTTAGGCAATATGCACTAACGAGCACCTGAACTCACAACAAAGTTAACCGCGCTATGATGAACACTTGGTGCACTCTAAGGCCTTATCCACAGTGAGCTTCATGTAGACATGATGTGTTAAGCTTGGAGTGGAAGAACCTGACTCTGACTCAACCCCACTGAACACCTTGGGGATGAACTGGAACAAAGACTGAACCTCAGACCTCCTCACTCTTACATCAGTGTATCTCTTGTAGCTGAATGAACACAAATCCATCTATTCATTGCCATCTAGTGGAAATCCCTCTCAGAATAATGCAGCTTAGCTTATTAACAGTGAAAAAGGAATAAATCCTGGAATGCGATCGACAAACACATACGAATGTGATGGTCAGGGGTGCACAAACTTTTGCGCATGCTGAGAAAATGCTACAACGTGAAAGCTAGAAATTGCATTTTAAAAGAGACACAGAAACAGAGCCTGCTTATTCGGTCCACCACTTAGCCTAGCTTTCTCAGTATTCCTCTGATGGATTCCAACCCACACGAGCACTTTTCAAAATTCAGCTTTCTATAAAGCCCTGGGTTCAGATAAATTCTCCGAAGAAATGACAGAGCAGGGAACAAAGGGATAATGTGCACGTGTGTGTGCGAGAGAAAGAGTCACGAACGAGCCTGAGAAAAAGAGCACAATCAAACAAGAGCACTAGGTAGAAAAGGGAGGGAAAGAGAGACTGTGATTACGAGATTTGTGGAAGTAAAATCTCTGTGTCAGCGCACACATTCATTATTAAACAAATACCTTGGGTGAAATAAGACAAGGATTGCTTATCAGCCAAGGCTATGCTCAAGAGAACCACGCCATAGGAAGTAGGCCAGAATGTCATACGGAAAGAGATTCTATAATTAAATTCCCACAGTAAGTACAGGATTTTCAGAAGCTCAAGATGAGTTTTTTTCCAGGGCCAAGCACAGCTAAATTGCTTTTCATGTGTCCTTGCTCCTCTGGTCCTACTGTGGATTCAATACGGGCCACGAATAAATGAATTTTGATTAAACGTAGTGACGGTGTTGGAAGAACAGACTGCATAACTTTAATATCACATTGTTTTAAAATTAGACCTTTCATTTTACTTGTTCATTTGCAGATATTAAACTTTATTTAATTGATGACAAAACATTTAGTACACAAATGTAACTCAGTGGAATGCTATGGTATGGTAGGACATATGGCATTCAGACTAAGTTGCTTTCGGCTGCTCCCTGTTTGGGGTCGCCACAGCGGACCAACTAGTTCGCACAACAACTTGGCACAGGTTTTACGCCGGATGCCCTTCCTGACACAACCCTCCCATTTTTTCCGGGCTTGGGACCGGCACTGCATCCAGTGGATGGGGTTTGGGCATTGGCTGGGAATTGAACCCGGGCCTTCCGCATGGTAGGCGGGAAACCTACCACTGAGCCACCACTGCTCATGGCATTCAGACTATGTTCTCCAAAAAAGATTTCCACAGACTTCTACTGATATTCCCTTAAACCTAACCATCTGTTTATATCCCATCAAAACTAGCCATGAGCCTGTCCATCCATCCATCCATCCATCCATCCATCCATCCATCCATGTTCTGTAGTGCTTATCCTTTGTAGGGTCAAGGGAAATTTGAATTCTATCTCAAGGGACTCGGGGCATGAAGCGTGGAATACCTTGGGCACACGCCTGTGTTTGGACCAGATGAGGAAAACAATAAAACCCCATGGGGTGAACATACAAACTCCACACACATAGAGCGAGCTGCAAACCAAACCCCCAACTCTAGAGATGAGAAAGTGTTCTAATCCCTACGCCACCATACCCTCACAAGTTTATATTCCCTCAAAGCTAGCTATGGATCTATATTAATTGAAGCTAATTCATAGCTAATGTTGAAAAAATATAAGCTTGTTGAGCTTATATTCCTTTGAAATTACAGTAGCTATGAATTAGAATTCTCTCAAAACTAGTAATGAGAATAAGTTCCTTCAAAACTAGCTAGGTGCTTACATTCTTTCAAAACTATCTAGGAGTTTACATTCTATCGAAACTAGCTATATGCTCATTTTACTTTAATACTAGTGTAGAACCTAGATATATACTAGCTTACGTTCCTTCAAAACTAGCCATGAGTTTATGTTCCTTCAAAACAGGCCGAGCTTACGTTCTTTAAAAACTAGCTACGAGCTTCTTTCCCTCAAAACTATCCAATGGGTTATATTCGCTCAAACTATCCACTGGGTTATATTTACTCAAAGCTAGCAAATTCACAAATAGTTTACATTTGTAGTAAGGACCAGATCTTATGTCCACACAGCCCACTGCTTAGTAATAACATGGCTTTTCTCTAGGATAATCCTAGTTACCAGTCATTCTGGATAAGGACATCAGCTAAAAGCTATAAATGTAAATTAAATTGATAGGCAATTTTGCTGGAAGTGACCAATCATAACTCTACATGGGTATGTCTCGGAAGCAAAACTACTGTAGATTATCATTTAAATGGCACTCAAGGCTACGTATTCTACCAACATTCCCATTTCAATTTCTCTTCCATTTGCATGATTGCCAAAGAAATTGTTCTCAAGCATTACATTACCTACAGTTTGGTTTATATTTATATATTTATTCTAAAGCTAAATGGCCTTAAAACTGCCAAATAGACTGCAGGCAAAACACAAATGAACTGCCTTCATAAGCATGAAAGCTCCTTACATAACACCTACCCACATTAGCTTGGCTAAAAAAAAAGGCTATTTGGCTTTAGCAGCATGGTTCATGGTCCAACAGTTGGGTTTCAAGCTGTTACTGAAATCAAGTCTCCTCTATAAGGATCTACAGATAAGTCCCAAAAAGGAGGTCATATTTTTATGTATA
Source organism: Hemibagrus guttatus (assembly GCA_033459395.1). Classification (NCBI taxonomy): domain Eukaryota; kingdom Metazoa; phylum Chordata; class Actinopteri; order Siluriformes; family Bagridae; genus Hemibagrus; species Hemibagrus guttatus. The sequence continues at coordinate 28,644,085 of JAUCMX010000006.1, read as the reverse complement.
GAGAAAAAAAAAAAAGTTTATTGGCCAAAAAAGTGGTTTCGTCTGCTAAAAATGATGAAGCCAGGAATTGCATAATTTTGATTGTGTAGCGAATGTATCAATAATATATCAGACATTATAGTTGTGCAATTATCTTCTATCTTGTAAAAAAATATTTTTAAAAAAATGGATGCTTCAAACTCAAGTCTGCCAGGGAAATCTGATCTGTGGTGAACTCTAAATTAATTCAATATGAGTTGATTTCTCTGCCAGATTTTAATTATAACTTTTCAATACGTTGCAATGATTTTACTTCCAAGTCGAATTGAAAATGGATTTTTTTTTTCTTCTTTTTTCTTTCTTTTTTTATATTGGCCCTTTTAATGGTTGCAAATAGTTATACTGGAAGCAATTCAGCATGGCTTCAAATTAACCTACAAAATCAGATTGTTTTTTTCTTTCGATGAAAAAAAAAAAATCTAAATCTTTAAAAATCATTGATAGATTTTTTGTTTTCTTTTTTTCAAAATGGCAGACCAAATTGTATTGACATGACCCATATTTGAACTTGTACCTGGTTGGGTCTTTCGTCTCCGACAGAATCTCCAGCAGCTCGTCGTTGGACAGAAAGAAGAAGCGAGGGAAGAAGAGTCTCTTCTTTTCCAAATATTTGTTCAAGCCTTTCAGGATAAGCTCCAGGAACTCATTGCTGTTCTTAAGCTTCTCCAACATTTTATCGATGGCCACCACAGCCAGGACGTGCTTGTCCTAAATCAAGAAAGGAAATGGGTTTCAAAATCAGGGGTATGTGCAGATTTTTTAATACACCGTTATCCGATTGACAGGCCAGGATTTGACTGATATATTGAAAGCGGTAGACACAAATCATTTAGGAGGCAAAGAGGAAGGCCAAAGAGGAGGTATATGGATGGAATAAATGAGGATATGAAGCTAGTGGGTGCAAGTGTTGAGGATGCAGAAGATAGGGATAGGTGGAGAGAGATGATTCGCTGTGGCGACCCCTGAAGGGAAAAGCTGAAAGAAGAAGAAGAAGAAGAAGAAGAAGAAGAAGAAGAAGAAGACACAAATCATTTAAGTTTGTAGTTTAAACCCAGTGATGCCTTTCGTTTGTCAAGGAACGCTGCTCCTTCATGTTCCATTCACTCATTTAGAAACTATAACGTGCACATGCTGACCATCAGATTATTATCTCTTAATATTATTCTTTGTTAATCCAATGAGATGAGGTTGTCAAATATCCTGCCTACAAATGAGCTCCTCTCATGAAGTGTCTGGGGTGTGGGCTTCTTCAGCAAGTATTGAGCTGATATTCACTAAAGATTTTTGCTGCATGTTTCTCTCTCATTGATTCTTTATATTACAGCCAGCAAACTAACACACATACTGCCAAGAAAAAAAAAACCTTTTCCTCTTCTAGAGGTTAACTGTTAATATTTTAGATATCCGTGTTATTAAAAATGCAGTTTTGCAGAAACCGTTAAAAGCTGTGTGAAGTGCAGTAGATAGCTACACAAATTCTTTTTTAATGGTTAAATTAGACGACATTACCATTTTGTGCAATAATGAAGTCTTGAATGGCTTTTGAAGATACGACAAAATTGATACAGCGATATAATCTACGTTTTTTTTGGGTTTTTTTTTCAATTATTGTGCAGCCTGACACTCTGAAAGAACCGGTATTATTTTTTTTAGCCACAACTGTCTCAACTATCAGTTCGAACAACATAAGAGATGGAGAAGCATATGCTGTATGATCAACACGGGCTTCCACAATCATTTCAAGTGCAGCTGTCTCACATCCGCTGCTTTTAAGTCAAAACGGTTGTACAGCACAACAAAGGTAACTAATTCAATCCAGCCTCTGTGCAAAAGGTTGAATCAAAGGTCTGTCCTTCATCCGAGACAAAGCAAACAATTAGAAGCACTTCCTGCTCATCTGCCCTTCCTTCCTTTCTCTCTCTCTCTCTCTTTCTGTCTCACTCTCCTCTGTTCATTGAAGTTTGGGAGAAACTAATAATTGGCCTCTGAGCCTTTAGATTCTGATTGCTATTGATTTTCTATTAAGCACGTCTGGCTGGTTTGGAGCTGAAGTCTTGGTGAGAGATTTTGAAGTTTTAATCATCACTTTGGGATGATTTCTGAAAAAGGGAATGTGTAATGAAGGGATGGTAATAACCTAAAGCCTCCTCCAAATCACCTTTTTTTTGCATAAGAAAGGTGACTCTAATGAAAGAGAGTGTGGAGAGCTAAGATAGGAGTCCTGTTTTATTACGCTGGAGTCGAGGTGAATCGAAAGGGAGCAGCTGCCTACACACACAAAAAAAAGAAGACATTAATGCCCTGCTTTAGTTGAAAGTTTTCCATTTCCTATTGTGTTCCTTCTTGTTCATTTGTCTTCCCTGTAAGAAAGGTGGATGGCATGGTGGAATAAAAAAAATAAAATAAATAAATAAATAAATAAATAAAGCAAGCCACCATTTTTAGCTCAAGAGGGTGAACACATTGGCTTTTTCAGACAGGGGAGAAAATCATGGCGAGCCACAAGACTTAATTAACAGGATGCGTTCAAAAGAGTCTTGTGTATTTAAACACATTTGCGGTGTTTTGTCTGGTCATATGTCTGACGGAGTGATCTGCTAGATTAACGGTGGAAAAAGAGAGACACCATGTGGAGATTTCTAGGTTGCAGGCTATGTTATTGACTGTACAGCTTGGAAAAGTATGGCGCTGCATTACGGATTCGATAAAATGAAATGATCTGACTTCTCCTGAACAATATGTATATCTAAGCTACCATCAAATCTCATCTGTTTTATTGATTTCTGCTCTCAGTTTGTTCATCACTGGCAGGAAATAAGCTGTAGAGTTCAGCATAAAGAATAGACTGAAATCAGGTGATATTTAAAGAATTAAAATCCCATCCGCACTCCGCATTTTCATGATGATGTGCTAGGGTTGAGGCCTCCAGACAAAATCTATAATTTCTATTTGATGGTGCTGTCTTTTTACTTTTGTCTCGCGACAACAGGCTATCGACGTGTCTCGTTTCACAGCAGCTGAGAATGGCAATTGCACCCTTCAGAGTCTTAAAATGAGTAGCGGGGTGTGTGTGTGTGTGTGTGTGTGTGTCTGTGTGTGTGTGTGTGTGTGTGTGTGTGTGTGTGTGTGTGTGCATGTGAGTGAGAGAGAGACACAGTAAAGCAAGACTGATTAGAGCCTGCAACCTCTATCAATAGTCTGAGATTGTTCTCATTTGGTATGACATGTCATTTATTTCTACAGAGACAGAGACCTAATATCAAGTCATTTTTGGTGCCTTCTCTACAACCCCGACTTTTTCTACCTTCATCAAGTAGTGATTAGGCCATGCAATCATATAAACCTTCACGGAAAAAATAAGTCACACAAGCAAAATCGAGTCAAGGTTTGAATTCTGCAGAACAAATTTGTACACCAATTACACTTCTAGGGGGGCATGGTGGCTTGGTGGTTAGCACGTTTGCCTCACACCTCCAGGGTTGGGGGTTCGATTCCCGCCTCCGCCATGTGTGTGTGGAGTTTGCATGTTCTCCCCGTGCCTCGGGGGTTTCCTCCCCCGGTCCAAAGACATGCGTTGTAGGTTGGTTGGCATCTCTAGATTGCGCGAGTGAATGAGAGTGTATGTGCCCTGCGATGGGTTGGCACTCCGTCCAGGGTGTATCCTGCCTTGATGCCCAATGAATCCTGAGATAGGCACAGGCTCCCCGTGACCCGAGAGTAGATCGGATAAGCGGTAGACAATGAATGAATGAATGAATTACACTTCTATTTACGTAATGTACTGAATGTGAAAATCCTTTGTCTGTGTTGATGACAGTTCTTTAACAATGACCATTTATTAATGATTTACAAACAGTTAGTCTGAACTTCACGAGCATCTGACAAAATATCTATTGACCTACCAGGCTGACTTGCTTAATGATGTCCCTCCAGGTTTTGTCCACAGTAGTGAAGCGCCGTCCCTCCTCGGGCATCTGAGCCATGATGTCTGGAGAACTGAATATGGGCTCCAGGTAGAGCCACGTGGACTGCATCTTCAGCCACTCGTCTAAAATCTCCTGCAACAGCAGCAGCTTACCCTCCCAGTCTCTAGAACACAATCCCACAGATTTGTCTTTCAGTCTAATCAACCACTGCTTTATTTCACATTATTCATTTCTAACCAGAAATATAAAATTGTGATAGATAGTAGAGTCAATATTTCTGAAATTTAACCTCAAATGTTTTTGAAAGACAATGAATGATCATGGCTATTATGCTCTTGGATTTTGGGATCTTCCATTCATTCACTGCTTCAGGCTTTTCACCTGCAGAACATTCAAATCCAGAGCCGTGCTGTACATGCTAGTGATGTTAGCCAAAATCATTAGAGTTGTAAACTTGGGTGCAATTTTTCTTAAAATCCCTCAAAAACTTACCGTATCTCAGCTTCGAAGGGTTTAATGAAGGGCGAGCCACGCATCGTCTGAGTCTTGACTATATGATCGTCCAACAGCATCTGGATCTCGTCCACCGAAGACAGAATGGACGTGCCGGTCTCGCGGTAGGGCAGCAGATTGAACTTCATGCCTGCCCATTCACCTGCCATGCGCTCCATGGCTTTCTCCAGAGAGTACTCTTTGCTGGCTGCCTCGCTGATGCTCTCAAAGTTGGGCAAGTGGGCTTCAAGGTGCAGAGGAATGAAGTGAGAAATGCAGGCCTCCTCTTCCGCAGGCTTCAGTGAGAAACCCACCACGGTTGACATGGCCTCCCAGTGACGGTCTCGCAAGCCTGGATTACACAAAACCTGCAGTATTTTAGAGTACAAAAAGTTCGCATAAGAAGCAAGCAAAACTGAAAAAATTAAATGTCAATTAACAAAATGTTAATTACAGAGATTTGACTTATTAGTGTATTTCAAAAATTCATCAGAAACAATAATCCAGCTAAGCCACTGACAGACAATGAAGCATTATATTAATTGTGTCCAAAATAAACCCTTTGGGTAGTTTTTATTCGATTTCTGGAGAAACAATGAATAGATACTTGAATAGAGATTGGCATGCCACCAAAGCTAACTAAGGGGAGCATTAATTAATAGGTTTTAAGTATCTGACTGTTTACAAAAAAAAATACAGTAAATAACTTGAAAATAGAAAAACAGCAAAGCACTTTTAAAGGCAAATTCATTTCAGAAAAGTGTGTCTGAATTGTGTAATGATACGGGTTACATTAGGACTAGGAAAAGACGGCATCGATTCTGAGAAACGAAGAACGTTTTTATTTGGAGTACAGTATATCCCGAGACCACATGTTCTTTTAAAGGACTGTCATTACTTTACATCACACTGAAGGAAGTGGCACATCAAATCCATGCATGCACAAGATACAGTAATGTAGAAATTTTAGGATCTCTGTGCATCAGTTGATCCAAAAAGACCCTATTATTCATCTTCATAATTAATTTTCGTTCATCTCTGTGCAGTACCTGCACCAAGGGGATGTGCTGCTTGAAAGCCTCCACCTCCGCTTTCACTTGGGTGGTGATGTTAAGAGCCTTGGGCGAGTCCTGAAAACTTTTATCCAGTTTGTAGAGCGAGCGGGAGTAGTTGCTGATGTCGCCCTCCAACTTGTCAGGGTTGATGGAGGTGAGAGGGCCGTTAAGCCACAGTTGGTGCTCAGCTTGAAACTCGGTAGCTGTTTGGTACAGGCGAAGGTATGGGAGCAGCTGGTCTTGGACTTTCTTGCGTATAGGGTACTGGGAGACGGGCCACCCAAATGCTTCTTCCTCCATGTTGAAGCCCTCGATCTTGAGGAGAAGAATAATAAAATTAAAACAGAGGTGATCTGTTTTTGTAGATTTCTTGTTAAAAAACGAAAGTCAAGAAGAAAAGAACTAGAAACTGAGAGCCATTTCAGTGGTTGGAGTTTCTGACCTAAATGCTTTGATGATACTGTCTTTTTTACTATTTCACCTTTTTTACTGACTTACTTTCTCCATGGCAGTCTCCAGCTTGGAATTGAGCGCCTGTGCCTTTTTCAGATACTTGCTGAGTTCAGACAGATCCCCGAAACTGGCAAACTCCTCCACCTGCTTTGCATAGCCTTCCAGATCTTCCAGGAACCTCTCGCACTGCAACTGCGAGCAATAAACGAAGTCATTAATATCTTACAGATCATGAATGCTAACGCAGCCGGGCCTGTCAGCGGGAAGACGTCTCCTCGTTGTGATTGTTGTAAATTTGTTTTGTGCCTCATTACAGATTGTTATTAGCTTACAGTACGAGGACATTTAATTAGTTTGATTTGCTAATGTGAGATGTAATTGAAGGTTTTAGATGTCTCTTTTTTTTCTACAGCGTATATATGATGTTCTCTGCGGTGTTGTGTCTGAGCAATCGCTGCAGCTTAGAGATTAATATTTGGGCATTTCTTTGATATGATTATTTATTTAGTTATTTATTTATTAATTATTTACCTTAAGGAACTCCTGGAATTGTACAGTCTTCTCCTTAGCAATCTTTCGGTGCTCGTCAAAGATGGAAGGCATGCGCACGTGCCACTGGAAGGTCTTCTTGTTCATGCTTATGTCTATTAGAGGAAGCTCATAACCAGCCAAGAAGCAGAGATGATTCATGGATTCGGTGAGCTGATGCTCCAGTCTGGGCATCTCTTCAGCTTCAATCTTGTTTATGTAGGCCTGTGGAAAAATGGTCAAATAGGAAGTCAGAACTGGCCATAAAGTCAGTTTTTAGCCATAAATAGAGCTCAGAGATAATATATCTGGGTTTACTGTACTTTAAGAGCCATGAGCTCTTTTGTGTTTGAAGGAGTGCTGTGGGCTTTTTTTGCAATCTTCTCAAATTCATCACATAATCTGTAGGTATTGGAGACACACACACACACACACACACACACACGCACACACACACACACAGATATGAGGACGTTAGAAGCACAACATTGTACTGTTTTGAGCTTTAGAAAAAGCATGCATTGAGAAATCCTATGTCCACATGGGTGGTTAAGGTTTCATTAATTCACATTGTGGTGAGATCAGAGTGAGTCACACCAGTGACTGCTACAGAATACAGATTAAATTGCAATTCTGTGTATTCCATGCACGGTCTACCCTTTCATTTTTTTTTTATGAATGCTGCAACTCTTTCTCGCTACATCATAGAGCAGCCTCTGTTTCCCAGCACAGGAGATGAGAATGCACTGGAAAAAACTTTTGGCTGTGTGATCCCCTACTATTGTGGACACGTTGCGTTGCTACTCGCATGTTTATGACTTAATCGTACTATATAAGGCAGCTAGAATACACCGTAGGGATTTCTCTGTCTTTTTTATGAGCATCTTATAACACCAAATGTGATCAACACAGCCACTGAGCCTTAGGAATCAATCTTTTAGTAAAATTGTGTGTAAAGTTTGCATAAGTCGGATTTACAAAATAAATGACCACAGGGCACAGCTCATTTGCATGCAGTGATGCCCACAAAACTCAAAGTTCAAGGGTGAAAGTGAAATTATTATGACTCACTTCTACGACAGTAAAAAGCTTTAATAATATTCTGAATATTGATAACCGAACACTAAATCCTCCATCAGCTGTTTACAGCTAACGGTGCTGCTCAGAGAGACGGGCTCACCCTCTGTTTATACAGTGCCATTTCTTTATATGATGAGATAAATGTTACTCACTTTCTGTTGCAATCCTGGTGGTCCTTCAGCATCCGGGTGATCAGTTTTTCCCTGAGTCCCTCTGCGCGCTTCACTAGTGCGTGGATAAGCTCATGGCAGTGCACTTCGAACATACCGAGCCTTACGACCTGTTCCATTTAACAGCAGTGAATGAATCTCTGACCAAAATTAATTAATTGCATCTCAGAAATCTTACTATTAAACCTGGAATCATGTTTTTTAGACCCATTGTTATAGGTTCAGTTTTTTTAATACCATAAGCTATTCCAGACCAACAACTCAAAATATCACTCTATTCTCATTTACTCACATCAGGTTCTGAGTCAAGTGTGGTGTGTGCATTATTGTTACTAGTGCTTTGTGTTAATAACTTACCTAAACTAAATTTACTAAAGAATATATGAAAATTGTATGTTTTGAAACAAGATTCAGACTTATTGTGTGTTGTTTTGTCCGGGTTTTCACGTGATATGAGGCACACTGTGTGCAGTTATTGATTGGGTTTCTGTTGCTAAGCGCCTAGCCGTAACGTTCTAACACCACATCGTTACACACTGTACCTGTTCAGTGGAGTTAGCACTGTAAAAGCTTCAGAGCAGAGTTTCGTGACCGCAGGTGAGAAGCGGTGCTAAGCCCACTTCTAAATTACACGTGTGAAATAGTTAAAAGCAAGGTTTGGAACGACGATAACCCGAGGTTAGGCACAGTCTGAAAAGCTCCATTATGTAATGGTAGTAAGCCTTTAAACGATATTAGACCTATTCATATAACAGAAAGATGCAATCAGTAAATTCAATCTTAGCTTACAAAGAAGCTCGCAATGGTTTGGCCCTTCAGGCACAGATATGAATATCCCTTCTGTACTGCATCTTATTTACCAGACTAATAGAGAAAATGCAAATATGCTGACTAATTAAAATCCTTTTGATAAACAGCCATTAAAATGAATTCATAAAGAATTGTAATGAAATGCCTGAAAGTAACGCAAATGTAGTACTCCATTATTAGAAGAAAATATTTTTTTAGAAAGCTCATAAAGGTCCAGACTGGTGTGCTTAAACTGACCCTGCAAGAGTCGTACTGGATCTCTTCAGCCAGCTGCTGATAACGTGTCGCCTCCATCATCATCTCCTGGAAGGAGTGCTGCTCCACCAGGAAGTGCTCTAGGTCCTGTTCGGCCTGTTGTGATATCAGTGGTGCAAATTTGTCATAAAGGCGCACGTGCTCGGTTGGCCCACGGCTCTCTTTACGTATTACCCGCAGAATTTCCTCCTTATGTGCCTTCAGGATCTCAGGCAGAATGATGGGCTTCAGGGTTCTGACATTCTCAGTGGCTGGCTACAATTAGAAAGTCAAAATAAAGGACTGTGTAGAAAATGTGTAGTAGTCAATGATCAGCTGTGGATTTCTTGTTGTGGATTTTTTAAAAATGGATAGGGGGAAAGGTGATTGAAATCTTTATATACATATACATATACATAATACATATATATGTATATGTATAGAAATAAAGCAGAAGAGAAAATATCTCTACAGACACTCTTACCCATTCTGAGTACAGGTTAGTCTCGACTCGAGGCACCAAGCTGCTGCATTTCAACAGTGCATCGAAGACGTTTAGCAAAACCACCTCAAAGTCACTGAAATCTGGCTCGAATATGATCTGGTTCTGCTTCAGGATCAGCCGCAGAACCAAGCCCGGGTGCTCATGTGCTCTTTCTGAACGCTGAAAGGGGAGGAGAGCATGTGAATTATTTGATGCTGAAGGTTAAAATGAAGACATGCAGAAGCTATTAAACGCGACATGCTTTATAATCGAAAAACGCAGGACCAGAAACAGAGTGTACGACAAGTGTTACCCAGAAGGCATATTCAAGAACACCTCAGTATTAAAAGTAGGCCAAGTGAGCCAAATGGGAGAATGGTGCTTTGTATACGAGGAAAGCCAAAATGTCAGTTAAATGCGATTACAGATAGTGGTGCTATAATAAAGAACACAGTAGTAGGCACGTGATTATACAAATAAAACAGCAATGATTAACAATTATCCCTTGGTGTAGGGACATTGATGTTTCTCATTATAATAAGACGACCTTTTGACCTTGTGGCAAAACTGATTTGCATTTAGCAGGTGCCAACAAGCAAAATGTAATGAATCTCAACACTTCAGGTTATTTGTGACCGCAAGCAAGGAAACGTTACGTATGCAGCGTGACTCTTACAGTGTGTTCTGAATGAAATGCCTGCTGAGCTGGCTTTTTGACTGGAAATGCTGCTGTGACTGGGAAAAGTAAACATGTAGTTGAAAATAAAATTAAAAAAAAATATTTTGAATGTGATGTCACAATATGAAAATAACCTCAGAAACTTCCTCACTTTCCTTCCTATTAGTTTTCTTTGACTTTCCTGTTAATATCACTGTCTGAATAATGTGCTTTAAGAGTAACAAGTGAATGAATATTAAGCTGGATGTTTAAAGGAGTTAACATAAACACATGGCATGCCCTCTGTGTCTTACTGGGTCCTGAGCTATCAGGCGTGTGTAATCGTGAATAGAGTCCAGGACCAGACTCTGGAGCTGAGAGCACATTAGGGCAGCTATGCAGTTGAAGAATGATTGTAGATTAGATGCATTGGTGTTTTTGGGGAGCAGTTTGCGCTTGTTTCCCTGGTAGATGATTTGTTGCACCTCAGGAAACCACCTGTTCAATGCAAAACACATTTCTTCAGTTATTTATTCAGTTATTGGCTTAACTAAAGAACTACTCTGTTCTGTTCAACCCTTATCATTAGATATCTCATCAACCCAGGCATTTTTAATGATGTGCATTATAGAAAACTTTTTAGAATGAATCCAATTTTCAGTGGGAATTTGAACAGAAGAATCTGGGATGTAAAAGTGAACAAATAGTCGTGTGCCTACTTATTCAGCAGGACATTTTCTGCACTTTCAATTTGTCGGGTGATGATGTGCTGAAAGACTGAGAGCTCCATAACCTCCTCTCTGGTGTGAAACTCTGTCACGTCGACGAGGCGTAAACTCCTGCGCAAGATCATCATCATAAATATAATATAAAGAAAGAGTGCAAAGAAAGAAGAAGCACTGAACACAGTGTTTAATGCAGAATAAGATTTTTATCTTAATTACATCTCAAACTGTATTACTAACAATACATTAAATTAAGAAAAACACACGAGCCAAACAAGCATTTGGCATTCATTTCCTTATGTAGGAGTCCTGAGCACTTAAATGCTGAATTATATCGATTTACGCGTCTGTATATTGTTAATTAAGAAACAGCTCTGTGTTGTTCTACTGCTGAACATTGTTTTCACTCACTTGAAGGATACATGCCACAGATTCAGCACAGACAGCATGGTGGGGTTGATGGCATGGAGATGCTGGCTCATCCTTTTCCGTGCTTGATGGAAGGATGAATTCCATGGCTTTGGCACAACTGCTATCCTGAAAGATGTGGTAAACAAAAACGGATCATTTTGAAAACAATTATGGCGAAGGAGCTGACACGAACACATTTTTGTGCCTGAAATAAAAAGAAAAACTACTTCAGAACACACTGTGTCTTTCATCCTGTTTGGATCCAATGCAGAATCTAATCATTTTATCTGCTGGTTACAGTAATAACTCCATATAAACCCTACAAACATTCAACAGTTGTCCTTGAGATATTGCATTACGATGATCTCAGATGGACGCAGCCGTCTGAGCCACCTAGTGGTAAAGGTATACGAGATTTTAAGCACTGGCAACTTTTTGTGGCGTAAGAGGAAGAAAAAAGCTTAACGTAATCAACATTAAGGCAGTAACAATTGCATCAGGCTGAATTACGTCACCCTGTCTTGGATTATTTCAGGATTATAGAATTACCCATCCTGTTTTAATCCTTATGTGGTCCACACAGTGGAATATTTAACGCATAATTCTTCACTTTAACCTCATTGCTTTGTTTTGCTCTAGCATGTTAAAAACGTTTGTGAATATTAAATTTCACTTATACTCACTCTTCTCTATGAGGCGGAAGACTTTTCGCCTTCGGTTCTTCCGTCTCTCTCGGGTCTCGCAGCGCAAAATCCACTGAGAAAACAGGCAAGGACGTGTTAGTGACACTGTTACCGTAAGATAAACATTTTTGGGCAGTTCAGCCAAATTATTTTCTAATGAACTCCAGGCAGTGTTAAATATTTCCATACGTCATCTGCAAAAAAGTTTGAGTAAATTAAAAAAAAAAAAAAAACGTTATGTGGTTAAGGATCGCTCTGGAAATAAGGAAGCTAAAAGAACCTAAGAATTGTAGTTATTACTAACCTCCAGAGAATCCAGATCATCAATAAATGATCCACTTTCGATTAATTTGAATCGTTTGTGTATGAGTTTTACAGCTCTAAACTTGAAAGTGATACAACAAGGCACACGAATAAAATAAGAACTATACATTATTGAAAGATAATTAAACTCAGTGTAATAGGTTTGATGTATATATAGTATTCTACCCCATAGATTCTGCCCATTATTATGTATTGTCCAAGTCTCTCAGATCAAATCTGTGGATATTACAGCAGGTGAAATGATAGACATGAGTTTAAATGATTAGATCTCATTTTCATTTTTCAGTATTTGATATAGGCTATTAACTTTATTTTACAGAAACAGGCATGCAAAGGCCCTTTATTTAATTACTAAGAACTTAATAAAATCTGGATCAAGAACTACAAAACTTTTTGTCCAAACAAGCCCCAAAAAAATATTATGAATTTTCTGCAACCCCAATCCTTGACCACTCTTTAATCATTTATCAGGTAATATTTTTCGGACTTTTATTTCGAGTCACTGGATATTGCTGAGGAACCAGCGGAGCTAAATGAACGGAGATATTTATTTGGAGTGCAGCTTGTTAGGATAGTGGAAACAGAACACTTAAATATCATGTGCACGCTTCATTGACTAATGTGGTTTGTTTAAATGGAAGTCTCAGAGTTGCTTTCGGCTGCTCCCTGTTCGGGGTCGCCACAGCGTACCAACTGGTCCGCACAACAACTTGGCACAGGTTTTACGCCGGATGCCCTTCCTGCCGCAACCCTCCCATTTTTCCGGGCTTGGGACCGGCACTGCAACCAGTGGCTGGGAATCGAACGTGGGCCTTCCGCATGATAGGCGAGTGACCTACCACTGAGCCACCAATGCCTCTAAATGGAAGTCTCAGAGTAACGTTTCAAAATAGTAGCATACAAAATCTAAGTGCAATATTCGTAATGTTCATTCATTAATGTAAGTTTCTCTCATGACTCCTATATCAATCTGGTTAATCCACATGGGAAAGTCTAGTTCGAGAAATAAAGCTAGGAGGAGTTAACTGGTGTTAAGTGTTGTGTGGGTAAAACCCATGTCTCCTTCACAGGCCAATAAAACACTATAGAGTGCATACCTATAGCCTTCTTAGCACTCAGTCGGTAATCCTCTCTTATCTCATCTGACAGAAACTCAACGGATCTTGTTAATGTCTTCAGGTGACTCTGCACACGGCTCAAAATACTCTCCAGCCAGGAATCTTCCATAGGCATCACGTGCTGCGTGTCGATCCCATATCGAATGTAGTTATAATATCTCTGGGGATGGGGAACAGAAAATCATCTTTGGATTTAAAAATCTAAAATGGTGATATTTTCACTGCTGCATAAAAAGCTATATTGTATTATAATAAATGCGAGAGTTTTTAATGACAAATTTAATTATGGTCATATTACAGATTTGTTTGTTTTCACTTCTTTGCTTATTACTGTACTGTGATTTTATTAAAATCTGCTTTCTAAATCTAAATGTATTCTTTATATATTACCTGACACATTGCGTAATACCCCGGACACCAGCTCCCAGCAACCACCAGCACTCCCACATGGTCAGTCACCAGACTTTTAATTATGTTCACCAGTTTCTCATATGTCTTTTCATAGATCTTTTTAAACCCCCTTGGTTTCAGTTCCTCATATTGACGTATGTGCCGAGTTCCATACGCCTGTTTATTGTTACCAAGCCGTTTGTTGTTTGATGCAGTTTTTCCATTTTTTTTGGCTAGGCTTGTTATTCTGTTTGTGATCCTGATTAGCTCTGATATTCCTGCGATTATCCCTGCCGATTCGGATTATCCGCCGTGACTGTTCTTTATATACTTTAGCATATGCCTGTTTTTGTGACTGGTGATTCTTTGCCCAATGTCAACGAAGCAGAGAAATGAAGGCGATGATTCTACTACGGAGCGGCCGATCACGTCATCAGGCAGTGCTCGCTCTATGATCAACCTCACTCCCATCAGCCCAAACATTAGGCTCTAAATTACAGAGTTCTAAATTACAAATTCAGAGTTATAAATCCCCCCCCCCCCCCCCCCCACCCCCAAACACAACTAATCACATGTGCACACACATCCATTGCCACCAGTCATACCAACTGCGGAATCCGGAGTACTGGTGGCCCTACATGCTAAAAGACATCCAACATGCAGTCACGTCATGCACCATGACATATACGTGTATACATGTTTGACGCACGTGAATTGAATAGAGCTTTGGCTGAATGTGTGTTGTGATGATGTCTCATGACAAGTCTCAGCCCAAATCTGCAGAAAAATTGCAAATGCTTCAGAGTATCGCAGACTGTGCTTGATTGCGCGTTCATTTCTGCCATTGCAAAAAAAATAACGAGAGCCAGGAGGGACTGATTTTGTGCCTTGTCGTTAATTTTTCTTTTTTGTTGCGCTTAATGTGTTCACAAAGTTTTATAGTGGTGAGATAAATTACATTATCTTGCAGTAATTCATCGTAAAAGATCATTCTTTAGTTAGCTGCATTAAAAAACTTGCTGACAAAAGTGTTTTTCATGCATAATCACATCCAGTGGTGTTCAGAGCAGCTACGTACCACCATTCTTTTCTCAGTTAAAGTTAGAGAACCACATGGAGTTTGTAAGCTTTCACCCGTGTCTGAATCTTCCTCCCTATGCCAGTCAAAGAAGAGAAACAAAACAGTAATTAATAGAAAGCATTTTAATATTTTGTCCTGATATGAAATCTAATTGTAGATTTTTTATTTATTTATTTAACCCTTTCATGCATTGTGTCCACACTTATTTGCAGTCCTTATATAAAAAGCTCCTACACCGATCAGGCACAACATTATGAGCAGTGACAGGCGAAGTGAATAATTAAATATTTTAGAACTGAATGTTGGACATTTTACATTTCCATTCCACAATGTCCATTTTTGAACACTGGAAAATGTATTTGTTTTATTCCCTACGTGAATATGCTGATGAGAGTCCTGCGAAGCTGCTCACGATCTTTTTTCATCTTCATGCATTGTTTGAAGGTTTCAGACAGTCTGGCTGTTCTGTGTGCTCTATGGCCGTGCTGCATGCTCCCTCTGAGTGTTTCTCCTGGAATGAAAAGGAGCAATCAGTTGTAATATTGAGTTTAACATAAACCCGGAATGTTATTATCTCTAATCAGTAGCAATATAAAAGATTGTAACTGGCAAAATGTAAGGTTTTCATTTCCACTGGTATTCCCACAGTTTATGAATATGAGGTAATGGTGTCTCCAGGTGGAGCCTGTTCTCAGGTTACTGTGTGTGGCATTTCCCCAGGTTCTCCCCATGAGCTTACGGGTTTCCTTTGGGTTCTCTGGTTTCTTCCAACCGCCCGAATACTCACTAGTAGGCAGACTGGAGACTTAAATTTGCCACTAGGTCTGAATATGTGTGTGTGTGTCCATCGCATGGTGTCCTGTGATGAATTGACATCACATCCAGGTTATATTACTGCCTCATATTCAGTGCCTCATATCCTGAGACAGGCCCTAGATTCATTGCAACACTAAGCAGGATGCTGCGTGACAGCCAATGAAAGCTGGCGACATCTGGCAACATTAGCGACAGTAGCCGCTTGCGATTAGATATAGGCATGTCCAGTGATACGACAACGCTGAGAAAAGCTTAACTTTATACTATATGAAGTGACTCGGTGCAGCGACTACCAATGGGAGTGAAGACAGTAGAGTGCAGGTGATCTGTGGCAAAGAGCACACGCTGCTTCCTCTTCATCTCGTACGATATTTTGCAGATATGCACTGCTGAAATGTATACATAAATGCCAATCTCCCTCCAGAACGTTTCATTTTATCCACAAGAAAACTGATTTGGAATTCTCTATCAAGATGGCGCCACAGATGGCCGCCTCAGTGTGCAGCGAATCAACAACTTGCTGAAGACCTGAAAGAGTTTTACTGTAGATTTGAAACTCCCGGTCTAACACCCCATGCCCGATCTTAACATCTCCCTACGTTAAAACATTGAGCAACCCCCCTCTCTCCCCCTCCTGCACTTCGGATCAGTGAAGATGATGTGCATCAGGTCTTCCTGAAGCAGAAGAGAAGAAAAGCACCAGGCCCAGAGGGCGTCACACCAGCCTGTCTGAAAACCTGTGCTGACCAGCTGGCCTCCCATCTTTTCACAGATCTTCAATAGATCACTGGAGCTGTGTGAAGTCCCTGTGTGCTTCAAATGTTCCACCATTGTCCCTGCTTCAAACGTTCCACCATCATCCCTGCTTCAAATGTTCCACCATCATTCATGTCAAACAGCCGAAACACCAGCACTGGCATCCCCCAGGGTTGCATCCTCTCCCCACTGCTCTTTTCCCTTTACACCAATGACTGCACCTCTACTGATCCATCTGTCAAGCTCCTGAAGTTTGCGGACGACAGTACAGTCAATGGCCTCATCCAGGATGGTGATGAGTCTGCTTACACACAAGAGGTTGAGCAGCTGGCTGTCTGGTGTAGTCTTAACAACCTGGAGCTCAACACGCTCAAAACAGTGGAGAAGATAGTGGGCTTCAGGAGGAACACCCCTACACTCCCCACACTCACTGTGAACAGCACTGTACCAACAGTGGTGTCATTCAGGTTCCTGGGCATCACCATCTCTCAGGACCTGAAGTGGGACACTCACATAGACTTCATTGTCATAAAGGCCCAGCAAAAAATTGTACTTCCTTCGGCAGTTGAGGAAGTTCAGCCCGCCCAAGGGGCTGCTAACACAGTTCTACTCAGTCGTCATTGAGTCGGTTCTGTGCACTTCAATAACTGTCTGGTTTGCTCAGCTACAAAATCAGACATCAGAAGACTACAGAGAACGGTTCGGACTGCTGAAAGGATTATTGGTGCTCCTCTGCCCACCCTTCAAGAACTGTATACATCCAGAGTGAGGAAAAGGGCTCTGAAAATCACTCTGGACCCCTCACATCCAAGCCATCTACAGAGCACCAAATGCTTGGACAGCCAGGCTGGAATGGGTTGTCCTGATGAGGCCAGTAGCTACTATAGATCCTTGTCCAAATTCTTGCAACAGGTATTCAGGAGAGTCAGACCCAATTAGTGATCCAGACAATTACATCCTTTCCAGCTGTATCACTGCAGCCATCAAGAAATTGATCCACCCCAAGTGCCTTTCAGTAACAGCATGGGGGCTTATTACTGTTCAGAGACCCGCATTCCTTCAAATAATCCTCCTGGAGAACTCGAAGACAAACTGACTGCAGTAGTCACATGAAAAAAGGAGGAGTGTTACTGGCTAGGTCATCTCAAACCCCACTTGCTCACAAAGTGAAGGTTTCTCTTTTTTGGAGCCTTGAAAAGAATCTTGAACAAGTATTGGTTATGATGGAAGTCTTCTCAAAACTCATACTGACCATATGCAGGACCGGCAAGCCAAGCAAGGTGTAGGATGATTAGGGAGTGGTTTTTCGTGGTCAAGAACAGCAGCACCATGAGCAAGGTGTAAAAGACGACTGATGAGTGTGCAGTCTGGGTTTAAGGAAAACTTCCGCAGGCTTATGAAGGTGCAAGCCGTCTGTATTAGTACAGCTTGAGGAACCCCGTGATAATAAACTTCTAGCCTCTTTTGACTGGACATGTTCATGGTGACTAGTGTGTGCAGTTAGGAGTGTAAATAAGACATGAAATGTTTGATCAATATTAATCACCTTTTTTTTTAACCACAGGAATAAATCTCTGTAAGATAATGTAAAGTTTTGTTTTGTGCCATTCGTCCTATTTCACTGGCTGGGAATGTGGCCGTTGCTGGAGTTTGTGATAACAGATGTATTTATGATTTCTACAAGTGTTTTTATATAAAGAATGAGCTTCACTTATCAATCTTTTAGTAACGTTATCTGTAAATCTTGTGATGCATTTTAATTATTCATGATTTTGTGATTGTTGCTGTTACTTAGCAACCCGTGGTCAGAGGAACAGGGGTGCGGATTCAGTGAAGAAACCGTGTTTGTGATAACAGCAAGGCTTGCTCAACAAATTTCTATCACCACAACAAGAACGATTTTCAACGATTTGAAACTAAACAGCTCTAATTAATCGACGCCGTTTTATAGCTCAGGGGTATGAAAGACGGCATCATCAGCTGCCTTGTGATGTTGCAGGAGGAGCTGTGTGTGACTTCAAGATACTTCATGTCTCAAAGGATGCTGAAAAATGCTGCACACTTTCATGCTGGAGAAAAATCATTTTAGTTATTCACTTGGTAAAAAAAATATCCAGGACTTGGAACAGGGTGTTATGTTATATCTTCTTCTTCTTTCGGTTTTTCCCTTCAGGGGTCGCCACAGCGAATCATCTCTCTCCACCTATCCCTATCTTCTGCATCCTCAACACTTGCACCCACTAGCTTCATATCCTCATTAATCATCCATATACCTCCTCTTTGGCCTTCCTCTTTGCCTCCTGCCTGACAGCTCCATGTCCAACATTCTCCTACCAATATACTCACTCTCCCTCCTCTGAACATGTCCAAACCATCTTAATCTGGCCTCCCTAACTTTGTCCCCCAAACGTCCAACATGAGCTGTCCCTCTGATGTACTCGTTCCTAATCCTGTCCAATCGTGTCACTTCCAAAGAGAACCTCAACATCTTCAGCTCTGCTACCTCTAGCTCAATTAAGCTGGTATTCACATGATGTGTGAGGAAGATGTTAATTATCAGTTTTTAAAAAAAAAAAAAGCAATGCACTGTGTAACCCTTACTAGAAATCCTAGTGGATGCTCCTTCATCTGTGTTTCCTGTTTCTGTGAGGACGAAGCTTGGCTTTGCATCCTGCCACTTAGGCTTGGCTCCAACCTGAGGGACACAAAACCGTTCATACGAGAGAGTATCAGTCAGTGTCTACTGCTATTCTATATTTCGCTCCTGTTTAGCATTTACCTTAGGAAGTTGTGGCAAGAGATGCATGGAGCTGTCTGTAGTAGTCTTTTTACTTCCTGATGCACCCTACACGAAAAAAGAAAAGGCAATTGGTTAGAATGATGCATGTGATGATTTACTTCTCTCTCTAACAAATGTAGAGTATGAAATAGGGACTGATGTGTCATCCAAATGCAAACCGAGCTCCTTCTTTCCTTATTTAGATATTACTAGAACGTTAAGGTTCACCTCTATATCACAAAAAATGGAGGACTTATTAGGCTTCTTTTGTAACATTTAGAGTAACACAGCGATGAACATAGAGTTATAATCCACAGATTCTCAAAGCAGGGCTTGTGACCTTATGTGTGGTCAAGTGATTTACACAAGGTAAATCTTCTGCACGGACACACACAGCCATACGTAGAGGATAAAACAGACTCCTCTGCTAGGAGTGGACTCTTTTTAGTCACTTATGTTAGACATAGGGGGGCATGCTGGCTTAGTGGTTAGCACGTTTGCATCACACGTTTGCCTCGGGGGTTTCCTCCGGGTACTCCGGTTTCCTCCCCCGCTCCAAAGACATGCATTGTAGGTTGATTGGCATCTCTAAATTGTCCGTAGTGTGTGATTGCATGAGTGAATGAGAGTGTGTGTGTGCCCTGCGATGGGTTATGGGTTGGCACTCCATCCAGGGTGTATCCTGCCTTGATGCCCAATGACGCCTGAGATAGGCACAGGCTCCCCGTGACCCGAGAATAGATCGGATAAGCGGTACAGACAATGAATGAATGAATGAATGTTAGACATATATACAGTGTGTTACAGCGTTGAAATGCTCTAGTCATCCAATATTATGAATCTGGATTTTGAGAAAAAGGTAGAGTGATCAAGGCTTAGGGAAAAAGAAAATTTATAATGTCATTTTTGGGGGTTGTTTGCCTCAAAATGATTTGAGAACCCCTGGATTAATCATTTAAAAAATAAATAAATAATGAACTATTAAACAGGTCAGTTGTAACGCACAGCTCTAATCTAATCTAATCAGTGTCCGTCTCACACTGCCCTCTAGTGGCAGCGCCTGGAATATTTACTTAATTAAAAAATATATATATTATTAGTGAAATATTAACAAGTTGTTATGGATGTGAATGAATATAAACAGAACCGGAAGAGAAATATAAAATAAACCTATTATGCAAACTCGGAGCCCATAAAATGAATTGCTTGATTTGATTCAATCTTACCTTACTTTCCATTATAGAGAATAGGAAATGCACTGTTACATATAATCAGCTGTATTTCTATTCGGTTTGTAAGCTAAATTAAACTAACCGGCTAGCTAGCAACCTGTTTAGAGTTAGTAAACTGTCAAATAACGGACGCTGACAGAACATGAAATATTCGAGTTAAATGAGCAACGCCGAGTCTTGTTCTGAAGCAGTGCAGCATTAAAAGTAACAAAACATTTTACATTCGCTAAACGCAGTGTTTCACGTAGCTTACTTTTAGCTACCTAGCCTAGTTTCTAACTTGAATCACCATCTAAAGTTGTTGTTGCTACACCGGTAACCAAGGAAGTGTTCGTTTGTGAAAGAGTCGGCTCCCTGAGTCAGCTTTAAGTGAACGCTGAAAAACGACTCGGTTCGTTTGTTTGTTTGTTTTTATTTTGTTTATTCCACTTCACCTATTTGGTGAAGGTGTGCCGTATGTAGACAACTGTATATGGTTATGGATTATTTATTTATCATGCTTAATGGTTTGGTTTCGAGGACAATTAGCAATGAGCCATTTGGAATTTGAAATGAAGAGTCGACTCTTATTCGTGAGCCGAGCCGAATGATATGACTCATTGTTCGGTACATTTAATGAAGCAGGTTAATAATTACAATAATTCTAACAAAAATAGGCTAGTGGAGGTACGATGTGTATTATCTTTTGTATTTTTATTTTTATCCTTTATTTTTGTCCTTTATTTTATGGAGTAGAATGGTCGTTGTAACCTGTGCTTAGAGGAATGATACAGATTTAGCGAGCAAAAACAATGTGATATGTCACAACGGCACACACATTTAACCTTCAAGACAAAGAAAATCATTTTAAAGCTTGTGTTAAAATGGGAAAAGGGTTGTTTTGAGCCAAACAGAATGTGGGAGGGAATCTTAAAATGTATATTAAATAAGTAAGATTAGTAATCTAATCACATGATCAGATTACACTGATTGGAGGATGCTGTAACCAAGGAAACTACGCGACAACAAGTGCAGCCATCATACACACTGTTCACACTCACTGTTCAAAAACTAACTTAACAAAAGCTAGCATTCATAATTTCATTCCTAGTCTATCATTAAAAAAAATGAGTTGCAACAGTTTGAAGAAGGGCTGTGATGGCCAGGTATCCACAAACATCTGGTCGTTCTGTAACATTTTTGAGCCATTGTTACACTATATTGCCAAAACTTTTGTGACACTCCTCCAAATCATTGAATTCAGGTGTTGCTCAGGAGACTGCGAGCCATTCCAAAACTGGGACGTCTGCCTTTACATGCAAATGAATGTAATATGGAATTGGCCCGCCCTTTACAGCTATAACAGCTTCAACTCTTCTGGGAAGGCTTTCCACAAGGTTTAGGAGTGTGTTTATGGATATTTTTGACCATTCCACTAGAAGGTGAGGCACTGATGTTGGACGGGAAGGTCTGTCTCAGTTTCCGCTCTAATTCATCCCAAAGGTGTTCTATCAGGTTGAGGTCAGGACTCTGTCCAGGCCAGTCACCAGACTCACTCATCCATATCTTTATGGACCTTGCTTTGTGCACTGCTGCGTAGTCATGTTGGAACAGGAAGGGGTCATCCCCAAACTGTTCCCACAAAGTTGGGAGCATGAAATCGTCCAAAATATCTTGGTATGTTGAAGCATTAAGAGTTCCTTTCACTGGACCAAATGGGCCAAGCACAAGCCCTGAAAAACAAACACCCGAATTCAATGATTTGGGTGGGATGTCCCAAAACTTGTGGCAATACAGTGTATTTGAAATGTTTTCATGGAACCACAAGATGGCAGCAGTGGCCACAATTTCCAAGCATCAGGCCTTTTAATACAGTAACGTGAAAATATTAATCATCAGGTAGGGTCGCTCGTACCATTAAGGAGCTTTAGTCTATGTGATATATAACTAGCTGATAGATTTGTAAGTGTAATTGGGATGTGTGATGCTAATGGAGTATGCAAACAACTGATCATAAAACAAATGTGGCCTAATAAACGGTGTTCAGAGAATCCCAATCAACAGTATTTTATTTACGTGTATGCATTAGAAGCACACGCATTATTTATTACATTATATCATCTAGGCCATTTATATATTTCACATTTGTGGATGGACAGTATAGGTTTTGTGCTTTTAATGATTTGTTGTTAATGTGCCTGGAGATGGCTGTGCTCTGTAACTGGTACCTGCAGCTTCCATAAATAACCGAGTGGGGAGGAACACAGTAGTTTCTCCACCTATTAGTATCAAGTGAAGAAAAAAAAAAAAATCTCGGACAAACTGGATGACTACAACACGGAAGTCAAGAAGCAGTGAGCTCAGTCTTGAGACAGGAGAGTTTGGAATTCATTCATTTCTTTCTTTCTTATTTTATTGATCTATTTACTACAAACTCCAGGAACTGAGCTCTAATCTGGACACTGCATTGAGTTGATTTTTTCAGCTGGACGTAGACGCGTCGCAGCCTCCACATCCAGGATATTTCCGAAGATGCTTTTCCTCCTGCTGGACTTTTAAAATCGAAGGAACGTGTGGAAATGTCGTCGGAAGTTGAGACGGGGAAGGAGCTGGGCAGCGGCGAGGTGAACCGCGCTTTAATGGAGTTTGTGTTGTACGTGGGCAGGTGCGCGCTGCTGCTCTACCCGGTGTTCATATGCGGCGCGTTCGGCCTGAGCGCCAGCTGGCTGCTGCTCACGGTGCTGCTGTGGGGACTGTGGGACAAGAACCGGCGGCGCAAGGTCCGGCGAGTGGACACCGCCATCGACTTCGTGGAGAACGAATGTCACGTCATCAAGAATGAAATGATGACCGCGCTCAACTCGCCCACCTGGGTGCGTAAAACAAAAGTGGGGCGTGTCGCACTACGGGGTGGCCAGGTTAAACCAGTCGCTTAATTCGGGGTGGCAACTTGATACGAAATTTTAACAGGCACAAGCACATTTCTTTGACACGTTTGCTGAAACTGAACAAAATCACAAGTAACAAAACATCTGCCAAGTTTTTGTTTTACCAGGGCTTCAGAACTAACCAGAACAAGTTAACCATTTCCCAATCACCGATTCTCTATCATATAAGATCGGTAACCTCACTCCTGTGGTGGTAGCTCAAGTGGTAAAGGCTCTGGGTCGCTGACCGGAAGATCGGGATTCAAGCTGCCACCGTTGGGTTGTTGAGCAAGGCCCTTAACCACACCTGCTCCAAGGGCGCTGTATCATGGCTGATCCTGTGCTCTGACCCCAACCCCGAGGATGGGATATGTGAAGAAAGAATTTCACTGTGCAGTAATGTATATGTGAAATAAAGACAACTTAACTTAATACTACTACAAATAATAATATAACGTCCTACTGTATTGGCCTCTGGCCGTCTCTTAGCTACGCACATGGGTAAAACAAGTGACTTGAAAGTAGTGTGATTTATCATCTTTTGCTTATTATCACAATAATATCATTCTTTGCCGTTCTGATATCATCGCAGTAACTAAATGTGTAATTGCTAGGAGCGCCTTGAGCAATCTCAGATCCTGTGCAAGAAGGTTTACTCTCTTTTGACTGATCACACCATTTTACGTGTGCCTTTACCCTGCACTGTTTAGTTCATTTGAATCTACTCCTGGTGTGAGTAATGTCTTGGTGCACTTTATTAAGGCAGGTGTAAACACAGCAGTAACGTGGCTTCACTTCACAGTTGACTAGACCAACCGGTCCAAGGCTTCCTCACAAACAGTGCACTGGTGTCTGTCTGCCTACTAGCAAACATTAACATGATTTGACTGACAAATCAATTCAACCCTATCATCCCTGCTGCGTATTTTGGATATTTAATCTCATTTCATTAGTACTAGATCAATGTTCTCTGTACTTTTTCTCCATACACTTGATTTCTCTGATTTCTACACACACACTTAAAAGTTTGTTTACCTTTTCCCAACTCTATTTTTGTCCAGTGATACAGAGTTATACAATGGGCATCATTAAAACCAAATGAAACAGCAAATTCTTAGTAATAAGTTTAGTAATAATTTTCCCTGAACCTTGTTTCTCAGAATATTTGATTTATGTGGTTATCCTTCCTGCAACACCGATGCTACCTACCTAGTACTAAAAGTTTTCCATTTCTGTTTGTCTGAGCCAAACTGAATAATCAGGCCAGGTTTAATTCATACTGCAAAAGGTTTCTTCTTAATGATTCTATGATCATTTACCATAATCAGTCCTGGTGACCCCATGGTGTTTGGGGGTCTTAAACCCTGCGATCTACTCATGATGTCCGGTCATGCTTGCTTCATTTTAAAACTGAAAATATTAAACTGTCTGAGTTTTAATGATGTATTATCCTGCAGTGTGGATTTGTTTTATGTTCATTCTGGCGTCTCTTGAAAGATTGTGGTGTTTTGTTTCAGGTCAGTTTTACAGCGTGAGAGATTCACACTTCTCACATTCTCCGCACTGGTTGAATTGGATCCTACGCTTATATGGACAAAAGTATTGGAACACCTGACCATTATACAAACAGAGATATTTAAATTCATAGACATTAAGATGCAGACCCACCCCCCACCCTTGTGGCTATAATATCATCCACTCTTCTGGGCAGTTTTTTTTTTGTTTTTTTTTACAGGATTTTGGAGTGTTTCTGTGGGAATTTTTGCCCGTTCATCCAGTAAGGAATTTTGTGAGATCAGGCACTGATGCAGGACGAGAAGGCCTGGCTCGCAATCTCTTTTCCAGTTCATCCCAATGGGGTTGAGGTCAGGGGTCTGTGCAGCCCAGTCAAGTTCCTGAACACCAAACTCATCCAACCATATCTTTACACATCTTTCTTCATACCCTGGGGAACAGTCATGCTAAAATAGAAAATGGCTTTCGCCAAATTGTTTCCCAAAATGACTTGGTGTGCTGAAGCATTAACATTTTCCTTCGCTGGAAGTCAGGGGCCTAGCCCAAGCCCTGAAAAACCATTATCCCTCCTCCACCAAGCTTTACAGCTGGCACAGTGCAGTCAGGCAGGTAACATTCTCCTGGTATGTGCCAAACCCAGACTCGCCCATCAGACTGTGAAACAGAGAAACATGATTTGTCACTCCACAGAACACGTTTCCACTGCTCCAGAGTCCAGCGGCAGTGTTCTTTACACCACCCCTTCCAACACTTGCCATTGTACATGGTGATGTGAGGCTTGCATGCAGATGCTCAGCCATGGAAACCCACTTCAGGAAGAACCCACCATGCAGCTTTTGCTAATATTAATGCCATTGGAAGTTTGGAGCTCTTCAGCTATGGTATCAGAAGCATCTTGGCGACTTTTACACAGCATTCTCCTCAGCAATCGTGTCCCTGCTCTGTAACTGTACGTGGTCTTCCACTTCGTGGCTGATTTACTGCTGTTCCTAAAGGTTTCCACTTTCCAATAATACCACTTTTGGAATATCTAGCAGGGATGTAATTTCATGAACTGACTTATTGCAAAGATGGCATTTTACCACAGTACCACCTTTCAATTCACTGAACTCTTCAGAAGGACCCTTTTTATTTTTATTAATTTTTTTATTTTATTTTTTTTTTACCATATGCTTATAAATGCAGATTGGGTAGATGTTTGATGTTCTACACCTGTGGCAATGGGTCTGATTGAGACAATTCAATAATTATGAGTTCCCAATACTTTTGTCCACGTAGTGTATAATCCAAGCCATTTTAGATCACACGCTATTTCAAAACCTTATCAGTCGAATACTTTCCTGAACATTCAGGTAATGGATTTTGTTGGCTGGAAATAGGATTTATGTTTGTGTATGGTGTCTGAGAGGTAGTGAGGTGAGTAATATTTTTTTTCCATGCAGTTTTCCTTTAGTGTGGTGTGGTTTTGGATTCAGGGCAGAGTGTCAATCCACTATTGTGTGTTCAGAGGGGTGTGGTCTTTGTTGCGTTGCCTGGGAACCTTACAGGCAAAGCAGGTTTCATTTCTAAGCTCCACCTCTGCATTTTGGTGTTTTTGATGCCAATTCCACAGCACAGCCCAGTGTGTGTGTCTGTGTGTGTGTGTGTGTGTGTGTGTGTGTATGTAAAAACATGAAAAATGTTTAGAGCTGTTCGTAACATTGTGATAGAAATGCATTTATTTTAGGAGCATTGCTTGATTTTGGAAATCTTCAGCAGTGTGCCAGCTATCACAATGGTATAGCTATAACATAAATTATGTTAATACAAGCCAGAAAACAGGTGTGATTGACATTGAAAAGAACACGGTAGCCTACAGCTCTTGCGCTGTTGTGCCATTATGTATCACTGTGAAAACACTCGAGTAATACTCTTCAGTAATTTTCCATGCATATTTTAGAGAGGCCACATCTGAGTACTAATGGTTCTCCTTAATTAATGAGGCCAAATTTTTCTATAATGGCTCAAATGACTTTTTCACTACTTTTTTTTTTTTTACCCATCATTTGAATACTAATACTGAGAAAAACTCTCTT
The DNA here is from genome assembly GCA_033459395.1 of Hemibagrus guttatus. Classification (NCBI taxonomy): domain Eukaryota; kingdom Metazoa; phylum Chordata; class Actinopteri; order Siluriformes; family Bagridae; genus Hemibagrus; species Hemibagrus guttatus. The sequence goes on along the minus strand of JAUCMX010000006.1, from coordinate 28,617,345 downwards.
TTCAGTGTTTTGTATACATCACTCCCAAATACCTGGTGTATGTAGGCAACAGTAATTCTTCTTTACACAATAAATATCAGCAGTGTCATTTCCTTCTTTCTGTATTGTGTACGAATTCTATTCGATGCTTTAAGAAGAAGTAGAGGGCCTTTATGCCTTTAAGCCTTTATTATGGCCACACATACATTACAGCACAGTGGAATTCTTTTCTTCGCATATCCCAGCTGAGGAAGTTGGGGTCAGAGCGCAGGGGCAGCTATGATACAGCGCTCCTGGAGCAGAGAAGGTTAAGGGCCTTGCTCAATTGCCTAACAGTGGAGCTTGGTGGTACTGGGGCTTCAACCGCGATCCTCCGGTCAACAACCCAGAGCCTTAACCACTTGAGCCACCACTGCCCCTGTTTGCCGTGTGTAACTAATATGTTCAGGTCATATCCATATTATAATCTTACTCCAAATCATTATTAGTTTAATACCATGCAATTTATGTGCACAACTACATAAAATACACCCTGCATATTGTATTATTGTTACAGTCAGTACTCAAGTAGTTTTATTTGTGTCATTTCTTGCCAGACTTATTTAATTCATTGGACAAAACATTTTGGGTGTCCAATACAAAGTTGCTTGGTTATTGTTCTGCAGGGGGTTTATTGTAATGTACTGTACATAATTGCAGTATTGAATTTTGTCGCCAGGGATGAAGTGGAATTTGAAAGGTTAGGGAGGAGTTTGCCGTTTCAGTTAAAGCTCATGACATGTACATGGGCTTGTACATGTCAGGACATCTCACACCAGCCCAGTGTTCATGACATCACATTGCATTGTGGACTAACCTGGTAGCTAAACTAATCCCCAAGTCAACAATCTAGCGATGTTTACGCATAATCTTTCAAGAAAATTTGGATGAATTATAGATATGATTATTGTATACATCATTGCAAACTGACAAGCACTGTTTAAATTCGACTTGATCAGCTTGCTTTTAAGCATACCTTCTGACTGTTCACTCACTTCCTCTTGCTTCAGAATACATTATGGACATTATAGTTTCTGTGATGCAGTGACCGCAAGTTTGGTTCCTGCTGTCATTCACGCCTCAGATCATTTCAAAGAGGAACATTTGAATGTTTAGCCTCTCGAAGCTTCCAGCAGGATTGGTTCACCAAACTTCAACCCACTGATGTTTGACTCTGGTACCTCTTGAGGTCTTTCTATTTCGTATCATCTCAACTTATCCCTTGCTAAATAGTGATCTCAATCTACATCTGGATTTGTGACAATTGTCTGTTGTCTAAAAAGCACTACAGAAAACAAATTGAATTGAAATTCTGCTGGAGATGAAGACTTTGAGGACTTTGCTGTTGTATGTAATTAGTTTTTTTTTTGTAATTGACGAAGTATTAAAGCTACATGAACCGCCTTATTAATGTATTGGGCCACCACAAGCCAAAACCTCAGTGTTAAATTCGCGCAGATTCTACAAATCTCTGCTAGACAGGATAGATAGTAATATCACTTCTTCCAAAACATACTGGTGTTTTGTATGGTGGTGGAGAGTGCTAAAATATCCCACAGGTTTAACTTTGTATTGGTTTGCAAAGATCCTTCCCTTTGAGGGAATAAGTGGACACAAATGTCAATATGGAATTTATAGAATTTAATCTTTCCGTATCCTTTTGTTTTTCTGCTCAATAGATTCATTTTAATGACGTTGAGAAGGCCTCCTGGATCAACAAGGTAAGAATTAATGCTTGAATATATATCTCCTGTTTCAGGACATATATATATATATATATATATATATATATATATATATATATATATATATGCGTGTATGTATGTATGTATGTATAATATATATATATGTGTGTATGTATGTATGTATGTATGTATGTATGTGTGTATATATATATATATATATATATACATGTACAATATATATGCCGACACCAAACATCTAGAATATTCTCTTTAATGTCTACTGACTGGTATTACTCACTTTATATAATATATGATGCATTATTCTTCAACAAATGTGAGGTCAGTAAGAACAAGTAAATGAAGGTCTGTCCTTCCATGCTTCATAAAACTCTCTTGACAGCCAGGCTGTCTCGCCAAAATATCCTTCAAAAAGACACTCAAATAAACTGAATGACTACAGCAGTTTCTTTTATTGTGGCATTGTCAAAGAGTGTTTGTTTTTCTTTTACTGTGCCGTATTAAAGGATGTACTATGTTCAAGTGGGTTTTGTCCTTGAATTTTGTAGCAATAAAACTTATTGCTTATTGTGATATGTCAAGGTCAAGTATGCTCATTTTCATGAGACATGAAACATTACCTAGAAAAATGTTGATAGCTACAAATCATTGTTGGGTGTAAAGTTCACGAATAAGGTCACAGAAATGAGAAGAAAATATGCTCTGGCCTTTTCTCTATACAGTATTATAAAAATGACTTTTTACACAAAAAGCGGCATTCTTCAGATTTGCAGGAAAGTCATGTGCAGTTATGAGCTCCTTCGTGAATTACTGTGCTGCCATGATATCTTCTGAATTTTCTCAGATTCTACATCAAGCCTGGCCATTCTTTGGTGTCTACATGGACAAACTCCTTAAAGAGAACATCCAGCCTTCGATTAGACAATCCAGCCCTCATCTCAAGACCTTCACCTTCACCAAGGTCCACTTTGGCCAGAGGGTGAGGAGAACTGCTTTATCAGACACAGCGTGGATTAGAGTTGATGATGTGTAGAGGTTCATGTTGATTCTTAGACAGCAGTAGATGTTTTTTTTTTAGGCTTGCTTCTTTTCCTTTTGCTGAAGAGTGTAAAGTTGATGGACTAATCCACACCTCCGGTTGGTGGTTTCAGGCTCCAACAATTACAGGGGTACGAGCGTACACACAAGAAGCAGACATGAGGGAAGTCATCCTAGACTTCAACATTGCGTAAGTTCTGTGATCGGTGTGAATGCATGCGTTAGTCCAAAGTATCATTTTCATTTTCACTCTAACATAATATTTAATCCATGTTCTGTCCTTACAATAAGATCAGAATAGATACAACTTTTCAATCTTCATCATTTCCTAACTAACTTAGAGATAACATTTAGAATCCTAAGGTCAATCTGTGTTGGTGGATCTGGTGCATCTTCTCTCACAGCTTCATCAATACTTGAGGTTTTGTGAAGTTTATTGGTCATCAATACTCATCAAATGCTATCACTGATGAAATATTTCCTGAATATTTTTTTCTTAGTTACGTAGGGGATATTGACATCGATGCAGATGTAAAGCCACGCATCTCAGCAGGAGTTAAAGAACTTCAGGTTGGCTCTAATTGCCTGTTATTATCAATATTTTTTTCATTTTGGAATAAGAATTTGGTTGTATAGTTTATGTAATGTTTATGTGTGTTTTGCTTGTCCTTATCTGAGAGCGTGACAGATGTACGGTTTAACAGCTGTAGGATTTGTATCAAGTGATGTATGAAACCTGGTTAGAAAGGGCATTGCTGAAATATCGCATAACACCTTTTCCAATGATAAAACATTAATACATACTTTTAACATTTTTATTTTTGGAATATATATTTTCTGCGATGTGTTTAGGAACTTTTCGGGCAAATATTACATTTGTTTAGTTTGGTTCTTGAGCAGTTTGAACAGATATTCAGTGATAAAGTTTGACCACACTTTTACCAAGAATTAAAGCAGTTATTATTTCTCATTCAGCTTCAGGGAATGCTTCGAGTGATTCTTAGCCCATTGATTGGCCAGTCCCCACTTGTGGGTGGGGTCACGATGTTTTTCATCCGTCGACCTGTGGGTAACATTTTACTTAATTTACACAAATCATTAATTATTCCTGCAACAATTACTGACACGTTTCCTTCATTCAAATTTCCAGACCATGCACTTGAATTGGACTGGCATGACCAATCTTCTGGATAGTCCAGCTCTACGGTATGCACAGTTTAATTTTGCTTTTTATTAAATCAGTCGTGGGCAACGCGCATTGGCGCCTCATAACTCTGGGGTCCCCGGGTCAGTCCTGGGCTCAGGTTGGCACATGTTGTCCTTGTATCCATGTTTCTATAGGTTCTCTGGTTTTCTTCAACCTCCCAAAAACAGTGTTAGTAGGTTGATTTGCTATACTAAATTGCCCTTAAGTGTGAATGATTGTGTGAATGTGCATGGTGCATGGTGCTCTGATCCAAGATGGATTAACACCTCACACCAGCATTCCCAGGACAGGCTCCAACATGTCCCTGACTGGGAAGAGATCTTGTTTACGGTTTAGTTTTAGTTGTTAGTAGTCTGTTCTTTACACATAAAAAAATTCACACCTTTCTCTGCAGACAATTTTCCGAGTCAGCCATCATGGACATCATCGCTTCCCTCATGGTCCTACCGAATCGCATGTGTTTCCCATTAATAGACCAAGTCAAGGTGGATGAAATGAGATTTCCTCTGCCTCGAGTGAGTTGAGATCACTGTGTCTGTTAAAATGCATCTGATTATCAGTGGAATTTTCATGTGCCCAGGTTTTCTTTCCAGTAAAGTTGACACAATTAACAACTTAACTGTCGTTCAGTTTAATCAGTGATGTTTGTTGATAAATACAAAAGGTTTGACCTGTTGTGGATCAAACTAGAGATTTAGTGGCATAAACTGCAGTAAGGTAACACACTGAGTGACTGCTGTAAACCTGTTGTGTTGGGGTTTTTTTTGGACAATCTTTAGGGTGTGGTACGAGTCCATGTGCTAGAGGCTCAGGATTTGAAGGCTATGGACACAGTAATGATGGGACTAGTAAAGGGCAAGTCTGATCCTTATGTAGTCCTCACAGTCAGCAACCAGCGCTTTCAAACCAAGACCATTAAAGAGACCTTGAACCCCAGATGGAATGAGGTGTATGAGGTAACGGTTAACGCTACGCTTTGCATGTATAACAATTACAAAATTTGCATTCAAACTGATGTTCAATCAGCATTTTGCATAATTGTTCTTATCTTGCAAATTACTCTGAATTAAACAAGGGGTTTTTTTTGTTATTTTGATATAGTGTAAATGCTCAAAGCATGCAAATGAGGTTTCTTGTTAAACCTGCTAAAATTTCCTGGAATAGTCACAGCTAATTAAACAACTATTGTGTCACAATAAGGAAATATCAGGACCAGGGTGTAAATGATGCTAGGCCATGTTGATTTCGCTTTGTCAGATAAATCTGGAATATCTGTATTTTTTCTATTGAGTACAGTTTGTGATTCATGAGGCTCCAGGCCAAGAGCTTGAAGTGGAGGTCTATGATAAGGACACGGACAAGGATGACTTCATGGGCAGGTGCCAGTTTCTGTTTTGTTTCCGTTTTTGGAGTCAATCTGTGATGTACGAATCAATTTGAAGCCTGTGTAACAGGCACAGGGTTAATCTGAGGTAACATATAATACACTGTTCATTTAACACAGGTTTAAGCTGGATTTTGGTGAGGTGAGGAAGGAAAGAGAGATCGATAAGGTATGTGTCATTGCATGATAGAATTCCCAGTTTGGGAATAAAATCTGAAATATGTTATTGGTGTAAACAGCTAGACCATTTAAGAAGCGAATCTGGAATGTTCTATTGATTAAAACAGTTTCACTATTTGAGTACAGCATTTTTAATATTCTAATAATGTAAGCAACTAGATCATTTATGAATAGAAGCTTCAATCCATTAGACGATGTTAGGATTAGATTCAGGAATATTCTACTGATCAGATCATTTCTGAAAGAGAATCTCAAATATTCTATTGATGTCGACAGTCAGATCATTTCTGGAATATAAATATATATAATATTTTAAATAATTTGATGATATTTTTCCAATGTTAACAGTAAGATCATTTTCAAAATAGACTCAATGAGATCATTTTCGAAATAGAATCTGGAATATTCTCCCGATGTTAGCAGTTAGATCATTTTTTGGAATAGGATCTGGAATATTTTACTGATGTTAGCAGTGAGATCGTTTTTGGAATAGGGTGTGGAATATTCTTCCGATGTTAGCAGTTAGATAATTTTTGGAATAGGATCTGGAATATTCTACTGATATCAACAGTGAGATCATTTTTGGAATAGAATCTGGAATATTCTACCAATGTTAGCAGTTAGATAATATTTGGAATAGAATCTGGAATATTCTACCAATGTTAGCGGTTAGAAAATATTTGGAATAGAATCTGGAATATTCTACCAATGTTAGCAGTTAGACAATATTTGGAATAGAATCTGGAATATTCTACTGATATCAACAGTGAGATCATTTTCAGAATAGAATCTGGAATATTCTGCCGATGTTAGCAGTGAGATGATTTTTGAAATGGAATCTGGAACATTTTTCCAATGTTAACAGTGAGATCATTTTCAAAATAGAATCTGGAGTATTCTCCCAATTTTAGGAGTTAGATCATTTTTGGAATACAATCTGGAATATTCTACCAATGTTTTGGGAATAGGATGTGCATTAATTCTTCCGATGTTAGCTGTTGGATAATTTTGGGAATAGAATCTGGAATGTTCTACCGATGTCAACAGTGAGATCATTTTCAGAATAGAATCTGGAATATTTTTCCAATGTTAACAGTGAGCTCATTTTTGGAATAGGATCTGGCACATTCTACCGATGTTAGCAGTTAGATCCTTTTTTAATAGAATCTGGAATATTTGACACAGTACTTCTTTGTTCCTATTTGAATTTACGGGAGTGTTAAGAACTTTGAGCTGGGACTTAACAGTTCTTAAATCTTAAAGCTTAATCTGTAAATTAATCTGTAATCTAACGTTAATTCTGATGTATAAAGGGACAGCGTGTTTGATGTAGCGTACGTCATCATATAAATAAAAAGTTTTATGTTTCTAAGTACATTCCTGTATGTTGTTTGTATTTGCGCAAAGTGTTTAGGAAGAAAGGTTTAAACGCAAGGCCTCAGCTGATGAAGAGCTTCACTGTATTCATATATAATGACTTAATGATGATGATATTGATAATATTGCAGTGGTTCCCCCTAGAGGAGATTGAAAGAGGAAAAGTACACATGAAAATGCAATGGCTCTCTCTGCAGACTGATCTCGAGCTACTGAAAGAGGTAACCTGCAAAAATCATAGCACTCAGATTATTATACTTACTATAAATATTATGAAGATCACTTGCATGTGTATTGCGTGTTTCTTCTTTTTCTATACACATTAAAATAGGGAATGGATTCTTTTTTTCCTAATTAAAGTATTCCCTAATAATGAAAGCATTCAGTCAGGCCTAATTCTGCGTGTACACAAAGTCTAGAATATTCATGATTGCAAATATGCAACAAAGCCACAGCGACCTAAAAGTAGACTATTCTCATGATAAAGTGTGCACTTTGGAGCCTAGATACTGTGTTCCTAACAGATGTGATTGAAAATAGACCAGAAATGTATAGGAAAACATTCAGGAAGTTTCAAATATTCATGAATAACAGCACCTGGGTAATCCTGCAGATTTTCAACCGCCATGTTGTCCTCCTTCACTGTTACCTTCTTGCTATTTGCACAAAATCTGTGCTCCATATGAGGAGTACAATGGGTACATAGAGCTTTAATGGAACTTATTATGAATTTCAGCTTCAGAATGAAATTATGAATAATGAAAAACTTGCAAATGTGAGCTTTTTGTACCATTTGTTTCTAGTTTCATTTAGAAATGGGTGAATGCAACTTCCACCCCGACTGTATGACCATTCTGAATGAGATTATCGAAATATGAGACGTTACTTAAGACGTTTTTTGATTTTTTCTTTAGGCTAAGGATGGCTGTGCCTGTGCAATGCTCGCCATATATTTGGACAGTGCCTCTAACCTTCCTGTGAGTAAACTATCAAGCATTTCATTGTAGATACAACAGGCAACGGTTACTAAAAATACTAAACATAAAACCGATGCAGCTAATTCACATACCGGCTTGTTTGGTTTACAAGATCGATCATTTTTTTAGTATGATTTTACAACCGTATGTTCCTTTAGATTTTGTTCGAAGTTCTTTCTGATCTTTCTTTGATGTCTCTGTATTTTTAGAAAGACCACAATGAATTAACCCAGCTCGAGAAACACGGGAAGCAACCCAAAGAGGCGAGGGTAAGTTGTCATCGGTTAAGAATGTATCCCTCCGCATGCCATTCCTATGTGACGCCACATCATCGTTCAATCAGTCAAAGGTGACCAGAAAGACAGGTTGCCTTTCATTCTTTTAGTCGCTTGACCACAAAGAAGTGTGTGTATTCATACATAAAAGCCTGCATTTACTGTTTGTGGTAAAGTTGTGTGTTAAAGTTGTTCGAATATTTGTGCAACCACACTTCTGTAATATTTCCAACAGCCAGAGCCTTGCTTTAGGGACTCTTGCTACCTGAACGAGCTCCCTTAACTGAGGAATTTTTTTTTTCCTAAGGGCTAAACAAACAACCTGCGATTTGCTGTCCATCCTGTTCTCCTGCACTCATCTTTCCATTATCTTAACAAGTGCACTCCAGTGTGTCCTGTCGCCTAGAGGTTTTGTTAAGAATTTTAGAGGAAGAGTTGACAGCCGATACTGCTTCGGAGAGTTTGGAACATGTGACCTGTTAAGCAAATCAGTAGACAGGAACTAAAATTCCCTCTTTTAATAAGTGCTCGGAAAGGGATGGTTGAGGGATAGAAACTTGAACGCTTCGAGCTTTGTCTTTCTTGAATTCTTGGAAAATAGCAAAGTATGTAGCAGCTTGGGTTTCCTTTTAAATCATGGTGATCATTTCTACATAGTTATGCATATTTGCACCTTACAATATCATTCGTTTCAGGAGAACATAGAATAGAAAAATGCTAAAATTTCCCACTGTGCTAAAAAAAGCATTCCAGAGTTGCATATGGATGTGGTGGACAGGCTTCTGTCTTTAGAAGCAGGTTTTGGTTTGTAAATCACTCCTGAGACCGGCTGAACCGGTTTCTTTCAGGAACACATGATCGTAGACATACAGCTTGGTTTCACTTGCACAACTGTTGTGATTCTGTATTGTATGCATCATACAGACTGGGCACAGCCCAGACTTAAACGATAATTTATTCCCCTGATTTGTGCACAGGAAGCCTCGAGGATTTATAGGTTTAAGTGTTTTTGTGTGTGTGTGTGTGTGTGTGTGTGTGTGTGTGTGTGCATTGCAGCTTACAAGGAGGCAACACAACCCAAACTCTTATGTGAAGTTCTTCATAGACCAACAAAGCCAGAAAAGCAAGGTATCATTTGCATATCATTTGCATTATTACTACTACTGACAAACGTAGGCCTTGAGCGCTCTCTGCTGGAATACATTAGCGCACAGAAACAAGGTGGAAAACGAAGAAACTGTCCATAAACCTAATGTTTATTCCTCCTTTTTTTTTGCTGTTTCTAACCCTTGTGTGTCTTTTTTTTTTATTTGAGATTGTGTACGCATCCAGAGATCCTGTCTTTGAGCAGTACTTCACATTCTTTGTGCACAATGTGGAAAGCCAGGTGCTTAACATTCAGGTATGAAGGAATTATAAACTACCGAAACAACCTCGTGGTCTGGTACGTTACATACGACCTTTATATTTTTTTATAGTTAGAATTTAATTATCAGAAGTTGGTGGATGACTCACGCTAGCTGTTGAGGGAGTACTAATTGGACAAACTGAGCAAATAAGATAAAGAAATAGAGCAGTGTGTTGTCAGAGGGAAGCACAAAACATGCAGGTGTGTTGTCGGTAGGTGGTTTTCACATCCGGTGCATTTGCTGTGTCATCGGCGAAAACACGCTTTACTTCTTAAACGAGTGCAGACCCGAGAACGAGTTGTGTTCATGTTCATGTTCATGGACATCGTGGCTTAGTTCAGGTGCTACTAAACTCATGACTGAATGTCTGTTTTGGACTAAACTGCCAGTGTGAAAGCCCCCGGAGTTGACCGTCACCCTGGTCCTGTAAAACACTTAAGATGAGCAAATGAATGAATAAATTGTCAGAGTAGTTCAGTGATCATTTGAAACTGCTAGGAAAGGAATAAGACCTGGCCTTAATGCACAAGAGCTATTATTATTATTATTATTATTATTATTATTATTATTATTATTATTATTTACACAACCAGAGTCATATTTGTCTCCTGTTATTTACTTGGTTTCAGGTGATGTTGGCTGAAAAGAAAAACACACTAGGCATGCTCACTCTGCCTCTCAGCCGTCTACTCAACACCTCAGATCTGACTCTGGACCAGTCTTTCCAGCTGGAACGTTCCGGCACCAACAGCCAGCTAAAGATGAAAGCCATCCTCAGGGTGAGCTGCTAAACTGAGATCTACATGGGTCCATGCTTCAGCGTGTGTGTGATAAACCGTTTACATTTTTAGCCTGAAGGCCCTCTTTGTGCTTGGTTCCTCTTTAGTTTAATTAGTTCTTGTACATTTTCTCATTCATGAATAATGTTTAACGGTTCCTACAGCGCCTTATAGTCTCGCAATCGAGTGTGCTTACAATACTTTTATACACTTCCATTCTGTATATGTATACGTTTCAGTGTGTATACTTTGGTTACTAAGCTCTTTATCATCCCAGGCCCTGAAACTGGAGAACCCCAAGCCCATAGATAAAAACCCTCCAGTTACCAAACCTCAAACAGGGATTCGGAGCAAAGATCCTCAGCAATCCCACACCGAGCTTAACTCCTTGAGACCTGAGGAAAAAAGCCAGGCCTCCTCACTGTCTCAGACGCAGGTGCCCAGGAGCTCCTTCAGCAGGTCCGAGTCCGAGTATAATGCCCGGAGAGGTTCTCTCATGGTCTCTGACAACCGTCTCACAAACTCTGCTCAAATGAGGCGCTATGACTCCCACAGCCTCCTCTCAGAAAACTCTATCGCTTCTTCACGCTTGGACCTTCTCGACAGTGTCCCTTACCCAGAGTGAGTGTGATGCACGGTATAACACCATATGAGTCTGACAACACACACGGAAATATAAACAGAAATAAATATATACGTTTTAAAATAGGCTTTTAGGTTAAATGGACTTCTTACAGAATGTTAAAATAGAGATTATCTATGACTATTTTTTTTTTGTGCAGGCATAAGATTTTAATTGTAGGGGCTATGAAGAAGTGCTAAACACAGCCACCAGAGGGCGCTAAAGGTTCACTAGTGAAGCTATCATGATCTCGCCAACAGGGTCTATATTTCATGTTTATTTAAACAGAAAACTGTTTATATGTATAATCATATATCTGTCTACATACATCTAATTTAATTTAATTCATTTTATTTATGTGTATAGATGCTAATAGCATTATGTGAGACCCAAAATATGCGTGTTCATGAGCTCATAGCCATATATACTGATCAGGCATAACATTATGACCACCTGCCTAATATTGTGTTGGTCCTCCTTTTGCTGCCAAAACAGCCCTGACCCGTCATGCACTGTGTATTCTGACACCTTTCTATCAGAACCAGCATTAACTTCTTCAGCAATTTGAGCAACAATAGCTCGTCTGTTGGATCGGATCACACGGGCCAGCCTTCGCTCCCCAAATGCATCAGTGAGCCTTGGCCGTCCATGACCCTGTCCCCGGTTCACCACTGTTCCTTCCTTGGACCACTTTTGAGAGATACTGACCACTGCAGACCGGGAACACCCCACAAGAGCTGCAGTTTTGGAGATGCTCTGATCCAGTGGTCTAGCCATCACAATTTGTCCCTTGTCAACTCGCTCAAATCCTTACGCTTGTCCATTTTTCCTGCTTCTAACACGTCAACTTTGAGGACAAAATGTTCACTTGCTGCCTAATATAGCCCACCCACTAACAGGTGCCATGATGAGGAGATCATCAGTGCTATCCACTTCACCTCTCACTGCTCACAATGTTTTGGCTGATCAGTGTATTAGCTACTAGTTTTAATAAGCTCATAGCTATATTCTAACTATTAGATTTAACAATCTCAGTCGTATGCTAAAAATTTATTGACTGGGAGCTCATAACCATAGAGTAACTGCTAGGTTTTTATAAACTCATAGCTATTTGCTAACTACTAGATTTAGTAAGCTCATGGCAATATGCCAACTAATCGTTTTAATAATCTCATAGCTGTATGCTAACTACTGGTTTTCATAACTTCAAAGCAATGTACTGAGTGAGTTTACGTAATTATTAGCTTTCAGAACAACAATTTAACACAACGCTTTGTTAGAGCACTAGGGATCTTTTATGCTAACTACTGCTAACATTGTTTGGGAAGGCTGCTAAAATCTTGCTTGGGAAGGCTGCTAAAATCTAAGTATCATTGTACTGAATTACAGCGCCATCATGAATCACCAGGGCAGCTTTGGCCAGATCCAGCTAACTATCCGTTATGCCACACTGAGGAACAAGCTCACTGTGCTGGTCAATAACTGCAGGTGAGTTTAGAAACACTGAAGAGGCTTCTGATTCATGAAAAATTTTCAAGACTAAAACTAATCAGTTAAAGCTAAGATCATACGTATTAACCTGCTGAGGTTAGCATTTTGTAAAGTAAAATAAAAACAAGGTTATATATTGCATCGCTAAATTAAAATGGCGTCTCCTGTAACACCGTTTGCTAGGAACCTGTTCCCGTGTAACACCCACGGCTCGGACACCTACGTGCGCATTTACCTGCTTCCTGACCAAAAATGGAAAAATCGCATGCGCACAAAAGTGAAGAGGAAAACCGTGGATCCTGTCTTCGATGAGAAGTGAGAGTTTGTTCAAATGATCTACGCAGGATTTATAGCACTATTTATTTGTTGACTAAATGTATATACGCGCTCAGGTTCGAGTTTCCGGTGCCACTTGAAGAAGCCAAGGCCCGGAAGTTAGACGTTTCGGTGAAGAACAATCGCATGTTCCATACCAGAGAGCGAAAAGAGATCGGCATGGTAAGAAAGACGCACACGTTAAGAAGTTTCTAACGTTTAGCTTTGGTTGTAAATCGATAAAACTGTCACCTGTCCTCTTTCTACAGGTCTTGATCGATCTGGCTCAGTTGGATCTTCTGAAAGGTTCCACAGAATGGTCAGTCATCATGTAGCTCTCTTTCTCTCTTTTTTCTCACTGTGTAAAAACATTAGCTTCAAGTTCATTAATCAGGAATTGTCTATGCTTTTTTTTCCCCCCAAATCCAGGTACGAGCTCACTATCCCAGGGCTGAAGAAAGCTGCCTAGAGGAATGAAGATCAACCGTATACAAGACCCTCAGATCAAAATCCGACTCCTTTAAAAGTTCAGAATTTTCTTAATTTCTACACCTCTGTTTACAACTTCAATGCTGAACTTCTCTTCCCTAGTGGTGAATATAAGAATTATGAAATGTTTTATTTTTATTCACTGAAGAACTGTATTTTACATATTCTTTTTTTCATCAATTGTGAGTGGATTTTTCACCTGCTATTGGAAATCAGCCATCGTTTGCTCCATCCTTATGTTTTTCTTCGCACTCCATGCTCAATTGCATTTTTTTCAACATCACACTGGAAGCACTGGTGCTGCTTTGTGTTGCTAAGCTTGCAATAATTTCTCTGTATTTTGGTGTAAATTTTCATATGCGCGATATTTCTGGACTCATGACCTCCTATGTGTGTACAGTATATATACACTCTCAATATCTTTTCTCTTTTCATTACACGTTTTAATGCATCGTTTGCTGGTTACGTGACTAATTTGCATCTATGTGACTCTTCAGTAACTGCTGAGCACTATAACATGCCAAGCACTATAACGAAGCAAAAAATTGCACTCTCACTGACGGTCTTAAGGACTATGCTTAGTTCAGCTGATATATATAAATATGCATCAAGTAAAATATTTGGGCAAAATGGAATGTAAATGCACTGCATACGTTGTTTTTTGGTTTGTTTTTTTACATCAAGGTAACCGTCATGGGTTTCATGTTCACTACTTGAGCATATTTATATATTTTTATCTGTATAAAAAAGATATTCTATAATCAAATTGTATAATCCTATAGCCTGAATTGACGTAACATTAATTAATGGCAAAGTGTTGACATGTTTCTGTTTCATTTTCCTCAGTATTCTTCTGTATATTTGTTTAAACTGTGATCGTGTTGTAGTTAACACTGGGAAATGTAAAGAAAAGGAAATAAATGTATATCTTCTGACAGTTATTAAATAAACTATGCCTTTTATTAAAGTTAAAATGAGTGTCAGACGTTTCTACATAGGAAAAAGCGTGACTCGATTCTTACATTTTGTTGAAAGGTAGACGTTATATACCATATATTACCCAACAGCCCACGTGTTCATGCTTTTACTTTATGCATATACATCATACATTGTCTTGAAAGTGCAAGAAACCTTTGAATACTGAAGTCACTGTTTTATGGATAACAGATTATTCCCTGTAAACACAATCACAGTGTATCATCGGCTAAAAATCAGCAGGAAGGCAGCAACACAAAACATGAATAAGTTGTAGAAGTCAGCACACAACATCAAACTCCTTAGTTTTAGAATGTAAGATATATAAGGATATTGTTATACTTTAAATCTAGTCAGAAACTGATGTAACTAAAAATCCCACTGCTGTATGGAAAATGGAAAAACTCCCTTCAGAGTTCAATATCAAGAGAGATAGGGAATAAAACTGTCTCCCATTTATAGTTCTTATAGTCTTGATCCAGTGGTCATGCTATTTCAGCGACCCATGGTGTTAAGGCATACAGGGCTTAGCATGTGCTAAAATATTCAAGTACACTATATATCCTGTACTATCCTGAAAATGGGATCACAACCCTGAGAATCATTTGTCAAGAAGTCTCTAGTTATTCAGATGTAGTTATGCTTCCCAGGCTCGCATAAATAAAAGCAGAAGTCAATTCTAATTCAAACAAACCTAAAAGCAGCATTTCTTGATCGTTCAAGCACATTGGTTAGTATTACATGGTTACAATCTGGGACTGAAATATGTATTAAATCTACACAAAACACCCTGTTTGCGTAAGTATTCACTCCCTTCACGAGAAAGGTTTGGTTCGACCATTTTCCATCAAATGTCACCTAATTAGTTGAATGGAATTCACTTTAAGTATGATTTCAAAGAATTTTTATTTCTGGAAAAAGCCGAAGATATCTTAGAGAACATATGTGGAATTCTGGAAAAGTACACATTATGGTTGGATTCTAAAAATATATAAACTCCTGGGTCTGTGCCTGGAGGAGACTCAAGATTATCAGGTGAGGAAAGTATTCATTTGAGAAACAACCAAGAGGACAAGGAAAACTGTGAAGCAGCTGAAGAGATCCACAGCTCAGATGGGAAACACATGATGTCCATAGCGCCTAAACATCACAATGCTTGGCTGTACGGAAAAGGCATGTTGGATACTCAGGACACGTTGAAAAAGTAAGTTGTCTGTTCTGAGACCTTGTCATAAAGTGCTATGTTTGGTGGACACAAAAGACTGCCGTTCAGCCACCGTTCCCTACAGTGAAGCATGGTGGTGGTAGCACTCAACATTAGGTTGCTTTGGTTGCTTTACCTGGTTACTGGTTTTGGGAGGACATCCTCCACAGTCACTTTATTTTCTTGCATATATATATATATATATATATATATATATATATATATATATATATATATTCAGTTCCAGGTTGCATCACTACACAGGTATTCATGAATCATGCAACCGTCTTTAGTTTACAGTTCATGTAAAAGTAATTAGATAGTCCGGATATGCATGGTAATCACGGAAAACCACAAAGATAGTTGGAGCCGCTGTGTTATCCACCACAGTGTCATAGAGATCTGTGCCATTGACGGTTTTTGGAGGGGGATCGATCATTGCTGAGTTTCCAACTGTATATTCTCCAGTGAGAACTCTGCAATAATACATGTGCTTATGTCCTTGTGCATTTGGTACTGAATATGTGTTATTGGCCGAGTAAGATGCATTAAGCGCAAAGTAGGTTCCTTTTCCATAAGCTGTAGCTGTAATGAATCAACATAAAGAGATTAGTGGAACTAGCCACTGAGGCTGATGGAGTCTTTAAAAAATTAAAGACTGTAATCCATAGAAAGATGTGTAATCGTGTTAGAATATTAACATACCATTTTTCCCTGCGTAGCTCCGGTTGAAGCCATTTTGGTTGATGTGGTTTATTGAATCTTCTCTGGTTCCATGAAACAGCGTCTTCTCGTTGTTCAGATGGCCATTCATTTGCTCCATATATTGTTTGTTATTTTGGTAGTTCTTCCACATGCGAGGATTCTGGATCCTTGCAATCTACGAGGAGCAGAAAAAAAAGAGTACATAAACCACTTTGAATGTTAAGAAATGGGAACTGGACTAATTTATGCCTTACATGTCTTAGACGTTACATACCGAAAGCACATTATTATTGCATGTTTTTTTAAAGTTGCCCAGGACATCGTTGTACTCTTGACTGCCGACTTGCAGTGGACAAACCTTGTGTAACTCATTAGATGCCATGACTTCCCATTCCTTCGGGAAGTTCTCAGTGGCTGCAATTGAAAAAAAAACAACAAAAAACAATGGTTTTAATTTTAATTAATCAGAATTGCTTAAAGGTTATAAAGTTATTTCAGAATAGTTCTGATTTACTGGATCGGAGGTTGTCTGGATGAAGACCCTGAAATGTATTTTAGTTCATTAAAAAAAAAATCAGTAGTTCACTGACGAGCAGTGGAATTCTATCCAAATACATGCATCTATGTAAATTATTTAGCTGACGGAAGCTCATTGGACCAAAAACTACAGGGCTAAAGACATTAGTTCACAAATGGGCGAGCTTCCACAGACTTTTATTTTATTTACCAGCTTTGGACTGCTTAAAGATGAGATTGCTTTCGGCTGCTCCCTGTTCGGGGTTGCCACAGAGGACCAACTGGTCCGCATGAGAAACCTACCACTGAGCCACCAATGCCCCAATGGACTGTTTAAAGATGAATATATTTATTTTCTTTGTTTCAAATTCAGACCAGGTATCTCATCTGTTCAGTGTACATGGTGCTAGTCAAAATGTCATGCACCGGTACGAAACAAAACTTAATCACTTTGAATTGTCTTAGATACAACAAATTAATCAGTAATTCTTAGGTAGTACATGTACGTTCTTAGGATTTTTACGTATGTTTACCTTTATAAATTTTAGCCGAGTATCCTAGTCCTTGTTTCAAATTAAGCGATGACTTAAACCCATGCAGAAGTAATTAAAAATTACCTCTTAATTTGTCAACACGTCTGATTTCCATCTGGTTGCCACTACTAGCGCTCACAGCAGGACCCTCAGGCATTCTGACTTTGTACACTTGTTTTTGAAAATTGATGTCCACTTCTTGATGATTCAGATTAATTGCTTCTTCTAGTTTGAAGTTTGTAGCTTGGTCAAAGCTGTGGAACTTCCCACCCTGTTTATATTGCCAGTCCACCATCTCGGCTGTTAATTCTATGTTTTTATTCAGGTTCACTTCCTCTCTGGTTGCTTTCAACATCTCGTTGATCTCGCCTACAACCATCAGAACATCCCTGCTGAGACCCTCTACTGTAAGCTTGACCTCGTCTGACACCGCCCCTTTATCCGCCTGAGCCTCGTGCTCTATTTTCATATTAATGTTCAGGGTTCTTTGCAGCTCCTGGATTCGTTGTCTGTCTTTATCGGACAATTTGAGGATCATCGAATCACTGATGGTCTGAAATGCCTGTTCCTCTGAGATGAGCTTAACAAGGAACTGGTTGGTTGCATCCACAGCGTTTTGGGAAGGCCCACAGATGGAGAAGCAAGCCGCAGTCTCCATCTTGTTCTCGATTACAAAGTCAGTCTCTTCCGGTGGCTTGACATTTTTCGACTTGGCGCTTATAAAAAATGATTTGGTAAAAGCTGTTGAAATGAAAGACATGTGGGATGAAAAAAAGTAATAAAAATCTCACATTAGTTAAGAACATCACTGAAACTTCTTGTTCATACTAAAGCACTTTAAGCACGTACATGATAATCTTGCCAGCACACCCTCGTTCTTCGGCTTCTTGACGGCTTCCCTGCTCAACATACTCTGATAAAAATCTGGTAGCATGGGTGCTTGGAAGATCACTATACGCACTGTTCTGAGTGAAGACTGTGGAGTCTTCTTCAAAAAGTCAATAACACCATCCAGCATGTGGTCTGCAGCATAGCCTGAATTAATTCGACCCTGACCTGTAAGAAAGACAGATTTATTTCCTTTAGTCCAGTCTTCATTAGAGATCATTAGGTATAAATGTTACAGATAAATAATAACTTCATTTTAAACTTTATCGTTTTTTTCTGCGTTTCTATACTTCTGTAAAACTGCTTTGAGACAATGTCCTTTGTTGAAAGCGCTATACAAACACAGCCCTGCTCTTATAGCACTCCTTACTGGAATAGTTTTGTCTTCAAAACATATCTGCGTTCTTTACGTGTGTTTGCAAATTAATCTTTAAGCCATGATACGCTATCAGTATATACAAAATCACAGCATATGAACGTCCTCCTCAAAGTAGCGTTGAATGAATTTCTACTTTCTTATAAATAGAAATATACATGCTTGTTACTTTCTTTCAAAGATTTAAAGTTGCACTATCAAAAAAATGGTTTAAAGTACACGCAGAACTCCACACATGTACAAGAAATAAAGTTAGATACACGATTCCCTACTGCTTGTAGATTTTGAGTGACAGATGTCTCGTCCAATCAGCGGTAAGAATTCCATTCGCAAACTCTACCTACCTTTCCCGCTTTGTCTGAATTGTCCGTGTGTTTTTGGATTTATTATTGTGCTTTCAGATTTGTTATTTTGTTTTGCACTTCTCTGCTGCCGTAGCTATACAATGTGTCGGCAAAGGTTTACACATGTGGAAACAATACACTTTATCCAGATTAACATGTGGAAACAATACACTGTCATAAGCTTCAAGTGTCAAATTAAACATCCTATAAGTCTTTTGTCATATGCAAAGTTTCTAAAAGTGCTGCAGCTCACCTGTTCCAAAGGCAGGGAAGGCAATGGAGGTGAAATTGTTTTTCACACACATTTCTAACGCTTGGGTAACAAGTTTTTGGATTGTTTGAAGATTATTTCTCGCTGAAATGTGGATGATCTTTTTACATTGCAGGTTGCCTTGCTGAGTCATTATCAGTCCATTGTTTTTCAATGCTCCTGTTAATATATAACGTGATATGTAACATGTATCAAGTCACGTGCAGAAAACAACGAGACATTTTCCTGTTATTTTAGAAGCTGATTTCAATAAGGTGATCAGTTCTTACCTTGCTGCTGACACTCAGCTTCAACGTTTGGACCTGCTACGTCTAAAATAGCCTTTGAGACACCTGAAAAAAGAGAGATACGTTTTGTATTAATTATCTTGTCACAGCTGGCTAAATAACAACTGTCAGATTTGCATTATAGGGAAATTATAAAAGTTGCACTACATTATCGCGTCATGTAGCATGTTGGAGGTGTTTCAACTGTACAAATCAACTGCAGCATATAGCAATTGCTTATTAATTGAGCATCTGGCAGATTGATTTTAATAATACAAATAAACTTTGGCATAACAGCTGCAACTTTAATTACAGTCTCCCTGGCCCCAAGCTGCACTTTGTTTAAAATTCTTTCATTTTTATGTGAATAGGCCTCATAGCTTCCAGGACACTATGAGAAGACTGATACATGACAAAAGTGTGTGCAAATAAATAAAATGTCACACTGAGCAGACATTTCTAAGTGCAATTATAAGCCAATGCTAAAAATAAAAAATGTCCCATATCACACAATCATCTGGTCGGCATATTTAATTGGACACCAGATGCCCTTCCTGATGCAACCCTCTGATTTTATCTGGGCTAGGGACTGGCATTGTGAGTTAGATCCCTGCCGAGTTAGATCCCTGCCCGGGAATCGACCTTAGGCCATGGCAACAAGAGTGTGGGATCCTACTGCTGGACCACCAGGAGGCTTAGAGTGCTATAATATTCTTGCAAATTAGATTAAAAGTCTAGGATGAGATTTCAGAAGTAAAGATTTCATTCATTTTAAATAGAGCAAAATTCTTACAGCAGAAATATTCATCAGTGGTTCAATGGATTACAACTACATGCCCTTATTGTCCATTAAACTGGACAGAAAACTTTAGCTGAAGTTCTTGGTAGTATATACATAATGCAAAGTAGCCAGGCTCCAAGAATTGCATTATGGGAGTTCCTGAATCCTTGTGTCATATTAGCAAACTGGTAGCCCTTTCATTTAATATCACAACTGTACATCACTGTAATGTGTAGAAAGTTGGATGGATTTTCCGGCATGGTCTTTCTAAAAAAAAAAAAAAGTTACCTGCTTTCAATGTGAAATTCTCATTGGTTGAGTTCACGATGACATCGGTTGTCTCCTTACTGATGTCTCCACTGAGAACCTGAAGCACAACTCCTCCCATTGTAGTCTCATAAATCCCTGTCTTTGATGTGGTGACCTTTGAAAAGTGGCCTAGGAATATCAAGATAAACATGAAATTAACACAGCTGAAAGCTATGAGAATGTTACTTTTCACGTATCTGTTATATTTGTGCATTTGAAAATATCATTAGATTTGAACCTTTGATGGAGCCACTTGCTGAGGATGACTGGATGTTAAACTTTTTGTTGAATTCATCTGTGAAAGCCTGGGAATAAAAAAAAAACAACACTATAATAATGAATAGTCAGCATATGGACACATAGTACATGGCAATGGTATCTCAGTGGTTAAGGTGTTGGACTACTGAGTGGAAGGTTGTGAGCTCAAATACTGGGAACACCAAACTGCCACTGCAGGATCCCTGTGCGTGGCCTTTAACCTCCTAAGACCTTAGCTTTGGTTTGGCTTGCATTTTAGATTTCTTATTTAGGAGAAACCAATAAATACCAATAGATGGCAGTGTAAGTGTCCACATTTGTGTACAAGAAGTTAAAAGAATTAAGTATTATAGTGCACACAACCAAAAATGTGATGTCCACGTATGTGGACGCCAGGATAAGGGTGTCTGCTAAATGCTGTACAGTGTGTAGTCAATATCTCACATTTCACACCTTTCTAATATATCTCTTTAAAGAAAACACCTTCACAGTCTGCTTGCCAACGACATTCATCATCAAAGTTTCTCCTCATTACTTTACATTCCAAAGTCCTTGATGTTCTTAACCCCTCCTACATCTTCTCTCCCTCTACCATCTCACCTGTACGCTCAGATTTCCCTTTCCCGTCCTGCTCTTCAGCCCTCCATCTAACCTCCATTGTGTCAATGACAGAACCTTAAGATTACCTCCTTATCTCTAAAATCATACTCTTTACCTTACCTGGATAGTTGAGTGGTCATTGGGATGGAGAGCAATCATCACTTCTTGTACATGACGTGAAGCTGTGTTCTTGCTAAACTTTAGAAGCGAGTCCAGCATAATGGTAGCCACCAGCATCTTGGGAAAACCCAAGTTCCCTGTTCCAATAGCTGGGAACACAATAGACGCCTGCTTCTTCTTTTCAGCCAGATCTAAACATCCATCCATGATGCCTTCCAGCTGTAGGCAGAATAATCCATTAAAATTGAGTTACAACCTAATCCTACAAAAAATCTACTACAGAAGGAACATTTTAGAACGGATAAAACTGTACCGTCTGAGCTGAACCTTGTCCCTGGTTCCAGTGTGGCGCTACAGCATGAAACGCCAGTTTGTTTTTCAGATTGCAACCGCTAGTGATGAAGATCGCTCCATTGTTTGCCTGGCCTGTAGCCTGCTGGTTAAGTTCTATCTGAATCTGTGGCCCTGCTGCAGCTAGAATGGCTTGTGCAATAGCTCCATGGTTAAGAGCCAGATCAGCTGATACAGAGTTCACAATCACATCCAACTGAAGACAAGACAACAAACAAAAAATAAGACTAAAATTTCGGTCCAGTAGAATTATAAATATTAAGAAAGAGCATGTTAAGTAGGAGAATTGAACTCACTGAGGTGTCCTGAATGTTGCACTTTGCAAGAGTAATAGTCAACCCTTCATTCGTCTTAACGCTCTGGGACGATCCTTGGTTTGAGGAGCTTGATGGTTTCGGGTTTTGCTGTTGGCTGCTGGAACTGGGAATCAATGTTGGGCCCTGACTCGTGGAACTGCCCCCATACAGATTCTGCACTGCTGCTTCAAAAGCCTCAATGGTTTTATCATTTTTGTCAACCAGATGGATCTCCTTTAAACACATGTCTCCGTTCATGTACTGAAAGAATTCGTTCAGTGCTGAAACAATGGTGTCTGCACAAAGAACTAGTGGGAATCCAAGGTTGCCAGAACTTATAGCCGGTATTGCCAGTGACTGACAATACTCTCTGTCTGCAAGATTCAGACTTCTCCTTACAGCATTTTTCAAAGTGCTAACTGCTTTCTGAGGATTCGAACTGTCATATTGTGGACCTACTGCATGAATTACATACTTGCAAGGCAAATTTCCAGCCTCAGTAATAACAGCTTCGCCTGCATTCAACTTTCGCATTTTAATAATCTGGTTACAGGCTTCCTGCAGTTGAGGTCCTGCAGCATCCGAAAGTGCTTTTGATAGACCTCCACTGAGTTCAAGCTTGTCATTGGCTGCGTTCACTATAGCATCTACAGGATAGAAGCACATGTCACCGTTGTTGACTATAATCTCCACTCCATCAGGTGTGCGAACTCTCTTTTTACCTATGATGCTAGAAGAAACCTGTTTGCTGTCATCTTCCTCCATCACCTCGACTGCACACCCCATTTTGGTCTTTGCTGTTTCAACAATCATAAATTCCTTATCCTTAAAAACCTTCTTGGCACCAGGCTTGTCTACTTTAAACCTCTGGGAGTAAACAGATGAAAGTAGGTTCTCAAAGACAGACTTACACGTAGACACATTAAGCCTTGGGCCACTCAGTGAGACTGTATCATCCACAAAGCTAACTTTTACATTGTTTTTCATCATTTCACACCAATCTTCCATTCTGTGCTCTTTTATAAACTTCACAATAAACTTATCCGCCTGTACTGTTGTGGTGAAGTGAGAATTGTTAATCACATAATCAGACAGCTGTTTCTTAACTAACTGTACTGATTCAACAAATCCAGAAATCACAACTTGTCTGTCTGATTTGTCTATTAGAATCGTCATTATTGACGAATTTACTTCGTTGCTTAATCCGTCAACAAGATCTTGACATTCCATGCTCCTGAGCACACTGGGATCATCTACTTCAATGCATTCATGATGTAACCGTGCATTCAACTGATCTTCACTATCTTGCAATGTCTTCTCTGTTTTAGCAACGACAAACACCTGGTCATTCTTAATCTCCAACGAGGCACAGATTCCCTTGGATAAGAAAAGTTCTTTGTTCAGTTCTTCTCTGTCCCCCTTTACCAGGAACTGCAAAATAGGTGGTGGGAGTGTTATCATTTTCTGATTGAGGTCAACAACCGCTTGCAGAATTTTATTCTTTGACTCTAAAACGTCTTGTTTTATCCCATAAAAAGTTAACTTTTGAGTAGGAGCGTTGTAATTCAGCTTCAGTTCTGGAAAGATGCTACAGATTTTGTACTGTAAACCATCTTTCATGAGGATCTCATAAACAGATGGTGTCATTAGGATCTTATCTTCAATACTGTTCTTCTCTCTTTGGATTCGTTGTGTAATGCTGTTAGCAGTGCTCTGCACCACATTCCCAGTTCTGTGTACATCTCCTGCAAGGCCAGCCATGATCATCCTTCCTTGATCTTCATGGAGGATCAGGGTTATGGGTTCATATGACAACTCCTTGTGGACTTGTGCTTTCAATTCAGCCCATGCATCTCTCTCAATCGTGATTTCTAGTGACTTATATTTGGACATCGTAGCAGTAAACTCAGCAGAGGCCTTCTCTCTCCACGTCTGGAGAAGTTTTTTCGTTTGTACACCGTGATGAAGGATGGAGTCCAGAGGACAGATTCTTACAGCTGGGTCTTGAACGTCCAGGTGGCAGAAATGCTTCTGCATATCTTGCCTGATTAGATCCAATGTTTTTTGGTGTTCTTGAAGATATTTCCAGACAGATGAATCAATATTTTCTGTAAAAGATTCTGGGAGCTTCAAAATGGGTCTCTCATTACCATAGAGTGCAACTCCTAACGATTCGTAGTATGGAAATACCCTGAGCTGGCGCTTTTTAATATAATGCTGTTTTTCGAGAACTGTCTTTACATCTGGAAAAAACACAAAGTAAAGCTTTTTGTATCTTCTAACTTTTATTAAGGTTAACAATGAAAAAACAGCTTTATGTAGTTTAAATTTACATTTACCTGCATGAGTTTTGAATGTGATTATAGCTGATTCGTCATCTTCAAGCATTTCCACGTCGTAAGCTAATTCACCGTACTTTTCGAAATACAGCGTGATAAAGTCAGAGTTCAGGTCTGAAGATAAATCTTCTACTTTCACCTTCATGGTCATCTCAAGGGGACTGACTTCCAGATTCTTCTTCTTGAAAACTGAGTTCTTTGGGCAAGACTCAATGAAGTCTACTGTATCTAAATCACAGAACATTATTACATTCACTTTAGATGAAATCATCAGGCTTAGTAGAGGCATACACCGATCAGGCATAACATTTTGACCACGGACAGGTGAAGTGGATAGCACTGATTATCTCCTCATCATGGCACCTGTTAGTGGGTGGGATATATTAGGCAGCAAGTGAACATTTTGTCCTCAAAGTCGACGTGTTAAAAGCAGAAAAAATAGGCGAGTTTGACAAGGGACAAATTGTGATGCTCTGATCCAGTCGTCTAGCCATCTCCAAAACTGCAGCTCTTGTGGGGTTTTCCCCGGGTTCTGCAGTGGTCAGTATCTATCAAAAGTGTTCAAAGGAAGGAACAGTGGTGACCCGGCGACAGGGTCATGAGCAGCCAAGGCTCACTGATGCACATTAGGAGCAAAGGCTGGCCCGTGTGATCAATAATCCAACAGACGAGCTACTGTTGCTCAAATTGCTGAAGAAGTTAATGCTGGTTCTGATAGAAAGGTGTCAGAATACACAGTGCATGACGGGTCAGGGCTGTTTTGGCAGCAAAAGGAGGACCAACACAATATTAGGCAGGTGGTCATAATGTTATGCCTGATCTGTGTATATTATTACATGTTGATACAAATATTGAGATATACAGCAGCTTTGCTATTACTGGATCATTTATTCATTTATGTGATGACAAACTACGCTATGTAAAGAAGGATGAATTTACATTAATCCACTTTCTAAATAAAATTGAATAGGTTTAAGTATTAAAGTTTAGATGTCTTTTTTTTTTTTATTATTGAGTATAATTTGAAATAATACACACCAATAAACGTATATGTTTCATGTCATGTGTAATGATTTACCTTTGTTAT
This sequence comes from Hemibagrus guttatus, assembly GCA_033459395.1. Taxonomy (NCBI): domain Eukaryota; kingdom Metazoa; phylum Chordata; class Actinopteri; order Siluriformes; family Bagridae; genus Hemibagrus; species Hemibagrus guttatus. The sequence continues at coordinate 28,591,862 of JAUCMX010000006.1, read as the reverse complement.
TAGGAAAAGTAACCACAGCAAATCCACACTCAGGGATGACTTCTATGCTGACGTTTTTTTCCTCAGGACTACACCCGAGGACATTCTCTACCAGCATAAACAGATAGTCCTGTTTCAGATTCTGGATGTTTTTTATTACAGCTGACGTTGGAGATGACTCCTCGTGGTCTTCGTTTGGCTCAGATCCCGCTTCATCTTCGGTCCGAGATTCAGAGGATGTTGGCTTTTCATCTTTGGTAGATGATATTTCGTAAAGAAAATGCAGTTATTGAATTTGGTCTAAACAGATACCATAAACCTGCTAATTAAAGCCAGTCAGTTTTGGGAACAGCTTGTGTTTGTTCTGATTGAGAAAACCATTCATGACACTAAGCCTATGTATAAGTGCGTAAATGTATGGAAAGACCGAGGAATGAGACCGAGAACCACTGTAAATGGCATGTTTACAACGGAAACAAGTGAAAGTGAAGTTGAATGTATCTAGAAATAACATCTCAGAGGATTTTATCCCAACTACCTAGTTCACAACAGTTTATAACCACAGCATAAAGGGCAATATATGTACATCAAGAGGAATTATTAACCCGAGAGCAATTATTAACTCCAAAGAGCAAGATCATTTGGTCAAGACTTAAAAATAGCAATAAAAATATGTCATCGGTTCACATAACCGATGTGGTTTCACCTCTAGATGGAGGCATGACCAAAGAAAAAAAAAAAGGTTTAAATCATGACAAAATGGCTTACTTGTTGGATCTGTGTTAACTGAAGACTTTGTTTCCTGAAAAAAAAAAAAAATGTTTCGAGCAGTCACATTTAAGCATTAACAATTTCTTTTCCAATTCAATTACTTCTCAATTTTAATTCATCTCTGGGGAAAAAAATAATTCAATAAAATTCTCACCTGACTTGATTTGGCCTCATTTGGAGGAAGATGAACACTCAGGCTCAGGAGACCTTTACCCAGCTTAATTTCATGCCCTTCCTTCTGAAGAACATTCTGTCTCACTGAAGCACAATAAAAAAAAGTAAAGGTTAGTTAAACATAAGGTATAATTTGTGGAAACAAATGGGTCTTTAATGGTTAAATTGGTGGACTTGAATAAGATTTGAATGATTCTTTTAATCACTGAGCCTACAAGCTCCGTCCTAATACTTACGTTGCTTTAACTAACAAGCTAATTGCTTAGCATCCTCTTTGCAAGGATGGTCATGCACACACTGAGATTCAAATGCCTGAAAGTTCTTATGTTGTAATCAATAATAAACAAGAAATTAATATTCAGTTACTGACATTTTGGACACAATGTTAGGTTTATTTTTGCTTTATAAACAGAAATAGATCCTGAAAGCCTGCTAACTAGCTGAAAGTGATTTGTACATTTATACATGATGAACATTCATATTTTAAAAATGTATTATTTCCCATGCCACAGTTTCGGTGGACTGTTGCTAGAATTGGAGTTTTACTTAGCAAACATAGACTATGGAAAGTCCCAGTGTGGTTTATGGTAAAAATGATAAACGCATCTCGCCCAATCCTTTTAGCCGTCTGGGACTAACTGTTATATATAAAACTCTATAAACATGTAGAATTCCCCTCAGGATGATTTAACGAGATATAAAAGATGTGTGCTGGGGCGTGTATGTAATAAAATGAATAACAAAAAGCTGATACGAATACAAGCAAACATTCCAGACTGGCAGTTTACAGGAAGGTTTGTTTTGCTTTTGTTTTTTTTTTCTTTTCATGTTCTGCAACAACCCCTTATATGTTAGCATTTCGACATAATTCTGAACTAGTAAAAAATGAAAGAAATTAAAATAAAAAGTCGACTACGGCACTTTTAAGATATCCAGCTACCCGTTTTCTTGTTGCTGAGATCTGTCTCTTTTACCTGGGAGGAAGCATGTGACACGTTGTCGTCCCTGATTAGCTTTACATGTATTTCAGTGGCCTTCGGGGTTTAATAAAGAACATTCATTGTCTACCGCTTATCCAAACTATTCTCGGGTCACGGGGAGCCTGTGCCTATCTCAGGCGTCTTTGGGCATCGAGGCAGGATACACCCTAGACGGAGTGCCAAACCATCGCAGGGCACACACACATTCACTACAGACAATTTAGAGGTGCCAATCAACCTACCACACATGTTTTTGGACTGGGGCAGGAAACCAGAGGAAACCCCTGAAGCACGGGGAGAACATGCAAACTCCACACACACGGTGGAGGCGGGACTCGAACCCTCAACCCTGGAGGTGTGAGGCAAACGTGCTAACCACTAAGCCCCCTGTGCCCACCCATAAAGAACATTAATTCTGTTTTTTACGGTAAAATATATTCACGTTTCCAGGTTATACAGTAAATACATACATACTACAAGTACAAAACATGTTGTCTTGATGGCAACAGGCCGGGAAAAGTATCCTACAGTTTCATCAGGTGACTTTGTTAGAAAAGAGTTTTAGAAGAATTGAAAATTGAAAGCAAGAAAAATGTTGTCAAAGCAGGGTTGAACGTCCTTCTGGTTTAATTAAGCGCATTAATCCTTTATTTATTTATTTGAGGTAAAAATCTATTCAAGTTTCCAGGTCATACAGCAGACACACATACACAACAAGTACAAAACGTGTCCCTTTGAGATGGCAGCAGGCTAGGAAAAGTCTCCTACAGTTCATCAGGTTATTTCATTTCTGTGTGTGTGTTGAATTAGCATCTTTGCTTGAGATTTCAACTTCATGTCGTACTTCTTTTTTTCCCAATCAACTTTCCACAGAGTTATAGAGAGTAAATAATGCTAGCATACCTTCTTCCGTTTTGAAGCGCACACTCGCCTTTTGGCCGTCAGAAACCTCGTACTCTACCACACAATCTCCTCCGTTCGACTTTTTGCTCTGGAAATAAATATTCAGTTTGTTTTTCAGCTTGGGGGTCTTGGGGTCCCATTTTCCCTCGACGAACAGGGCAAAGGGAAACTCTTCGTCCATCGCTGTATGTGTAATGACGCGACACTTTTAGGGAGAAGAGGTTTAAGTGCTAATAAAGTTTCGCTTTTGTTTTATCGATAAACCCATTTCGGTGTTAAAGGGCGGGTTTGTTTGTGATATTGAGAACCTCAGCTTGGCTTAAAGCACAGCACATTGCATTATAGTCATATGTAAAGCTCGTAAATGTGACCAAAAACAATAAGAATAAATTCAGACTGTATAGTTTGAGACAGTAGAAAGTAGTTTTATTGAGAATGCTACAGTTCTCGTTATGCTTTCTGTGACACAGGAGGCGGGGCTTAATGAGGAACTGCTCTCGGTTTCCCGTAAATGTAACGCCGCACCACACCACAGGGCTCTCTCAATGCTTTTACTTTCGATTTTTAAAGTTGGTTTTTTGTTGTTTTTTGGTACAGTCGTGTGCCCTTCGCTCGTCGTTTTTAACGCGTATTTTGTGCTTGCCCAAAAAAAAAAAAAAAAAAAAAAGCAAGGTAAGAACTAAGAAGTTTCAAAATTCTGCGTAAATGTTTACGCAGCCTCGTTTGTGCGACGATAAAGTTTGGCGAAGGTGTGTTTGTTTTCATCTTAATGGAAAAAGTCTTTACTTCTCATTGTTTGTCATTGAACAAGCTGGCCTAGGCTAAGAGTGCTACACCACAAAATGGTGCTTCTAAAATTCCTTAGAAGAAATAAAATTTTAAAAAAAAAAAAAAGGAGAGATATGGTACGTTTTGGTGGTGGGGGTTGTTGTGTATGTTTGGCATCAGTAGGACTTGTTTTCAGCTGTATATAAATGAGATAAATGTAAGTCTTTCTGAATAATCCATACACCATGATGCAGTCATGAACGTCGCTGATATGATCGTTTGAATGGATGTTTAGATTAGAGTAGAGTTTTTGAAGAATTGAAAAATGATCTATTTTATACCACAGCAGGGTTGAATGCTTGAATGTGATTGGTCAGGAGGTATTTTCGTTTAACAGCACAGGTAGTTCCTGGTGACAAGCTGCGAGAGAGAGAGAGAGAGAGAGAAAAAGAGGAGAGAGAGAAAAAGAGGGGGAGAACGAGGGGGGAGAGAGAGAGAAGAGCAGGAGCGGGGGAAACGGGGGGAGGGGGGGAGGGGGGGAGGGGGAGGGGAGAGGGGGGGAGGAAGAGCAGGAGCGGGGGGAGGGAGGAAGAGCAGGAGCGGGGGGAGGGAGGGAGGGAGGAAGAGCAGGAGCGAGGGAGGGAGGAAGAGCAGGAGCGAGGGAGAAGAGAGGGGGAGAGAGAGAGAGAGAGAGAGAGAGAAAAGAGAGAGAAAGAGTCGTTCCCCCTGCGGCCGTGGTCCGGCTGGCTGCCCCAGAGCTGCCGCTGCACCAGACCTGACAGAGAGTGAGAGAGCAGGAGCAAGGGAGAGAGAAAGAGCAGGAGAGAGAGAGAAAGAGCAGGAGCGAGGGAGAGAAAGAGCAGGAGCAAGGGAGAGAGAGATAAAGAGAGGGAGAGAGAGTGAAAGAACAAGAGAGAGAGAAAGAGCAGGAGCGAGGGAGAGAGAAAGAGCAGGAGCGAGGGAGAGAGAAAGAGCAGGAGCGAGGGAGAGAGAAAGAGCAGGAGCGAGGGAGAGAGAAAGAGCAGGAGCGAGGGAGAGAGAAAGAGCAGGAGCGAGGGAGAGAGAAAGAGCAGGAGCGAGGGAGAGAGAAAGAGCAGGAGCGAGGGAGAGAGAAAGAGCAGGAGCGAGGGAGAGAGAAAGAGCAGGAGCGAGGGAGAGGGAGCAGGAGCGAGGGAGAGGGAGCAGGAGCGAGGGAGAGAGAAAGAGCAGGAGAGAGAGAGAAAGAGCAGGAGCGAGGGAGAGAAAGAGCAGGAGCAAGGGAGAGAGAGATAAAGAGAGGGAGAGAGAGTGAAAGAACAAGAGAGAGAGAAAGAGCAGGAGCGAGGGAGAGAGAAAGAGCAGGAGCGAGGGAGAGAGAAAGAGCAGGAGCGAGGGAGAGAGAAAGAGCAGGAGCGAGGGAGAGAGAAAGAGCAGGAGCGAGGGAGAGAGAAAGAGCAGGAGCGAGGGAGAGAGAAAGAGCAGGAGCGAGGGAGGGGGAGAAAGGGGGGGGCAGGAGCGAGGGAGAGAGAAAGAGCAGGAGCGAGAGAGAGAAAGCAGGAGCAAGGGAGAGAAAGAGCAGGAGGGGGAGGGAAAAAGAGAAAGGGGGAAAAAAAGGAGAGAGAAAGAGCAGGAGCGAGGGAGAGAGAAAGAGCAGGAGCGAGGGAGAGAAAAAGAGCAGGAGCGAGGGAGAGAAAAAGGCAGGAGCGAGGGAGAGAGAAAGAGCAGGAGCGAGGGAGAGAGAAAGAGCAGGAGCGAGGGAGAGAGAAAGAGCAGGAGAGAGAAAGAGCAGGAGCGAGGGAGAGAGAAAGAGCAGGAGCGAGGGAGAGAGAAAGAGCAGGAGCGAGGGAGAGAGAGCAGGAGCGAGGGAGAGAGAGCAGGAGCGAGGGAGAGAGAAAGAGCAGGAGCGAGGGAGAGAGAAAGAGCAGGAGCGAGAGAGAGAAAGAGCAGGAGCGAGGGAGAGAAAGAGCAGGAGCAAGGGAGAGAGAGAGATAAAGAGAGAGAGGGGGAGAGAGAGTGAAAGAACAAGAGAGAGAAAGAGCAGGAGCGAGGGAGAGAGAGCAGGAGCGAGGGAGAGAGAAAGAGCAGGAGCGAGGGAGAGGGAGCAGGAGTGAGGGAGAGAGAAAGAGAGAAAGAGCAGGAGCGACAGAGAGAGAGAGAGAGAGGGAAAGAGTGAGAGACAGATAGAGAGCTATTAATCACAGACAATCTAGGTGAGCACAGGAACTTGAATTTTATCTCTTGGGCGTTCCACAACTCTTCAAATGTCATAAAGTCATACATAAAAGAATATGACAGAGAAGCCGATTTTCTCTTGAGGCTTGTTCACCCTAAGGTTTCTTCCTCATATCGTCTCTTGCCGCGGTCACCTCTGGCTTGCTCATTTGGGATGTAAATCTACCTCAGAACTTTTTTGTTAAAAAGCAAATTCACAGAACATTTCTTCTAGAAGTCACTGGTCACGTCACAACAAGTAATCATGTCATAACAATAAATTTACGTAGCTAGAAGATACGATCATTTCTATCTAATTTCAAATCACAGATTTGGGTTCTTTGATGTAAATATAAATGAATATCTGGATTTGTGGAAAGCTTGGTGTCCACTGTCATGGTCACACACTGGTGGTTAGTTGACCATATCGGTATAACCAGCAGCTGTGGTGTGACAGATAAATAAATATCATACTTGACAGGTTTTAATATTCTGAGATATTAAAAATAAATCAAATCTTTTTTGAAATGAACTATTCTCATGCATTCTTCTTTATCTTTTTCTTTTTTTTTCCTTCTTTTAGTCATGGAAGATGGCATTCCATTGCTGCCGGAGGGGATTGAGGTTCTGAAACTCTGCCGCTCTGCATTTTGCTGTGCGCTAGAAGGAAAATTTCAATGTACCGCTCAGATTCACAATGTGGAAGATGGTGCAGCTTCATCCTTTTCCCACAGCAAAGCAACCATTGTGCCTGAGATTAAGTACAGCAAACAGATTTCTAGAAATCTGAAGGTATCCGTGTGGAAAGATGATCTTACTACACATAAGGTCGATGCAGTGGTAAATGCAGCTAATGAGTATTTAAGTCATGGCGCAGGTCTTGCTCTAGCTCTGAGTCGAGCAGGAGGTCGTGTGATCCAGGAGGAGAGCGATGAAATCATAAAACAAAAGGGCAAAGTCCACACAGGTGATGTTGTTGCCACCGCAGCTGGAAATCTCCCTTGTAAACTTGTCATACATGCCGTTGGGCCCTATGTATCAAAAATTGCAACATCGAGAGAACTTGACGAAGCATCATTACTTCTAAGACAAACTATCTGGAACATCTTGAGCAGAGCTCAGTATGGGTATATGCAATCTGTTGCGATCCCTGCAATAAGCTCAGGAATTTTCAATTTTCCACTGACCAGATGTGCCAACATCATTGCAGAGACTGTAATTGAATTCGGTAAAAAACGCAACCCAGGAGCCATGAACCTCGAGGTTCGCCTGGTAAATAATGATGATCCCTCAGTTCGTGAGATGGAGAAAGCTTGCTGTCAATTTCTGGGATCAAGTGACCCACTTCCAAAACAAAACCAAGTCAATGCACCAACCCAGCCTCCATTCCCCAGTCTGGATCTGGGGAGTGTGACCCTCTGCCTCAAAAAAGGTGGCATTGAGAGTGAGACAGTAAGTTACAAAACAACTTTTAGAGTATCTGGTCAAAGGCTTTTAGACACCTGACTAATTACACTCATGTGTTTGTTAAACATCCCATGGTCTGGAGTGCACTTAGCATTCCAGAGGTGTTTCATCCCAAAGGTGTTCCATGCGGTTCAGTCAGAGTCAGGGCACTGTGAAGGACACTCGAGTTCTTCCACTCCAACCTTAACACGCCATATCTTCATGGAGTTCGCTTTGCTTTTTTATATTATCATAATTATCATATGATAATTGTCATGCTGGAACAGTGTTTGAGTTCCAGTGAAGGGAAATTGTAACGCTACAGCACACAAATACATTCTATACAATTGTGGAAGTAATTCTGGCAACAGTTTATGGCAGAACCACATGTGGGTGTGATGCTCAGGTGTCCACAAACCTATGCCTATATAGTATACAGTGTAGAAGTAAGCTATAACTGAATGCTGTTTAACCATCTGGTTACATGTGATATACATATCTTATGTAGCCATATCTCTGACTTTTGTCAAATATACCTTATCTATTGACTCATATATATGAGTTTGCATATGTGGCGATCATTTATTGTTAAAGTCAATCTGAAAAAAGTCATCTTCAAAGTATTGCTTTGAAAGGCAAGTGTCTGAATACACCATCCCCCTAAGCCTGATGATGCACAATCACTAGGTGAATAAATTAATGAGGGCTATAGCAATGTAAAGAAATACTATTTCCATTATTTATGTTCCAGTATTTATAAAGCCTTAATTGTCTTCAGTTTAATATTACTGTTATCCTCTAATGTTGCTTGACCATTTCATTATGTCTGTGTTTGTAGACTGATGTTATTGTGAACACAATAGGCACAGACAAAGATTTATCAAAAGGGCTGGTTTCACGTGCTCTACTGGAAAGAGCTAGCGGGAGACTTCAACAGGAAATAAAACAGGATACACGTGGACCTGTTTCTGAAGGTGACGTTATTGCAACTTCTGGCTGTAACCTGAGCTGCAAAAAAGTTTACCACACTGTCTGTGCCCCAAACAGCACCTTTGGCAATCGGGCCGATAAGGTTGGATTTCTAATATATTACGAGTTAAACGTGTTCGAAGTTCATTCATTTAATTTTTTTCAAATACAGCATGTCTTTCCATTCTATCTTTTTCAGTTTTCTATATTAAATGTTGACCTCTCGTAAAAACAAAAAACAAATCTCAAAAAATTGTTTACTTTCTAGATTCTTCACTCAGTGGTCACAAAATGCCTTCGGAAGGCAAGTTCTGAGGGTTTCACATCCATATCCTTTCCTGCCCTCGGGACTGGCAACCTTGGCCTTCGAAAAGATGAAGTTTCTCACATTATGACCGGTGCAGTACAGGAGTTTGCTGAAAAGTATACAGGCCCGAAAATACAAATATTTTTTGTAATTTTTCCGAAGGATACTGAGACACTGAAGGTACACTTAAGGTTCCATTTATTCTAACGTATTACACCTTACTAATCACAGGACTATAAATCACGAAATGTCAGAACGTCCATTCATTGATGATGTATTTGGTGTATTTTAGGCTTTCGAAAGGAAAATAGGTTCTACTAGCACAAGACCGCAAATCTCCAGGAGCACCAGTGGCAAAAGTGAGGACACTGTTGTTTTTCATTGTTCGTTGTTTTTGTTTTTTGTTGTTGTTTTTTTTTTACTTCTGTGATTGTGTTTCAAACCTCTAAGTGACGATGGTTTCCTGATATCACTTTGCTGCTTTAAGTAGGAGAGGACTTATGTTTCTGTGCGTAATTCTCGTTAGAGCAACATTTCAAGAACAAGTGATTATGTGTAAGGATTTATCTGGAGGAATCAATATAAGGAATCTGCAAATGAACTGATTTTGGAATTGACCCAAAAAGGGTCAAGAGTGAGTAGTGATAGTTTTAAAAGCTGATTAATGTTATGTTAATATATGTTAATGTTCAAATATATATATATATATATATATATATATATATATATATATATATATATATATATATATATGTGTGTGTATATGTATGTATGTATGTGTGTATATATATAATGTGTGTGTGTGTGTGTATATGTATATATATATATGTATATATATATATATATATATATATATATATATATGTGTGTGTGTGTGTATGTATATATATATATATATATATATATATATATATATATATATATATATATATATATATATATATATATATATATATATAATATAATGTGTATATATGTATATATAATGTATGTATGTGTATATATACAAATATATACACACACGTACATACATGTGTATATATAATATTTTACTGCTAGCATATTTCTGGCAAACAAGAATTCTTATCAAAAAGGTTGGCTTTCATTTTTTATTCTTTATTTATTTTTTAACTTGGTTAAAAAAGTGCAAATGGTCACTTGCACAAAACACAGTGAAGTAATATATAGTATATAGCAAACAAAAAAAGAAAATATCATGAGCATATAAACTGATTTCATACCATAAATATGAATAAGTAATTGTTCCCACTCCACTTTTTATCTTTCTGACAGGTCCACGTTTTCAAGACAGTCCGGTCTTCAGAAAAGATCCTGCCGTTGAGATCTTAGCCTCCTCTCCAGAGGCACTAAGAGAAGCCAAATTGTGGTCACATAGTATCCTGCATATGTCCTCTGGCAATGTGAAAATATATAATAATAATATTGTGCACCTGAGCCAAGAGGATCATGAAAGGCTGATGCACCTTCAGAATAAATTTAATGTTGTCATCAAAGAATTTTTTAAAGAAGGCAGAGGAGGCATCATCATCAATGGTGAATCTGTTGGTGTCAGTTGTGCAGCGTTGGAGGTGGAAGCCATGTTATGTCAGGTCCAAGAGGAGTTTGCTCAGAGTGAATTGAAAGACATGCTGGGCAATTTGGATCATTCTGGGGAAGGAAAACAGCTTGAATGGCTGTGTATGTTCTCTGTAATATATTGTATTACTTGACAATACACTCATATTGTGAAAGTTTGTGTTTCTTTGAATATGTAAATGTATAATTAGTCTCCTTTGCCTATATTAGCAAACAAATTATATAAGAAGACACCGCTAAATGAGTGGGACGGAAAAGATACGATGAGATACTTTGAAAAGTCTGACCTGAGAGTTGTAAAGGTAAGCTATGAAATTTTTCACTCATGTCCTTGTACTTAGATTAAAATGATAAATGATCATAAATTTTTAATTGCTCATAATACCATTTAAAAGTTGCTCAGACTTAATAAAGATTGAATAACGGTGCTTTAACGTGTACATTCCAGTGTTTCAGTTAGAAATACTATTACAGTGATTGGACGTGATGTGGATTTGTTCGCTTGTAGGTGGAAAAAATCGAGAACCCTATCCTGAAGGAGCTCTTCGACTTCAACTGCAAACGTATACAAGCTCAACCTAAGCGACTGTACCAGTGTGTGAACGCTGAGTTCTGTGATCTGACCTGCAGAGTGGGCTTCCAGAGAGAATACACACCACCTAAAGGTATAAAACCACCATTGCTGTACTGAATGGGATATTTCTCAATTTCTCGGGTCTAATATTTTATCAAAATACCCTGCTGTGGAAAAACAAAATCTAGACAAGGCTGATCTGGATTACTCTAGTTAAGGCACGTTTTTCTTGTCACAACATTTATTTGTCTTGTAACCTTTCTAAGCCAAGAAGCAGCTTAACCAATCAAGATGGAACATTTTATACATTTAATTATAATACAAAAAAAAGCAGTGGAAATACACCAAAAAATTAAGTTCAGTTCAGGCTACTTTCTCTTCATAGTTAATGTGACCCATCGCTAATAATTCTCTCTGTACCTCCAGAACAAAGGTACGGAGCTGGAATATACTTCACTAGTGACTTGCGCAAAGCAAGATACCTGTGGCCGGAGAACGAAGACGAGTATTTGTACTTCATTCAAGCTCAAGTGCTCACTGGGAAAGACATGGTGGGTTCACCAGAGCTGATTGTGCCTCCTCCAATCGGAAGGGACCCTCTGGTTCGTTATGACAGTGTGACCAATGGGACAGGCATCCACATCATCTTCAATGGCCAGCAGGCCTATCCTGAGTTCCTTATTACTTGCAGAAAACAAGGCAAAGTATCTCATATTTAGTTTTGTTTTAGCTAAACCCTTCATTTTCCATTAAAGGGTTTTATATTCCATTCACCGATCACCAATGCCTCATTCAGATTTGATTAAAAATGAAACTTAATGCTCGCTAACTCTAACCAAACACTGTCGAGGCAGTAAATTGATCGTTTTGGGGGAGAAAAAAAGGAATGAATTGACACAATATGATCTAAACAAAATTAGCAGAAGTAGGATATCTTGGTGTGCATGCTGATAATCCTCTTTAGGATACTCTGAGCTGTCAGGTTTTCTTTTCTAGTTTGTTTATACTTTAGAGGTTACTGCATCTCTTTCAGTTTCATGGAAATTAGATAAGGGTTGACTTACAAACCCTGATACTATAGTAATACGAGTAGTTTAGACGCATTCTAAAGAAATTTAACAATAAATCTGTCTTATTCACTTTTTGTCACGTTAGAAATGGGATATGTAATAAGAAAATGAATAAAAATTGGACTGATTTCATAAATGTAGGCACTATGTTAATGAAAATATTTTATAAAAGAGCAACTCAGAGTAACATGCAGATTCATGTATTATTTTTGATGGCACTTTTGGGAAGCTAAAGCTGGGAAGTTTTATTTTCATTTTCAATATTGATTATTGATAATTATGCTGATAAGGTGTTTTCTGGAGCATCTTAATTACAACAATAAAAATGTAACGGAGTTCATAATCCATATCCTGTCTTTATTTTCAGTGTGTTCATGTCAGACGTTTGTGTAGAATGAATGAGCCGGCAAATTGGATTTTTAGAGAGATTTCATTTGTAACACAAACACAAAAGTACTAATTTTGTTGAGCCACACTTAGAATCACATTACTGTACATCATTTTAAATATAAGAACACTATGGCAAAGGATTGATGTTGAAGTCTTGCAGTCTTCCCGATTTGGAAAGAAAAATCATTTTCATTTTTTTTTTATATTCCTCATAACCCTTTAAAGGATTTATCAGAGATTTTTGGAGACATGTAGGCACTTTACAATTTTACATTCTGCCAAATGAATACATAACAAACCCTAAACTTTTCATAAAGAACCTCTTAAAGCAAGTTTTAACACAGAGAATTGCCAAACACTGAATTTGGAAAGTCTGTAAACACTCTAGCCCTCCTAGCTTCAGTGACACTGATTTCCAAGTGCACTTCCACAGGAATGTTGCTGCCATCCACAGGGATGGAGGCTGGGACCTTTAAAAGTTCTTAAAGCAATGTTCTAAACACCTGTAGTTCATATATGGTTCTTAAACATGTTGGTCTTTAAGGATGCGAGCAGTGATGCCACCACACATGAGGGTAAGTCTATCCGGAAGTGTAGCAGCTCCGTTTTATTGTCCTGAACTCTCCACCGTTAAAACCGAAAGTCTGAGTCTGGATCGTCTAATTTCAACAACGCGGCTCATCCGTGTGAAGTTTCTCGTTCTCCTTTCTGTGATTTAGTCTCATTTCTACTCTTTGCTTCACTGCTGGTGAATTTGTACATATAATACAATGTGTTTTTAGGAATCATGGCAAACCACATAAAAATCACATGAGCTAGGAAATACCATTTCGGCTAATCGTTAACAGCAGGTCTAGTGGGTCTGATATGCTTAAGTTTCAAGCTGGATCCACCTTAAGCCATGGCTTTAAGCAGGTGCCATAATAACACATACCTGCACTACATGGTCAAATGTTTGTGGACACCTGACCGTCACATATACCATATGTACCATTCCATATACTGTTTATTCCCCGGATTTAGCTATTATAATAAGCTTCACTCTTCCGGGAAGGATTACCACTAGATATTGGAGCGTGGTTGTGGGGATTTGGGTTCATTCAGCCAAAAGATCCTTAATGAGATCAGACACTGATGTGAGGTGCAGTCAGTGTTCCATTTCATTCCAAATAGTGTTCAATGGGGCTGAGTCAGGGTCAGGGCTCTGTGCAGGACATTTGTGTTCTTCCACTCTAACTTTGTCTTCATGGAGCTTGCTGTGTGCACAGTGACACTGTCATGCTGGAACTGGTTTAAGCCTCTTAGTTCCAGTGAAAGGGAATTTAATGCTACAGCATACAATAGCATTGTATACAATTTTCTGCTTCCAGCTTTGTGGCAACAGATTGGAGTTAGGAATACATTTAGGTGTCCACATATATACTATAGAGTACATGAGGTCACTTAAATCAGATTTTAGTGGGTGCCTTATTCCTTACACCTCCCTATGCTTATGCGCTCAGCAAACAGGAAGAGTTTTATGCACCTATTGACACCTTTTTTTAACTTCTTAGTGCCATGATTACAGGGAATGTACTACAAATTAATAGTAAATGTCATGTCTGTATTGCTTTACATTCTAAAGAGATGGCCTGAGTCAGTATGACGGGCACTGTAGTGAAGAACACGAGGGTCAACTTCCTACGATACAGGATTTACAGACGATCATTCGGTGGCCTCGGCCATTTCATTGCCGTCCACCAGGAGCGTGTGGATGATGCCTTCTCTCCTCCTGCCGCTGCTCACGGCCTTGATGCAGCAGTCGTGGTCTCCCAGAGTGAAGTGCGTCTCTGTGCCGTCGTCCACAAACTCCCCCTGTAGTCAGAAATCAGAATTCGGGTCAGTGAGTGAGGCTGAATTTCAACATGATAAAAGGAGTGCAAACATTTATCTGTTTGTTCACACTGTAGCTTATTCTGTGTTTTTTTACCACTGAGGGGATACTTACGGCTGTCTCCATTTTCTGCCCGTTGCACCAAATGTCCATGGTGTCTTTTTCTGTTCAGAGAGATAGAGAGAGAGAGAGAGAGAGAGAGAGAGAGTTATTTACTGATATGTTTTAGTTCTGATCATAACAACTGCAATTAAATGTAGCCACACTCATCACTGATAACTGCAGTTTCCTCTTCCTCTTCCTCTTTCACCAACAACACGATGCAAAAGTCCTTTCAAAGCCCAGCACAGACTTCACTCAACTAGTACCGCAAACAGTTTTGGAAAGTCCCTGAGCCTTCAATGGCATCTGCCTTAACCGGTCCTGGCAGAAAGTCTATTTCTGGAGCAGTCTAACATACTCTGGTACTTGGTCATAAACCAGTCCAGTGTAGCTTTAATATGTAGTGATGTTTAGGGTTGCCCTGTCGGAGGTCTCCTGGTCCCTGCTGACGAAAAGGATGCTCATGCCATGACGCTACCACCACCATGTTTTAATATTAAAACTCTTTCCACTCTACCCTAAAGTTTGGGAATCCCTGATTGCAACTTTATCAAAACTTTGTCCTAGGCTTATGATATCTCAATGCGTTTAAACAACATATAACGTACTGGACACTTCATTATACACACCAACTTTGTTTGGGCAGTTAGAGGTTAATTTATATTTTTCCATACACAGCTGTGTGCCACTCCTTTATCAGTGTCAGTTTCTGACTATTGGAAGGTATATCTGATAAAGAATGGTCAAAGATTATAAGCTAAACTAGCAAATAAACTGCCAACTTGGGGCTTCTCAAACTGAGAATTTGCATGATGTTGCTTGATAGCTGTCCAGAAGCATAGAAAAACTACCCTTGTAAAACTCTCGGTTTGTCATTTAGGACTTAACGCAGCATTGTATGTTCATTTAAGCATTATGGTTTGTAGTAAAGCATCATGGACCAGAAGTTTCTCACCCAGGACGACTCTGCAGTCTACACCGTCCAGGTTGAGCAGCCAAGTGCTTGTCACCTTAGATCGGTTCTCCATGTATTTCTTCAGGCTCTTGCCATTGATCTCCAGTGTGTATTCGTAGGCAAACCCACTTACAGCATCAATATTAATGGTGGCCTTTGCCTCTGTGCTTCCTACAAAAAACGTCTCCTTGCCGACCAGCTTGAACATCCAGTCTCTCCTCAGGACTTCCTGATAAACAGATGAACAAACGTATATATGCTTATAGGTTAGAACAAAAATATATCATACACTTAGTCACTGCGGGCATTATATTTCTGTGAACAAGGTTGATTTACTATATTTACACCATATGACCAAAAGTTTGTGCACCTCGCATCAGTTATTCCCCCTTTATTGTTATAATAAGCTCCAATTTTCTTTGAAGGCTTTCCAATTGATGTTGGAGCATGGCTGTGGGGATTAGTGATCTTTCAGCTACAAGAGCATTGTGAGATCAGACGCTGATGTTCATCCCAATGGTGTTCAGTAGGGTTGAGTCAGAGTCAGGGACCTGTGCAAGGTCACCGAGTTTTTCCACTCCGACCGTAACACATCATGTCTTCATGGAGCTGGGGGCTTTGTGAACAAGGGTATTGTCATGCTGGAGCAGGAGACATTATATACAAGTGTGTACCTCCTACTTTGCATTAACTTTAGACTTAGGAAGGAACATGTACGAGCGTGACGGTCAGGTGTCCACAAACTTTTGGCTATATAGTGTATCCTTCACTCAGAACGAGCGGTTAAATCTAGGCAGGTAATAGTTATGACTTTCCACACCTTGCCATCCACATGGATGACCCGTTTCCCCGTGGTTGTGCCGTGCTCAAATTCAATCTTGTGAACCCCATCACTCAGGGCCACGTCCCAAACCCCGACCAGGTCTCCGGACATACTCCCTCCACTCAGATGACCACTAGAGCTCCAAGTTACCTTCAAAAAGCAAGCAGACCTCAGAAAGAATTTTCAGGAACTTTTAATGATCCATCCACAATTAATACAGTAACGAAAGAAAGCCATACTTTTTCATTTTAGAGCTCAACTGCTTTTTTATTTTTATTTTTTTGCTCCAACATTTAACACTGTTAGACTAGCAATAGTTTTGAAAATGTCTTAATGGCCGAAAGGTCGATATAATTCGTGTGATCGTTGAATCACGTATTTTAGCGTTAATCCGTTTTAACCGCTGTATATCCAAAGCTAGCTAGCAAGCAGCTTCGCTTTAAGCTCAAGGCCGTATCCCAAATTGCTCTCTGGTTCACGTTTAGCGCGCCACACGGCGCTATTACTTCTCACACTACGTAGTGCACCTACATACAAAGTCATGAACCATTCGGTATTCGGCCTGTGTGCGTTTAAGCGGCTAATGCTCAAGTTCCTCCTGGTGTGACCTAGCGGGCTAACTACCGCGCCGAATAAACAGTACTTTACCTGGATTGTAAGATTAAAATACCCGTGTTGAATAAATCTTTTCCGTAAGGTTGCCTATCGTTTCTCCAGAATTCGCCTAGTTAGCTCAGTAGCTCCTGAAAAGCTAGCTAGCTAACAACAAATCATTTATCCGCTTAGCAACATATGTAACCATGGTAACAGTCCTCCATTATCCCGTCCCGTTATCGCCATCTACCGGCCGTAATGTGATTTTAACTACTCTATGAGTAGTTAAAAAAAAGATCAGTGCAAATACAAAATAAAATAAAAATACAATTGTTGTATGGTGGCACGGTGGCTTAGTGGTTATCATGTTCGCCTCACACCTCCAGCGTCCTGGGTTCAAGTCTCGGTCCCGCTAACTGTGTGTGTGTGGAGTTTGCATGTTCTCCCCATGCTTGGTGGGTTTCCTCCGGGTCCTCTGGTTTCTTCCCACAGTCCAAAGACAGAGGCTGATTGGCGTCTCTAAATTGCCTGTAGTGTGTGTGTGTGCCCTGTGATGGGTTGGCACTCCGTCCAGGGTGTATCCTGCCGTGATGCCCGATGACGCCTGTGATAGGCACAGGCTCCCCGTGACCCGAGGATAGATCGGATAAGCGGTACAGACAATGGAATGGAATAAGTCCATTAGTTTTTTATACACATCTGTATAAAATATCTGTTAAAGTAAACATTAATTCATTGTCTACTGTTTATACGAATATCTCAGGTCATGGGGAGCCTGTGCCTATCTCAGGCGTCATTGGGCATCAAGGCAGGATACACCCTGGACGGAGTGCCAACCCATCACAGGACACACACACACACACACACACACACACTCATTCACTCACTACGGACAATTTAGAGATGCCAATCAACTTACAATGCATGTCTTTGGACCGGTGGAGGAAACCGGAGTACCCGGAGGACACTCCCGAGGCACGGGGAGAACATGCAAACTCCACACACACGGCAGAGGCGGGAATCAAACCCCCAACCCTGGAGGTGTGAGGTAAACGTGCTAACCACTAAGCCACCGTGCCCCCCCCTAAAGTAAACATCTGTATAAAATATCTGTAAATAAATATAAGCTGTCTAAACTGTCTCTCTATTCTGAGAGAGAGCAGTGATGAAAAGTTATTCTTTACATCTTTCACTAAAAAAGACCAGTCTGGGACTAGAAAGATAAATAAAGTCAATGCTTTAACCCTGATGTTGTGCAAATCCATGAAATTATTATATTATTAAACATATTAGTAACAGGCCATTAAAAATTTAAAAAAAAAAAAAAAAAGAAAGAAAAGAAAAAGAAAGAGAGAAACTGCAGAGACAAAAGTAATGAAGATTGCAAATAGTGAAAAGTTGCTTGGATCAGTCTAGATAGTGTAACATCAAATATTTTGTTGATACTGATAGTTTAGAGAGAAAGCTCTTTTTCTTTTTTTTTCTTTTTATATCCATATTACATGGGAGACGAGAAAACAGGAAAGCTTATTTCAGGAATTCTGCCACTAGAGGGCACTGTAACATTCCCATTTATCCAAACCTAAACGCTAGGGAAGGTTTCAAGGCAGTTCTATCACACAACCAATGACTTATACTATATATAGTTGTTGAAATCAAATTATTAGTCAACTATGTGATCGTGCTTAAATTGTTCATCTTCCGTAAGCATTATCCCGGTCGTGTGGGGCTTATCCAGGGTGCAACAAATGCACACTAATTGGGGCACCAGTCTAAAACAGGGCATCTTGGGGCCAACTCACCTAGTGGCATGGTTTGGGGAAGAAAATTGAGAGCCGCACAGGGAACAAACAGTAACCAAAAGTAAGGATCAAACTCAGGGCCTTGCAGCAATGCTACCTGCTGGGCTACTGTGGATATATGAGTACCACAAAGTACCGTAACTAAAGATCTGATCATCAGATGCCACTTTCTCAGGTTTCTTTTGAAATGGAGAAAACGTGTTTAGACGCGTCTGGTATCAAACCTGCAGTGTCCTTTGCATTTGTATGACAATGAAAGTATGCCTCTTCTTTCATTCTTCATCACCTTTGTCTTGGCAAGTTCATTAGGTGTTTTCACTCGAGTTTTCGCTGTATTTGTATTTCAGAAAATTGGCCTGGTTCAAGGGTGATGGAACCAAGTACATAGTCGTTTTATTAGAAGTCATTTCCATAGATTATGACCAAGTGAGACGTCTGTACAGATTTCTTCAGCACATCAGTACCTGCTTTCTTGAGCTCTTTGGGCTCTCTTTCTGAAGTGATAAGACTCATAGAATAATTGAAAGCATAATTTGATGCATCCATCCATCCAGTGGTGTACACAAATGTCTTCTTGATGATAAGAAGAAGGGAAAAGGGAATCGAAGGAAATGGTGCTTTGAGATGCCTAATGTTTCTGTGTTGTTAGAATTGCATTATTAAGACATGTAATATTTATTCAGAAATATCTTCCAGAAAGCCATTTCCTCAGGTTTGTGTAGAAGCCTAATTATTTTGTCCTAAAGTGTACTTGTTTGTTTTGCACACTGCTGTAGCAGGACTAATTCATGACATTTGCTAATTATGCATTTAAATAATTTCTCTGTGTAGAAATTTTAAAGGAGGATAAAAAGCCCAAATTGTCCTTGTCAGATTTTATTTAAGGAGTCAGGTATAGCGATGCACGGGTTGAAAAAAAAAAAGGACAGATTTTACTAGTTAAACAGGCTTATCATCCATCTTTGTCAAAGGCCTTTTTTTCTCAGAATGAATAAACAATCCCTCAAATGTCTCTGGCGACCTTCAGGCTAGCACGACATTGCCCTCCTTTTTTGTCTTTTCTCCTGCTCTCCTGCTCCTTTATTTCTCCTCACTTTCCCTGATCAAAATAGACCATATTTATAACCTAGCCATATTTTTCCATCCAATCAGCCATTATGCTCTGGGCCATACTCACTTAAGTGTTATTCTATTCAAAGTTAATGTCCAGGAGATATAGTGTAAAATATATTTTTGGAAAAAGTGGGGTGAGGGTGGGGGGTTACCCCCATGATACTACATGGCTGTGCTGTACTAAATATCCAGCAAAGGCTGAATACAAATAAACTGACAGGGACATAAAAAAAAAAACCCTGATTAAATCTCATTAGAGTGTGATTATGGATTTAGGTTGCTTGTAATATACAAGGAATAAAACATTAGAGAGTGTGCTGTTCTAGGAAAATAATCAGCAATGGGTTTGGGGGTGAGATGTATTGTGGCCAATGGAGCAGTGTGTGTTTTCCAAAACAAACAGTACACCCTGAAGTGTTTTATTCTTATTTTAATGTGCCAGTGCTATTTATTTAATAAAAAATGACAGTTTATAGTTACTTTTGATGTTCCCGGTCTGCAGTGGTCAGTATCTATCAAAAGTGGTCCAAGGAAGGAACAGTGGTGAACCGGAGACAGGGTCATGGGCGGCCAAGGCTCATTGATGCACGTGGGGAGTGAAGGCTGGCCCATGTGGTCCGATCCAACAGACGAGCTACTGTTGCTCAGATTGCTGAA
The DNA here is from genome assembly GCA_033459395.1 of Hemibagrus guttatus. Classification (NCBI taxonomy): domain Eukaryota; kingdom Metazoa; phylum Chordata; class Actinopteri; order Siluriformes; family Bagridae; genus Hemibagrus; species Hemibagrus guttatus. The sequence goes on along the minus strand of JAUCMX010000006.1, from coordinate 28,571,826 downwards.
GAAGGTAATGCTGTTCTGATAGAAAGGTGTCAGAATACACAGTGCATCACAGTTTCTTGCGTATGGGGCTGTATAGCTGCAGACCAGTCAGGGTGCCAATGCTGACCCCTGTGCACTGCCTGAAGAAAGAAGCTGGCCTGGTCTGATGAATCACGTTTTCTTTTAAATCATGTGGATGGCCAGGTGCGTGTGCGTCGCTTACCTAGGGAACACATGGCACCAGGATGCACTATGAGAAGAAGGCGAGCCGATGGAGGCAGTGTCATGCTTTGGGAAATGTTCTGCTTGGAAACCTTGGGTCCTGCCATCCATGTGGATGTTACTTTGACACGTACCACCTACCTAAGCATTGTTGTAGACCATGTACACCCTTTCATGGAAACGGCATTCCCTGATGGCTGTGGCCTCTTTCAGCAGGATAATGCGCCGTGCCACAAAGCAAAAATGGTTCAGGAATGGTTTGATGAGCACAACAATGAGTTTGTGGTGTTGACTTGGCCTCCAAATTCCCCAGATCCAATCGAGCCTCTGTGGGATGTGCTGGACAAACAAGTCTGGTCCATGGAGGCCCCACCTCGCAACTTATAGGACTTAAAGGATCTGCTGCTAACATCTTGGTGCCAGATACCACAGCACACTTTCAGGGATGTAGTGGAGTCCATGCCTCAATGGGTCAGGGCTGTTTTGGCAGCGAAAGGGGGACCAACACAATATTAGGCAGGTGGTCATAATGTTATGCCTGATTGGTGTATGTCATCCACCTAGTGTTTCTGGGATAGGGTCCCGGCTCCTCCTCAACCTTGACCAGGATAAAGTGATTACTGAAGAATGAACTTTCCAGGATGGGATATTCTACTGCTATAGGGTTTTAAAACTATACAGGTTTGAACATTCTGGATGACAAACATCAGATACCCACTAATAGTAATACAGGAATAAAAACTATGCCTATGAGTATAGCACAGAGGTTGTCTTTCGCACTAATAAGAATAGCATAGGCTTATGCTACATACCCAATATTCAAGAACTTTTAATCCTACTTTGAATGATTTGTGCTATTATTGGGCCAAAACAAAGGCTTTGCAAATTGAGATTTTCTATAGATTCCCACAGGCATAGTAAATTTCTTTTCAACTGCTTTCAGGAAGCTTATTATTTTATAAGGAAGGAAGTCATTAGCCACAGAAGCAAAACCAATTGCTCCTGTTTTGAGCAACTTGTTGATGTGTGTTGATGGGGCTCTGGGAAAGCTTAAGCCGTACATGTCCATATGTTACCCAGAGCCTGATTGCTGACTGTACATGAAAAAGCCAGATGAGCGAGCAACGAGCCATAACATAATTCACAAACTATGCCATCAAAAGCTGTGACATGTGGTGGAGGACATGGGAACTGGTGAGCTTTCTCAGGCACAGAACAGCGTTTAGGTTATTTCTCAAATCTTCTTGTAACTGCAACTATAAACATGTACTAGTGAGTTTTGAAGTTTTGAAGTATGGAGGAAGAAGAAGACAAAGAAGAAGAAGAAGAAGACGAAGAAGCCTTTTTTTTGTCAAATATACCTTACAGAGCACAAGGTAAGCTGTGATATGGCACCCCTGAAGCGGAGAAGGGTAAGGATTTTACTCAAGGGCCTAACAGTGTGGGGCCTAAACTCCTGTCTGCTCAGAAACCCAGAGCCTTTCCTATTAAGCCACCACATCTAAAGCAACCTGTCTGTAATAAGACATTCAACCCATTACTAGTAGAAAAGAACTAGCAAGGACCTGCAGCCTGTTCTCATCATCTCATATCAGTTAATGATGAATCACCACCTCGGAGTCATCACAGAACGTTTCTCACTCTAACATACCATCACCTCCAAGCTTAGTTCACCAAAATCGATTCTTTTTGTAATAACTGGCAATCGTTTTGCCTTTACAGACATCACAGCGAGCTCCTGATCAGGGTCAGGGTCAATTCGTGACTTTCATTCCTCATTAATAATAATATTATCCATTATCGTTGTTAGGGTCTCAGGGAGGTTTATTCCTTATCCCAGAAACACTGTTGTGTGATGCCAGTTCATCACAGGGCCCCATTCACACCCTCATTCACTCCTTGGGGCAGTTTATTCTATAGTCAGTCCATCTACAGGCAAGTTTTTAGAAGGAAGGGTGAAACTCAAGGAAACCCACATGAACATGGGGTGCATTGTATGCACTTTGCCTCCCAGCCTATCAGCTTGCACTATTAACTCCTAGCAAGTGATCCAAATCATGGAGACACGTTCTAGTCTTTGATTATTATGTTATTACCCTCATACATATGACTAACACCTAAAACCAGTCTTTTCATGCTCATAGTTCCACAATAGGAGGACAGAATGTCATTTGTTTTGAAGATGCTCTCTTGACCTTCATGTACCGCCTGAAGACACCGCTATTCCGAGAGCACCTAAATATTGACGTAAAAACATTATCGTCCCTCGCTGTCTGCATCTATGTGTTTATGTCTTTCAAGGTTAGCTCTCTTTTATCCTGTGATTAGCTTCTCTATGTAAGCCAGGGTAATTTCTGTTTACTCATACTACTCCATTCATGTTATTCTTAGTCATTCTGACAAGAAACATGATTCAACAGGTTACATGTCTACATTTTCAGTTTCAGTACTCTTTTACTGAGAGAAATGAAGGAACTAGGCAGTAGATCTGGCTTTGCACAGAAATTCCACATTGTTGTATGGAACTAATTGTCTAATTTACCCAAATGAGTAACTAATGCTAGAAGAACTATATGCTCCAGTTTAAATAGTTCCCATTACAAGATCTCTGTAATGATGGTGTAAATATGATGAGGTACCACAAGAATTCTGGAAGTGGTTTTCATTATTTTAGTGGTTAATATAGTGGGTAAACTATTAGATTTTCTTACCATTACAAATAAGGGAGATTTATGGAGAACATTCGTTTGAATCAAGTGCATGAATACATGGGAAGAACCCAAAAAACTGTATCCAGAAAAAAGTTTCCAACATTCTCCTTGGATGTGTTTACATGAACTCTTTAGCCTGCCTTGTTATACACACTCTTCCAAGGACTCTTCACTCCACCCCAGTCATTAAAGCTTGAGAAGGCAAACCTGTCAGTATTCTATGCTAAACGTTCAGTGTCACTAGATTCTTTTGCTGATAGGACAAAAAAAAGCACACACACAAACACACAATTGTCTGCAAATATAAAACGACACCAAATTTTTCAAATCTACATTTTAACAACAGGTTTCAGGTAACAGGTACGAGATTTGGTGTTTGTGTCTGGAAAGCATCAGCCAGAAAAACTTGCTAGGCTTCCAGAAAGTAAATATGATAGCTAGCTAGCTAGCTAGCTAGCTAGATAGCTAGATAGATAGATAGATAGATAGATAGATAGATTGTTCAGTTATTTTATGTTAACCTTTAGAGGATAATATTGGGTTATATTAGTTAGATATTATCTACTACTAATGATATTGAATTCGTAACATTAGCTTTTACGTCTTTTAATTCAATTAAACATGTACATATTATACTAGTCTGGTTCACTATCCTGAATTGAACAAATACTGTCAAATTTCCCTTCCCCTAAACAAATACTCTCTAACTGTAATATTTCTAGACTATTCTAGACGGGTTTCTTATTACACACCCTCTCATGTAGCCTTTAAAAGATTTTCTAGACTAGTAAATACTTTTCAACGTGAGAGCATGTCAGTCTGTTTGTCAACACTGCCGTGCGTGAAATCGCTAAACAGCTCCACTCGGAAACCAGACAGACAGGGCTGTTTTGTTTCTGTGAATGTCTTTATTATGCCTCCAGATGCACCTAAGACACGCAGGATAGTGCACGTGCAAGAACATACACTTTCCAATAGACTGGAAAGTCGGTGCAAAGAATATTCCATTATTTTAGTCGCTTACACATGTACATATTTACATTTACAGAATTTGGCAGATACCCTTATCCAGAGATACTTACAATTTATCTCTTTCTTTTTTTTTTTTTTTTTACACAACTGAGCATTAAGGGCCTTGCTCAGGGGCCCAGCAGTGTCAGCTTAAATTTAGACCTCAGATTCAAACTCACAACCGTCTGAGCAGTAAGCCAATGTCTTAACCACTAAGCTACCAAATCCCTAGCTTCAGAATCTACAAAACGTTACACTAGTACTAAATTAGAAATTAGGATTAAAAAATATAGGTCAAGGCTTAGGGGTCAGAGAAAATTCATACTGCTGTTTTGCCCACACCATTTGGGAAACCCATGGTATAAGATGTATTCTAATGTTATGAGTTTTGAATCTTGCTAGAAGACGAACAAATATATCTTAGGAATAACATTATGACCACCTCCCTAACATCGTGTTGGTCCCCCTTTTGCTGCCAATACAGCCCTGACCCGTCATGCACTGTGTATTCTGACACCTTTCTATCAGAACCAGCATTATCTTCTTCAGCAATTTGAGCAACAGTAGCTCGTCTGTTGGATCGGATCACACGGGCCAGCCTTCACTCCCCACGTGCATCAATGACCCTTGGCCGGCCATGACCCTGTCACCGGTTCACCACTGTTCCTTCCTCTGACCACTTTTGATAGATACTGACCACTTCAGACCGGGAACACCCCACAAGAGCTGCAGTTTTGGAGATGCTTTGATCCGGTCGTCTCAATTCGGCCCTTCACCATTTGGCCCTTCGTCAAACTCGCTCAAATCCTTACGCTTGTCCTGCTTCTAACACATCAACTTTGAGGACTTTGAGGTTCACTTGCTGTCTAATATATCCCACCCACTAACAGGTTCCATGATGAGGAGATCATCAGTCTTATTCACATCACCGGTCATAATGTTATGCCTGTGTCACAATGGAGCTCCGATTTGGGCTAAACACTGATAAGGAAAGCCACATTCTATCATTTTCTCCGGATGTCACTTAGTACCTTGCCCCACCCTACACTGCTATCCTGGTAAAGTCATTAGGTCTGACCAGGCCACTGTCCTTCCAAGGCAGTAAAAAGTTGTGCTCTAGATTGTATAATGAAACCATCATTTGCTGTACAATGACTGGGCGAAGCCATAACGTTTAAATATAGAAATCAGATAAGTTATATTATATAGGTATTGTATATAAATTATTATTTTTAAATTGCCCCCACACACACACACACACACACACACAAAAGAGTGTTATGAATGCGCTTTTTCAAGTGTGCAGTCCACCTTAAAAAAAAAATGTTGTGTAGTTTCCTGAAACGCCCCGTGCCCAAAGGCACACACACACACAGACACAGACACGCGCACACACACACGCTCGCGCTTACAGTACCTGCCAGAATAGTCTGTGTGTCCCAATTGTAGTGAAAAGATAGACTGGATTTGGGTCGCTTTGTTTTTTTTTGTTTTGTTATAAATAATATTTTTATATACATATATTGATTTATATCGAAAGGATTTCAGTGAGTGTGTGTTTGTTAGTATGTGTGTTTAAATGTCTGCTCTTATTGAAGACTAAGAGGGGAACACAGGTTTATTTTATTTATTTAATTTAAATGGAGTGTCCATTTTATTGAAGACACAGGACACTAATGAGTCTGGAGTTCGCGTCCTTCTGGACTTTTATTCCCTGCTGGACTTCAGCTTCACCTTGACGGATTTCTCGCAGGTAGCTGGAGTGTTTCTAAAAGTCTGACCATGTTGGACAACGACAGGTATGCAGGCAAGAAGAGGAAGAAGCCTGCCCAAAAACAGTAAGTTGGTATTTTCTAAAATATATACATGTATCCTGGAATTGTAATAGAAAAAGTGGTCTGTTTTTAATGAGTTTCGAGCTGTAAACATGTACCAACAGGTAGCAGTAGTAGGCTATAAAGCTATAAAGTGAACATTATTGTTTGCTTGTTTGTTTTGATTGGGGAAACCTGCTTTTTCGTATTGCCATTCATATAATTGAGCATAATTGTTAATCCTTAAGGACTGAATGGAAATCCTAAATCGCGCCCCAGTCGATATTTAGTGCGCTCCGCTTTGTGTGGGCGCCATTATTTCATGTGGTGTTTAGGGCGCCTATGTAGGGAACAGGAAGGGATTTGGGTACGACCGAACATTCAGCGCGGAGCCTTACTCGCACGCAATGCTCGCAAGAGGGAGGGGGGAAGAGCCAGGCTCCGCTGGCCTCAAGTATGTTCGTGTAATGTGATATACGCTACACCCCCATCACCCTCCTTTTCTCTCTCTCTTTTTTTTAATGTGGGAAAGCTCTTTTCCCTCTCCACTACCCCTCTGTTGACATATTTTAGGACCCGCACTGTTTTTTTCCTTAAAAAAAAAACTTGTTCACACGAAACGAACTGAGCAACCCCAGAGATGACTGAAACGCACGCAAGCCGAGAACCTCCTACTGCGCATGCGCAAAAGATATTGTCCCATTATCGCCTTTTATTATTTGATTAGCAGTATATAAAGAAAATGATATACAATGCTTTTAGGAATAGAGCAGACGCTACTTTTATACGCTCAGCCTTTTATACACAATGATTTTCTAAATGCATTAAAAATAGACTGTAACAAACAATAAATGTATATTTGAAATATATTACGACTCTGAGGGTGGTCAGATAGTGGGTTACTCCAATGCTACCTAATAATTAACATTCATATTGCTTACAAACAACAAAACCAACAAACAAAGCATTAACTCTGGAAACTCCTTACAAATATTTTATTTGTAATTCAATTATTTAGCTGACTAAATGCCACAAGTAGCATGTAGAGTTTTCCAGTTTTTTATTTATATTTTTTTACATCTTCTGTTTTTAATTTCTATATTTGTATAATATATTTTTCCTTTTTTTTTTTTTTTTTTTTTTTTTTTTGCCTTCACCTGGCATTGATTTGTTTGCCTTAGCTGTGAAAATGCTGTCTCCATGAATGCCCTCTAGTTTTTGTATTCGATTTAGGGATCCTGTATGATATATTTCATAATATTCTTAAATATCGTCATACTGTCATACATATGTAACTAGACTGAGACTGATGTACAACTTGCACATGTAAAATGAATCCCCTCATTTTCGAGCGATCACGTCAAACCTCATCTCTGAATTCATCCCGGCCCTGACCGCTGCATGTGTTTTAGACGTATAACATGGTTGTTGTGTGATGTGTTCACATTTCATCAGAGTGGTACATATTTAGCTGGCCTGTCTTGGATGCCGGCCAGTCTAGGATGATTGAAGACTGTTTCACAACCTCGATGCATACACGTGTTTGGATTTTAAACCCAAAGAGAGCATTCACATCACATCTTGACTACACCTGCACATGCTTGCACTCTGTGTGTGTGTGTGTAATTATGTTTTGCCTACTTGTTTGCATTACATTTTACTAATGAACCGTTGAACAGAAACTCGCATGTTCAAAGACAAATACGGTCCTGCCAGTCTAAACATAGTCCCGTTATTAGCATGGAGGAAGTCTGGGAGTGGTTTTTTGATGTGGCTTTGAGGGGAGGGGGTTTAAATGTTTCCTAAACAGACGTCTCGTTTTGGCCGTCAGGATTGTGGAGGCTGGAGAGGAGAAACTCACAACAACACAAGTCTCAAAAATGTACTATGTAGATTATTATACACCAGATCTATTGCTTGTCTGGCTCTGAGGTCACTCTCAGCCAACACACTACATCCTCATCATTCCGACAGTGTCCTACGCTGTAATTATAAAACTATACAACAAAATAACACACTGTATACACATAAAAAGCTAACTTTTTATATGGATGGATGATGGTTGGATATAAAAAATCCCCAGACGTTCCATTCTCATGCGCTGTAATGACTGTAATTATAACAGAAAGGCTACAATAGATGTGGTCTTTGTGTCACATGATTGCGTAGTGGCCCATATGGGACACATCGATATGAGTAGACATTGACGTGGACCATCGTCACTCACGCTACATTCGAATAAAACTCGTGATTCCGCCTCCGGCTAGGAAAGGCCGAAGAAAACCTGGAATTCCTACTCGAAGAACTCCGATCAAGTTTAGGAAGAGATGTCAAATGAACATGAACGCTCACAGCATCAGCAACAAAACAGTAGCACGTCTAACATTTAAATGAGTTGCTGTGTATATATACACAATTATATGATAACCTTAAGTCACTCATTGGAGTTAGCTGGATGGAACATGAAGGTGTATACCCAGATTTGTAACCCTTTTAAGATGAGTCTTTATCTGCTTGTTTTAGAAAGTAACAAAATGGAAACAAACTGCTTGTGCTTCCAGGTAGCAAAATGTCTCAACTTTAACCATATAAAATTATTTACAAGAAAAGGTGATGCTAATTTGTGTGCTCAGAGATCACGTTAGATTTGTACTTCTTTTGTCATGCTTCTCTAGTTTAAAGCAATGCTGCCCTTCAACATGCTTTCATTTTCAATCTACAGGAAAACAGCTACTGATGTCACCAAGTCCAACCCTTCGAAGAGGCACAGGGATCGCTTGAACGGCGAGCTGGACAGACTGACCAGCATGTTGCCCTTCCCCGAGAACGTACGCACTCGCCTGGACAAACTGTCCGTCCTGCGTCTGAGCGTGGGCTACCTGAAAGTGAAGAGCTTCTTCAACGGTTAGTTTGAAAGCAGTTAGTTTTATTTGAATAAACGTCCACAGTGTCCATGCGTGGGTTGTTTTTTGTTTTGTTTTGTTTCGACCAGTCAGAAATCTGTAACGTTTAACAGTTCGGATGACGAACGAAGCGCTTGCTTTAGGGCCATTGAATCGAGTCAGTAACCTAATCTAAGGCAAGAAGGAAATAATTTTTTGAAACGTACTCCAGTATCAGGTCATCACCGTAATCGAGTCCAGATGCGTTTCCATCGTGATTTCAAGTTACAAAACACTTCATGGTACTAGGCAACCTCTAACAGCTTACAGAGTTCTTCAGTTTGTTTTTTGGACATTAACCCGTTGCAATGCATTGTTGGATTTTATTAGAACGTTGGAAATCCTCCACGGCTAAAAGAAAGAAAGAAAAGAAGAAAAAAACCACCCAAATTGACCGTACTTTCAGCTCAAGAAAGAGTTCAAAGAAGAACTGTAAGAAACGGTCCAAAGAACCTTGAAGAAAATTTTTGTTCCCCCTTTAGACCGTTATCTCGAGCCAAATCTGCAGATGTTGTTATGATGTCACGACACTCTACTGTGTCTGTAGTGACTATGGTGGCCATAAAGATGAATATCCTGTGCAGAGGAATGATTAGCACGTAGAGAATCTGATTCAACAAACCAAGAACACGTCCTTAGGACTTCTGCTGGTGGCTCCTCCATGTTAAAGATCAAGCAAGTTGATATCAGTAATGAACATCTGCTATGAGACGAATGCCATGCACGACCTGCAATAATGACCAAACGTCTAGACGGTTTGACCTTTAATTTTTTACTGGATTTCTCTCCATTGACTGTCATGGCGAATCTATCCACAAGGATACACTGCCTTTAAATATACTACGATAAATATGTTTGGCCAGGATTAGAATAAATTGATGCCAAACTTGTACTGAACAAAGGAGAAACATGTGGCGTATTGAAATAACCACCCCAGCGAAATGAACGTACACGAGCGGCTTTTATCTCACATCAAAGCAATTAGTCATACAAAATGCCATTGAGTCAGTCGTTTGGCTTCATTCAGTCATGAAGTGCTCATAAAAAGCCTGGGCTGTATCTCTGTAGCTTGAGCTTGACTACACTTCTTAACCACGCCTTACTGGGCCTTGTCTATTGTCAGAGAAAATAAAAAGAAATGATTATTTGTTACACGGCCTGATCTCATTCTCATTCAGAAGTGGATGGCAGCGATGCCTGAAATGAAAATCCTGAAATGAAGCAGGTTAAGAATAACTAGCAAGATGCCGATTGATCAAAAAAAAAACCTACACAGCACAAGAGCTAGACCATCCCCCCCCCCCTTCTTTTTCTTTTTCTGGATATCCGTGCCTGCTAGGGTGACATTGCTGACACGTTGACTCCTCCCCGTGTTCAGGACACCTCTACACCTCAACCCCGTGCCCTCTTACCCAATTCCTCTTTGGCATTTTATGTCTGAGCGTGCAACATGAAACTTCCTGTGTTCAGCAAATTAACCTCCAACGAACTTCTTGTAACATCACAGACAATGCTTCAAGCTGTTCTCATTCTAGTCAGTAAAAGTTTCTGGTTTGTACAGCACTCTCTGAGGATCTCTTGGCTAGCTAGTAGGAGAGCAGGAGGTGTGTCTGAGCTGAGCTTTAGTCTGCTCCAAATTATACGATACGAGAGCAAATTCCCTCTCTTCATATTTTTGGGGCATCAGCATTTGTTTTTTCTAGAATTGTGAGAGGAAGCGCACATACCGTTAACGTTGTTTGGAGACTTCCTGCTATAAACCTTCTCTGAGCATAGATAGATAGATAGATAGATAGATAGATAGATAGATATAGACAGACTTTATTGATCTCATGAGGGAAATTGTTGTTATCCTCATCCTTTATTCCTGACTCGTCCTCCTTCTGTCCACGTATGAATCTGACTGAGGATTGAGAATCTCTACAGCTGTCACTATAACTAACAAAGCATTAGTACATGACAATAATACCTAACGTACCAAGAACCGAAAAAGTACAGCAAATTCTAAACATGAGCTGCATCTCAAATCGCATACTTATGCACTACGTCATTTTGTAATTATACTACATGATGCAATTATACACCAAAAAACAAAACACAAGCGTGGAATGTTGGATGCTTCATGCACTCAACACTTGCAGTTTTGCTTGTATAGCAGAAGAGGGGCGGGGCTACCAGGCCCTGAGGCCGGATGAGAAAACAACATGGCTGAAAATTTCTAAATTTTCAATATGGCTGACGACACTCCGGTGGACAAGACGTCTTAGAAACGTCTTTCAAATGATCCTATTTATGTTTTTAACATTTGAAAGACTCAGCATATTATATAGTGATTATTATGTAGCTTTATGTGTTCTTCCTCTTCTTCTTCTTCTTCTTCTTCTTCTTCTTTCGGCTTTTCCCTTCAGGGGTCGCCACAACGAATCATCTCTGTCCACCTATCCCTATCTTCTGCATCCTCAACACTTGCACCCACTAGCTTCATATCCTCATTAATTCCATCCATATACCTCCTCTTTGGCCTTCCTCTTTGCCTCCTGCCTGGCAGCTCCATGTCCAACATTCTCCTACCAATATACTCACTCTCCCTCCTCTGAACATGTCCAAACCATCTTAATCTGGCCTCCCTAACTTTGTCCCCCAAACGTCCAACATGAGCTGTCCCTCTGATGTACTCGTTCCTAATCCTGTCCAACCTTGTCACTCCCAAAGAGAACCTCAACATCTTCTCCTGTCTCTTCCTCAGTGACACTGTCTCTAAACCATACAGCATGGCCGGTCTCACCACTGTCCTGTACACCTTCCCCTTGATTCTCGCTGATATTTTCCGATCACACAGAACTCCCGACACCTTTCTCCACCCATTCCAACCTGCCTGCACTCGCTTCTTTACCTCTTATGTAGCTTTATGGGCTGACTAGCTATAATGGTTAGTTAGATGTAGGTTTTGTTTAGTATTATGGTGTTGTGTTAAAATTTGTTATATCCCGTTAGATTTTCACTAAGAAGGGCACCAAAATTTCCATCCGTTCCATTTAGTCTTTCACTGTTTTCAAGCCGACCTACCTGTTATGCCCAGGTCTTCCGTTTGAGACGATACAACCCTTCTATAATTCATACACTCATTCAGTGCACAGTGCACAGTGTGTAGTATTACATTTGGGACGCAGCGAAGTGAGACCGTTCACACGACCAGACCATGTTGCGTTGTAGGCGTTATTTACTGATCGCTTCAGAAACAGACTTGATTTAAGACAACAGCTGTAAATTTTGTCATTCGTTACCCATAATTCATCGCTTACTCACTGTCAGTGATTTCAAACCATTTTACAGCTTTGACTGCTATAAAAAAAATGATTTAGTGCCAGAAGCCACTTTTTATATGAATATACAGTGTAGTACATCAAACATATCCGTCAGAGGAAAGACGATAGCTCGGCTCGCTGAACGTTTTCAGGCCCAAACTCATCCCAAGGTAACTTCCAGAACAACCACTGAGAACTTTTCTGTAAACTACATCCTCACTAGCACATTTTGTCATGCAATATTAAGTAGATCTCAAGCACAATTGAGCGAACGAGTAGTTTCCAAGATTATGTTGGTTATAGGTGCAGGCTTTTAAAAGAACAATGCTTAAAATGGCTGACATTCTGTAAACTGTCCAGTATCAGATGGCTGCATTGTGATTCCAAGCCCGAGTCCTTACAAGCCTTTGTGTGCACTTGAATGTGATTCATTGTAGTTGTGCACATTGTCTTTGTGATGTTCCTCTGAGTTTAAATGTGTGCGATTATGTGTTTTTGAGCATTTACAAAAGAAAACGGGTTTGGCTGAGATCCATCTAGAGCCGCACTTGGACACCGCTCAAAGACGTCGTCTTGCAACTTTTCATTCGGTTTCACAATGACACAATGACATTCCAAAACAAATATTTTCTTCCTTGAGCGATCGAGGAAATGCTTAGCACGCAAAGTGGATCTGTGTAGAAAAAAATAATGCACCTCTTGTTAAGGAGGGGACAGTTTACACCTCGAGATTTGACTAGGAACAGATGTTTGAAGCATTTATTAAGAGCTAAATCTTTGCTTCGGGAAAAAAAAATACACAGGAACGCTGGGAACTGACCCAGCTAAAACAACCGCTTTTTTTTTTGTTTGTTTTCCTCAAACATATGTCTTATTTGTAATGTCTTTTGTTAATCCTAACTTCATGGTTTAGGGCTTCTGTACCTTCTCTGAGACACAGTGTTCAATCAAGGCACTTAAATGTGCACCTATCAAAACAACCTTCCACCCCCATGCAAACCGCGGGCTTATCAGATCCTGGCATCTAAATTTAGACGTATATTGGGCTAGTCCATCTTTGTTTTAAATTGTGATGACGCCAGCACATCGGCTCCCTTTCTCAAGCCTTTGATTATCATTTTGGAAAATGATAAAGATCAGACGAGCAAAATCCTCAGTGGAGAAAGATGGGCCTCCGCTGAATCCAGATAAGCGAGCACACATCAGGGCTTGTTTGGATCTGAGCTGGCTGCAGATAAATGAAGGCTTCTAGCTTGTTCGGTTAAACCATACTTGCAAACACATCACCTGACGGAAAGGTCGGAGCTTATTTACGTGAATCTGCGGGAGACTTGACATTAGAAAACCAGCGAGAGCCACTGCTTCCTTCTGGTGAAATCGCTAGTGGAATGTGGTCTGATTTGTTCCTGTTTATGTGCAACAACAGAATTGAATAGAGTGAAGACCTGATGAATAGATCTTTCATCGTCGTGCTAGGGAAGGCGGATTCATAGAAAGTGAGCGCAGGAAATCGCAACAACAGCCTCCAATAGTTCGCAAGGTCGGTGCGCCTGGATAACTCAATAGATCTCTTCTTTCCTATTCAAACGACTCCTCGTGCTTTGAATTGTGAGTGAGCTCAGAATAACGCACAAGCCGTGAGCTAAAGATATTACGCAATCATATCTAAAGATCAGTAAAGATGGAGTCATAAAATATGTTGGATTCTTGCCCAACACTCCACAATCGCCTTCCTGCTTTAACTGCAACCACAAACAAAAAGGTACAACAAATACTAAACACGTAAGATGTCACTTAATAGCATGTCCTTTGAATTAAACCAGAAAGCTATTTTTATTTGTCGTTAAATGACACCATCCGTTCTTATCTGATGCTCAAATTATAGCTTGCCTAGACTTCCTGTCTCTGACGACTGGAAAGCAGAAGTCCAGCGTGTTCTAGTCTCACATCCATCCATAGGAGGAAGATCCGGATTTCCTCTGAAGGTGCCGAGGGCAGGATTTCCATGTTTCACTTGTGTTAACAGATCATAATAAATTAATTCCCTATTATTCTGTCCTTCTGAGGAACAGTATTCAGTTCCTGTTTATACACACAGCCTTGATGAGACCTGATATTTATTGTATGATTGGCTTTCGCAGTGCGCCAAAATTAGCAATTTTACCGAATTAACAGAAGAAGCAGACGGAAAAGAGCAAAGAGCCTCTCTCCATCCTTGTTCAATTTGGTGTTTAGACTGTAACTTTGCATTGTACAGAATAAACATCTCAGATCTCACACAAACACCCCAGAACCACCGCCACCGCCCCGTTTCCACTCATCACTCAAACTGCAGTCTCGCTACAAGCCAGACTTCTAGCTAGTGCGTTTGGTATGTTTCGTCAGTAAACACACAGCCTTTCCCGTAACTTGTCCTGAGCTTGCACCTACGTCTCAAACTTCCCCTAACAGGTTCGGAGAAACACCGTGAGGTTCCTGGAACATCGGTTTTGCCTTCCACACATTTTAAGCATGAGTTCACTATAAAGATGACATTAGTAAGAATATTTATATCCCATTGGAACCTTATGCGTAAATGATTTGCCACTTGGGAAGCTAATTAGTCATTTACTGTTTCGACTTTTTTTTCAAAGTTTACCGACAGATTTTGCTGGATGTTTTCTGTCCCTTTGTGCAGTTTTACATATTGCACTATAGAGTATGAATATAGAAGCTAGAGATACATCAGTGTCATCGAGTACATATTTTTTGGCACTCAGTGACATTAATAACGATGACTGGCTTTATTTATGTTCCCTCAGTTTACATAGTGGCCATTAAATGCGCTCAGGCTAACAATCCTGTTCTTTTATACCACCGGCTGGTTAAATTAAATGCTTTTACTAGCTACCTTTGGATCGAGTAGAGTGAGTTGTACAGCAGAGAGTTAGTTGCTAGCTATATGCGCTCTTAGCAGTAAACTCCATGTTTATGATGTGTTATCAAATTGGATTTTATTGTAGATTGATGCTGTAGGAGATACAGTGATCCAGATCACTGTAATGTCATGAAGCTGGTGGTAAAGCTTTTATTTTTATTTTTATTTTAGAAAAAAGAGCTCAGTCCAGGACTAATCCCAGTATCAGTATCAGAATCATTTTATTCTCCTAATCCATTTACATGCATTAGGAACTTTTCTTGGTGTCTCGGTACAGTTTACGACACAACCAACACGACCATCTTCATATCTAAATATTGCACCTTAGACATAAATCGACACATCTTTTTTTTTTTTTTTTAATCTCTATATCCTCACTAACATCACATGAAAGTGGGTGTGGCTAATCTCAACGGTCTCAATCTAAGCATCCTTGGACTCTGATTCCTTGCAGATTTCTACCATATTTATAACCGTCTCGTCTGTTGAATGTTGAACGAATGTTGTTAGGAAAATATACAAATTTTCCTTCAGACTGAACATTTCTTTTTTCCATTCTCCCAGTGAGCGAGTTTACCCCCGGAACATTTCTGTGAAAAACGTGATTTGGGAGAGCCTTCATTCTGGGCACCCATGAGTGTGAGCGTGAGGTTAATGGCAGGCGAACCAGTGTTTACCGCAATCAACACACTCGCGTCTCTCCCGCGAGGGTCCCTCGGGCCTCTGTAAGCACCGCTGACAAGAATGCTTCCTTATCTGAGCAGCTGCTGCAGGAAAAAGCCAGGATGTGGCCTCTCCCTGCTCCGGCCGTCTACTCTAGTCACGCAACTGTTTGGCTGCTACCCATTAGCTCTCCATTGTCTCATTTGTTGTACACACACACACACACACACACACACACTTTACTCCAAAATGCTACACATCATTGTAGATCTTTGTTTGTTTTCAATGTTCTTTTTCAGCCTTTTTATTTTTTTATCTTTTATAACTCTGCCTTTGTTTGCTGCAGGAATCTGCCTGCTGCTTTCCTTCACTCTTACTTAACTACCGAATATGGACACGTCTTATTATTGACTCACTCCTCTTGCTCTTGGAATAAGCGTCTTTGCGTGTTATTTAAAGCAGGGCCACCTTTTAGCTTGCCGGTTTCAAGAACAGTGAGTTAGTTTGGTAAATCCTACATGAGAGTTTTTTTCTTTTCCTTCTCCCCCCCTCGCTCTTTGTCCTTATTCAGTCTCCCGGAGCACCTCGTGCAGGTCTGGACGTGCCTTTCTGTCTCAGATGGTGCATGGTTCCTTTGACATGAAACAAAAGCTTAGTTTAAGATTAAGAGTGCGGTGGATGATGAGCCCAAGATGTGAATGCAGTTTGTGTGTATTTTGGAGGGGAAAAAAAGAAAAAGATTGCAAAGTTTTTGATCATCTAGCTTTAGAAAGTTCCTAGCAAATCTCAGGGTCTTTAAAAGTTTATTTTTTTTTGTTGTTTTTTTTTTACCCAGGACCGTGAAGGATTATTGATAAAACACATGTCAGTACTTCAAACATTCAAAGTCTTAGGGATAACGTCCAGCAAAACCGGGAACTAAGAACTTCATAGGCCTCAACTTTATGGTGTGCTCTAATGACAGAAAGAATAGACACACAACCAATCTACATCGCTAGCTTAGATCGGACCTGAAGCCATAGTGCTCATGGGAAATCTCAGAGAGAGCAGTGTGGAGAGAGAAAAATGTTTTCATTTTGTAAAAACCAATAAGTGACAATAATATTTTATAATATAATTTTTGAAATAACAAATTGCAAAAGGTGTAACACCTGCTGTCTTTCATCTGGAAACTTTACAACCGTACCAACGACTCAGTTAAAGAAATCTGTCAAATTGTCAGCAACCAGCGCACTCAATGCTGGTGAGGACATGTTCCAAGGCTCTAAGAAGTGGTCCAGATACAATGGAGAAAGAAAAGAGAGAGAGCGAGAGAGAGCGAGAGAGAGAGAGCTGTGTCCACTTTATCCATATCTTTTCTGTTTTACTGTGAGAAACAGGAAACCAGCAAAGTCTACTGGGAGCTGTAACCTCTGATTGCGCAGCGTAAAGATATGTAGTCTTTAGGTTTTGCTGTTTTTGGTTTGCTTTATGTAAACATGTCAACATCCACTAAAACCCGAAAAGGGAACATCTTGTTGCTGAGTATCACAAGGAAAGAAAATTACACTTTTTCAGTCTGTTATATAGTCAGAGAAATAAAAACCCCGTTTAAATCCTAGCTGCTTGTGTTATTTTTTTTTCTACTCAACTCTGCTTCCTTCGGCAGGTTTTCATCTGAATCCTCAATCCCCTTTTCAACCTCAAAGCAGCCGACAGCAGATTTAAAATAACTTTATGTAAACTAATTGGCTCAGAAAAATCCTCTGAGATTGACGTATGCTGTAGCCAATCAGCAGCGAGCGTGTGGTGTTCAGTAGAGACTGAATATTCAATTCCGTTTCAATTCAACGCAGTTTTATTTGTTGAACACTTTTAACCGTGGATATCATCACAGAGCAGCTTTACAGAAATGTATGGTCCAGCACCCCTAGAGCAGACAGGGTTAAGGGCCTTGCTCAAGGGCCCAATGGTGGCAGCTTGGCAGTGCTGGGGCCTGAACCCCGATCTTCTGATCAACAACCCAGAGCCTATATGGTCAAAAAGTTAAAATTGTGTAACTAGGAAATCCATTCTAGTTTTAACAAGGTTATCTTTTTTCAGAGCAAAAAATTCCCCAAAGCTATCATAGGAACTGTAATCCTAAGTTTTTGTTTTTTTTCCCTCGTCATCCACCATTTTATGTAATACACCGTGAATCGCAGCTTTCTATTGCGTGCCTGTCATGCTCTTGTGAGTGAATGAATGTAATGTAATTTAATATAACATAATGTAACGTGCAACCTTTTGTACATCGTTTGCTCATTTGCATGGTGATGAGGGCTGAGTTGTTTCTGTTCTTCTTCTCCATTACAGCCACCATGAAGAAAAACAGTTTGGAATTTCACACAGGAAACGGATTAGACACCAGCAAAATGGATGCTATGGGCTTCTCAGAGGGCGACCTTCTCCTTCAGGTGATCGAGAGGATATTATTTCTAAGACGGATTTTGATCGGTGTGATCAATAACGTGTTTATCAGGCATAACATTGTGAGCACCTGTTAGTGGGTGGGATATATTAGGCAGCAAGTGAACATTTTGTCCTCAAAGTTGATGTGTTAGAAGCAGGGAAAATGGACAAGTGTAAGGATTTGAGCGAGTTTGACCAAGGGCCAAATTGTGATGGCTAGACAACTGGATCAGAACATCTCCAAAACTGCAGCTCTTGTGCGGTGTTCCCGGTCTGCAGTGGTCAGCATCTATCAAAAAGTGGTCCAAGGAAGGAACAGTGGTGAACCGGAGACAGGGTCATGGGTGGCCAAGGCTCATTGATGCACGTGGGGAGCGAAGGCTGGCCCGTGTGATCCGATCCAACAGACGAGCTACTGTTGCTCAAATTGCTGAAGAAGTTAATGCTGGTTCTGATAGAAAGGTTTCAGAATACACAGTGCATGACGGGTCAGGGCCCTTTTGGCAGCAAAAGGGGGACCAACACAATATTAGGCAAATGGTCATAATGTTATGCCTGATCAGAGTAAACTGCTTTATTCCTCATAGACAGCAGTTCTAGACAAGTCACAGTGCACGTTGCCTTTCACAGCGTTATTAAGCTGAAGGTGACGGCAGGTCATTTATTTAAAAAAAAAAAAAAGTGAGGAAGTTATGACAAGACAGTTTGTTTATAAAAGAATGGTCACGCTTAGCAACAGAAAACAAAGCAGTGTGTTCATTCTCTCCTTCGCTTGGCTTCACTTGTACCATCTGCTGTACTCACGACGGTGCCAAATGTTTCCGTGTTGAAAACTGTCACCTTTGCGCAACAACTGACTGATTGGCAAATACAAGGCTGTTTTTTTATTTATTATTATAATCTCAGATGATCTTACAGTGTGAAAACACCTGGAAATCTCTTAAGAGGTGCATTACTATCTCAAAATTACATGATTATCACAATCACCACTTTCTTTTATAGTCACATGAAGCGCATAATAACCCTCGTTACGTTCAATCTACGGACCCTTTGGTACCGATCGGGTCAAAGTGACGTTCTTGGGGTTTTAAAAGCACTACGGAAATTAAAAAAAAATACACAAATTTGTCTTTATCTAAATCCCTAACAATATAGTTAAGAGAGATTTATGATTAATGTTTGCAAGATCACATTTAACGATGAAAGTCTGTCAGTTGTGTGATAAAGTTATCATTTTGTGTCCGTAATAAAGACTTTGGTGACATTAAATCTAGAAAAAAAATTGAAATGAAGTGTTGGAATGTTAGATGACAGATGCACCAGAAACTGGCTGTGAAATCCAGCTCTCAAAAATGCGTCCTCGCATTCAGGTGATTTACAACAAACGCAAAACATTTTTAAAGGTTAACTGTATCATAATTTCTTGCATATCTGTGTGTTTATTTTCTCTAGGCCCTCAATGGCTTTGTGCTGGTGGTCACTGCAGAGGGTTACATCTTCTACGTGTCGTCAACCATTCAGGACTACCTCGGCTTCCATCAGGTGAGACAACTTCTTTTCTTTTGCTTTTACATTACTGAACAATCAGCTATTGTTCGCTTTGTTTCAGGAAGTTTCATACCGAACACTGATATCGGTGTCATGACTCCTAGTACACAGCCTACAGAAATGACCGTTGAGGACAGTGCAACTCTGACATTCACCGGCTACTAATCACACACACCTCGACTCCATCACACCTCCGGCAGTATAAAGGGCATCCAGTTCACTCAGTCATGCGCTCTGTGTCTCTCTGTACCAGTCGCTGCCGAGCCGCTGTTTATCGTATGCTCTCCTGCTTTTGGCTTTAGTCTGCTTATAGTTTCCTGACCCTGTTTACACTCTTCATACATCACCTAACCCGTGCCTGTTTAGCAAGTACGGTTTTGGATCACGTCCGTGTTTCGTTTAAATAAAAGCGTTAAGTACTCACGCCAGAATCCTGACAAGTGGAATGAACCTCGCTATTGTGCTGCCCCTGCATTGAATCAATCATTCATTCATTGTCTACCGCTTATCCGAACTATTCTCGGGTCACGGGGAGCCTGTGCCTATCTCAGGCGTCATTGGGCATCAAGGCAGGATACACCCTGGACGGAGTGCCAACCCATCGCAGGGCACACACACACACACTCTCATTCACTCACGCAATCACACACTACGGACAATTTAGAGATGCCAATCAACCTACAATGCATGTCTTTGGACCGGGGGAGGAAACCCCCGAGGCACGGGGAGAACATGCAAACTCCACACACATTGCAGAGGCGGGAATCGAACCCCCAACCCTGGAGGTGTGAGGCAAGCCACCGTGCCCCCTGCATTGAATCATTTCTGAAAAAATACACTGCCGTATATCTTATACTGAGGAAAAAAAAACCATTCTGTATACAGAAGCTTGCTCTGGTTCTTTATAACAGGATGTTAGTAGGGATCGGTATCCGGTATCTGTGATACAACTTTATCATTATATGGTAAAAAAAGATGAGATGAATGACGGAGCGAGAGAAAAATGGATGAAACGGGCGGAGTTTATGGATTTTGATCAGAAAAAGCACGGCTCCATGTGTTTGCATCAAATATTCTATTCATGACCAATGATATTTAGCATAAACAGCTTCGATTGCTATTTTCATTCACTCCTGCAAAAAATCTAGTTTTATTAAACTTATTGTTTATTGTCTTTTTTTACAGTCTGATGTGGTCCACCAGAGTGTGTTTGAGTTCATCCATATAGATGACCGAGCCATGTTCCGAAGACAGCTGCATTTCGCTCTCAACCCAAATCTTTTAGATGTGGAAGCTGACGGTTAGTCTGTCTTTCATTTATTTATTTAGTTATTTTTAGTTATATTCTCCTATCTGACAGTGCACACTAAATATTGTTGTGTTCTAGAGCCTTTAATAAATTGTGACAGTAGTATTATTAGGGTTTTTATATATATATATATATATATTATACACGTTACAGTAAATACAGTAAACTTGGGGCATTGGTGGCTCAGTGGTAGATTTCTCGCCTATCATGCGGAAGGCCCGGGCTCGATTCCCAGCCACTGGATGCAGTGCCGGTCCCAAGCCCAGAAAAATGGGAGGGTTGTGTCAGGAAGGGCATCTGGCATAAAACATTTGCCAAGTTGTTGTACGGACCAGTTGGTCCGCTGTGGCGACCCCGAACCTCTGGCTTGCCGTACTGAGGCTTCTGCTCTCCTCTGACAGGATGTTAATTGCCCATGGCTGTCTATCTTGTGTCATTTTAGATGATGATTGGGTTGCTGATAACAAATGATTTGGAGATGTTTATTTTTTACTGCTACACCGGGGGGGGAGAAAAAAACTTACAGGAAAGCAGTGATGCTTATGTGGGTTTCTTTTTTTTTGGCTAAAGTGCCAGACCATATAAGGTCACAACATGTACCGAAACTCAGAACAACATTTACTTGCTGTATCGACAGGATGCTCACTGTTTATCGGTTCATCACTGTGTATTTAATTTCATCCCCCAGGTACCGAGAACAGCAGCGACATCACGAGGAACCTCATTACCTACGACCCGCAGCACATCCCACCCGAGAACTCGTCTTTCCTAGAGAGGAGCTTCATGTGCCGCTTCCGATGCCTTCTGGACAACTCGTCTGGGTTTCTGGTATGATCATTTCAATAGACAAATAATATGTGATCACTGTATACAGGCTATTTTTAATGCTCATGGTTGTTTTTTTTTTTTTTTTAGAAACTGAACTTTCAAGGAAGGTTAAAGTTTCTGGTTGGGCAGAATAGGAAGGCTGAGGACGGTTCTCTAGTCCAGCCTCAGCTCGCTCTTTTCGCCATTGCCTCTCCTGTTCAGCCGTCGGCTATCCTAGAGATCCGTACTAAGACTCTAATATTTCAGACCAAGCACAAGCTGGACTTTACTCCTATGGGTATTGACTCCAGGTAAAATTGAGGATTCCTTTTTTTTCTTTTTTTTTTTTATTCGTGCTGAAATTTTAAATGACCCCCCCCCCCCTTTTTTTTTTTTGTAGGGGCAAAGTTGTGTTGGGTTACACAGAAATGGAGCTGTGCATGAGAGGGTCCGGATATCAGTTCATTCATGCAGCGGATATGATGCACTGTGCCGACAATCACGTCCGAAGTACGTATATGTCCATGTCTAGACAGAGAAATGTTATAACATATGGGAACAAGATAAAATAATGTTACATTGTGCGTTGGCATGTAGTTTGAGGCAGAGATATTTATTTGGTTGTTAATTAAAAAAATTCCCTTCATCCCACACTAGTGATAAAGACCGGTGAGAGTGGAATGACAGTTTTCCGACTCTTAACCAAGAATGGAGGATGGGTTTGGGTCCAGTCGAACGCCAGGCTCGTCTACAAAGGAGGACGTCCTGACTTTATCATTGCTCGTCAGCGTGCCCTAGTGTACGTATGAATGAAATCCAAAGAGAGCCTATAGTGCACAAAAGGATTGAAAGATTAATTATTTTCTATTTCCCCTCAGAAATGCGGAAGGAGAGGAGCACCTGCGCCAGAGGAGAATGCAGCTTCCCTTCAGCTTCACCACAGGAGAAGCAGTGCTCTACGACACCTGTCTGACAGACGACACGATGAATCCCAAAGACGCAAATAGAGTTAACCAAAAGACTTTGGTTCCGAGCTCGATTCTTGATGCGATGCAAAAACAGGACAAGTCAATATATCATCAGGACACCAAGCCTCAATTTACAGTGGAAGATGCCTTCACGGATAGCTGGGCTCTTTTTAACGTACCCAATCGCATCGTGCAAGATGAACCCGGGAACGAGGAGGACACTATCGTGTCCATGATTGACACCTTGGAACAGCTGGCTCACGACGGAGATCTGTGCACGGCGCTTCAGCAAATGGAGGTGGACACGGCCAAGCTGAAAGAGTGGGAAAATGCCATTTCGAGGATGACAAAAGACAATAACGGTAATGACAGACCCCTTAGTCTCGATGAAATTCTCACCGACGACATATTCTCCTACGTGGAAGATGCCTTATACAAGAACAGTACTTGTTCCCTGTTGCAACCAAACGCCACCAAAACCGATCTGTTTGGAGGGCATTCAGAACCTATGGCGCGCTCGGGATGTGAATTCGCACATCGCAACTTGGACAGCGCAGTAGCAGACAAAAATGATTTAAAGGCTGACAGAAAGCTGAACACTATTGGCATAACCGGGCAACAAATGAACAGAATGGTTAGTACAGATGTTACCATGGGAAACAACGTTCCATGGCATACAGAAATATCTTCCCAGAATCACATGAATAACTCTTCCAACTCGGAGCAGACCGGCCTGTTCACGTCCGCTAGCAAAGTCTCACAGCTGATCAACCAAACTGAGATGTATCTGGGTTTAAAAATGACACAAAGCGTGTACAACGTTGCCCCTTGCAATGGATGGGGGCCACCAAAACCCACCGAGAACGGCAGAACCTCCAAGCTGGAAAGTACAGAATCCTTCTGCCAGTTTGCGTCTTACCCTGCCAACAACGCTAAAAATCCACAAATGAATCATTCAACAAATCATATTCACAAGCTAAGCCAAACAACTCCAAATCTTTGGAACAATCTGAGCACAGGGGACCATAATCCTTCCTTGTCCCCATCCACAAAAACCTGTGTCGAGTCTGTCATAAACTGCCCAAGTCTCTCGACATTCCCCCAGCAAAGCGGGATCCAAGCTTGGCAAAACACATCACCAGTGCAGCCCTGTGCCAGCCTGGTCAAGAACAGGCTTGTATCTGAGGGCTGTTATCAGAGTTTGGAGAGCTCTGGCTTCCCTCCAGTTGATCTTCTGCCGGAGAGCTCTCAGAGCTTCAAAGATAAACACATCAACTTTGTCAACAGCGTGTACCAGTCGCCGCAGAACGGGTTGGCGGCTAGCGAGTGTTCGCCGCTCAGCAGCTGCATGTTTGAGAACCACTCTCCTCTCAACACCAACACGGAACAGCAGCATCCTCAGGCGCACGCCGTGACCATCACATCATGCGGCAAGGGTACATTACCCATCAACCAGAGTCCACCGCAAGCATCCTGTTACTTTCAGTGGACATGCAGTGAGCCACTAGTGGGCACGTCCTCGATTCTACAAGAGGATACTTGCATCAGTCCACAGGCGTGCCTTCCAGGACCTGGCATTGCTACTCTCAACAGTCAAAGTGTCTTCCAGAGATACCTTGGCTGCAATGGACACATATAGGTAAAACAAACAAACAAATAAACTTTTGTGTCATGTACATGAAGCTTGTATAATCTATAGGATATCTCTAGGCGCATCAATCATGGCAAATGAACTCCAGGTAAACAAGTGAACCTGAAGGCTCTGATTCTTCTAGTTTCTTTCTACCTTGGAGTGTCTGTTCAGCATACCCATATATAATAGTCAAATTTTAAAAGGCTGATGTTTGAAATGCCTTTACATGCTGAAATCCAAAGATTTTTAATTTCTTATATATATATATATATATATATATATATATATATATATATATATATATATATATATATATCTTAATTTCTATATGTTTCTAAAAGTATGCTTTCTTAATATTTTTTTTTTACTTAACTACGATTCCTCAATCACAAGAGCGTTTAAATATATTAAACAATAATGATTACTCCCAAAAAATTCTGCTTACTTTGCCTGTGGCGTTCAATTCCATTCCTGTTGCATTCAATTTAGTACTTACTGCATTTGATTCAGTATCTACTGCATTCGATTCGGTACCTGTTGCATTCGATTCAGTACTTACTACATTTGATTCAGTGCCTACTGCATTTGATTCGGTACATGCTGCCTTTATTTCAGTACCTACTACATTCTATTCACTACCTAGTGCGTTCGATTCAGTACCTACTGTATTTGAATCAGTACCTGCTGCATTCGATTCGGTACCTGCTGCATTCGATTCGGTACCTGCTGCATTCGATTCGGTACCTGCTGCATTCGATTCGGTACCTGCTGCATTCGATTCGGTACCTGCTGCATTTGATTCAGTGCTTACTGCATCAGATTTAGTACATGCTGCATTTGATTCAGTAGCTGCTGCAATCGATTCAGTACCTGCTGCTTGGCTGTAGACACAGTACATACTGATCAGTATTTGTATGTAGTATGAATACAGTCGAGACATACTACACACACTATGTTGGCATTGTCATGTGACCTAGGATGTCATGAAGTCACAAAGAACAAAACTTTTCTTGTTTAAACCTTCAACAAGTTACACAACAAAGACGGTTTAAAATCAAGGAACAAAATGTAATACCTAAAGCACTTAGACTTAAGGAGCTGACACGCTCCCTTCCGCCATTTTTGATCGACAGCTCTTCTCTGCCAGTCCCGTTGCATTATGGGATAGTGCAGTGTGCATTAGTTCTATAGATTTTAGAGAAAGCAGCAGGTCATGTGGGTTTTTCTCGTTTACGGTTTAATAAATACTGAGAATTCAGACCTATTATTACTACTTTGGTGAATTGACTTTTGTCCTGGTTTCCCCAGTCTGTTACACATTTGTATAAGTAACCACATACCACAATTAAAGTATGAATACTTCTGATTCTTATATGGATTATTGCTGAAAAATAGACACCGTGGAACCTTGGCATATGAATGCCCTACGTTACGAATTTTTGCTTAGGAGTTGAAATTTTGCAAGAAATTTGCATCGGTATATGAAGCATTTTCAGTATATGAGCAACCCGTACTGTCACGCGTACGTCCGCTGGGAGCCGTTCAAAACTTGTCTGCGTCAGTAGAAAGCCAAGCTGTTTCGAAACATTCAACCCACGATACCAACGTTGCCTTCGTTCAAATGCTAGGTGATTTTTTTGGGCGTTTTTTGTTGACAGATCGGTGGCGTGGGCAGTCTGTTCTATTTTTAGCCCAAGCTTGGTGGCACGACTTCCTGTAAGGACTCTTGACATGGAATCCTTGGCTTGGGTCAGTTGTTTGTAAGCAGCCGTACAGTTTACGTACGCTTCGTTTTGGTAATCTTGGTCATATTTTTGGGCGGCTGGAACGGATTATCTGCATTTACATTATTTCATTCATTCATTCATTCATTGTCTACCGCTTATCCAAACTATTCTCGGGTCACGGGGAGCCTGTGCCTATCTCAGGCGTTATTGGGCATCAAGGCAGAATACGCTCTGGACGGAGTGCCAACCCATCGCAGGGCACACACACATTCACACACTACGGACAGTTTAGAGATGCCAATCAACCTACCATGCATGTCTTTGGACCGGGGGAGGAAACCGGAGTACCCGGAGGAAACCCCCGAGGCACGGGGAGGACATGCAAACTCCACACACACATGGCGGAGGCGGGAATCGAACCCCCAACCCTGGAGGTGTGAGGCAAACGTGCTAACCACTAAGCCACCGTGCCCCCCATTTACATTATTTCTTATGGGAAAATTAATTTAGCTGTACAAATTTTCACCTTAAGAGCCCGCCTCCAGAACGAATTAAATTCGTATGCCGAGGTTCCACTGTATACATAAAGCTTTAGTCATGCGTCATGTGTGATCACAAAATGTCTCTTGGACTTAACTTAAACCACACGATCTTCTCTTACAGGCAAGCGTCCATCTCCTTGAAGACGTCACTATTTCCTGTCCTGGCTCCGTCACTAGACTTTCTGAGAACAGCGAAGGCAGCTGATGACACCGGACACGAAGGTCTCGAATAAAACCTTCTTCACATGGACGTAGAAATAGACGCCTCAAAGAACCGTACTTCACGTTCTATCTAAAGAAACAAACTATTGTTATTGGAATACACCGTGGAAGTAAAATTGCTATTGTTTAATATTAAGCATCATTCAAATGTGAAATAACTTCGGTCCAAATTGGAGCCATTGTAATGAAATGAATTTAAGTTGTGTTTTGAAATGTAGTGGACTGTTTGATGGCTTTGACAAGATGGCGTTGTTGTTCTTGTTGTTTAGCTCGCTTTTTTAATGTCTTTTAAAGGATATTCCTTTTGCACAGCATTTTTTTTTTTTCACATCCACAGGGTATTTTATGCTAATTCACTCCACGTGTATAACGTCAGAGTGAAGTCCAAAAACATCCATAGTATTCTATCGCATGCTTTAAAAAAAATTAAAACAAATATACATACTACAGAATTATCTATTCTTCATATCCACCTGACTTTTAAATAACAATGATAATGTAACAGCATTATGTTTAACGCACAAAACATTTTAAAAGCAAGATGCAGTGACATTTTTTCCCCGCACTTTTACACTGTATGTATAAAATGTATATTCACCTTAAAACTCATATAAAACGCATATATTCTTTTTGAGAACTGTTTATACAAACAAACGAAATCAATTTTCCAAGAACAATTATGGAAATCATTTTATATGCAGTGTGTATGTGTGTATGTGTATGTGTATGTATATATATATATAAAAGTTTCACTCAAGTGTCTGGGCTTTCTTTATTCTGTCTGAAATCCAGACATATATTGTTTCCTCATAATGCAATCTACACCATTCAGGCATAACATTACGACCACTGACAGGTGAAGTGGATAGCACTGATGATCTCATCATGGCACCTGTTAGTGGGTGGGATATATTAGGCAGCAAGTGAACATTTTGTCCTCAAAGTTGATGTGTTAGAAGCAGGGAAAATGGACAAGCGTAAGGATTTGAGCGAGTTTGACGAAGGGCCGAATTGTGATGGCTAGACCACTGGATCAGAGCATCTCCAAAACTGCAGCTCTTGTGGGGTGTTCCCGGTCTGCAGTGGTCAGTGTCTATCAAAAGTGGTCCAAGGAAGGAACAGTGATGAACCGGAGACAGGGTCATGGACGGCCAAGGCTCATTGATGCACGTGGGGAGTGAAGGCTGGCATGTGTGATCCGATCCAACAGACGAGCTACTGTTGCTCAAATTGCTGAAGAAGTTAATGCTGGTTCTGATAGAAAGGTGTCAGAATACACAGTGCATGATGGGTCAGGGCTGTTTTGGCAGCAAAAGGGGGACCAACACAATATTAGGCAGATGGTCATAATGTTATGCGTGATCAATGTATTTCCTGAAGTCCATTTTACAGCTAAACACTTCCACAGCGTGATGTCACCACCACCATGCACACCAGCACAGCTGGAATGGTTTTGCTTCATATCCCAGATAGTCTACTGGACAGCCCTATGTGCTCCATAGTGAACCCAGAAATTTTGTGTCCAATAAAGTTTTTGATTTTATTGTATTCTTCAAGTCCTACAAAAGAAATTCAGCTTGGTTGCTCACTTAAATTGCTTGGGCAATTACCATAATTATGTTAATTAGCTTTTAATTAGGCGAAAATTATACAGAGCTCATATCTTCATCTCTATGTCTAGGGACATAGTTTTAGTGTCTATAACCATGTTTTTAGCATCTAAAAATTCACTGCATACCATACCATGCTCATATGACATACACTATATTGCCAAAGCAAGGTCCATAAAGACATGGATGAGCAAGTTTGGTGCGGAGGAATTTGACTCTGCCTTTCCATGCACATGAATGTAATATGGAGTTGGCCCGCCCTTTGCAGCTGTAACAGTTTCAACTCTTCTGGGAAGGCTTTCCACAAGGTTTAGGAGTGTGTTTTTATGTGAATTTTTGATCGTTCCACTTGAAGCGCATTGGTGAGGTCAGGCACTGATGTTGGATGAGAAGGCCTGGTTTGCAGTCTCCACTCTAATTCATCCCAAAGGTGTTCTATGGGGTTGAGGTCAGGACTCTGTGCAGGCCAGTCAAGTTCCTCCACACCAAACTCGCTCATCCATGTCTTTATGGACCTTGCTTTGTGCACTGGTGTGCAGTCATGTTGGAACAGGAAAGGGACATCCCCAAACTGTTCACACAAAGTTGGGAGCATGAAATTGTCCAAAATGTCTTGGTATGCTGAAGCATTAAGAGTTCCTTTCACTGGAACTAAGGGGCCAATCCCAATCCCTGAAAAACAACACCTGAATTCAATGATTTTGGCAATATAGTGTACCTTTAATGATGTTAATAAAATTTTAATTGAGCGAAAAAGGTTTGCAGCTTATATCTTTCATGTAAAATGAAACAGAGACATGATTTTGGTGTCTTTACTGATGTTTGCAGTATTTAGAAATTCAGTGAGCATTATTCCAGCTTGATTTCATGAATGATAGGATCTGCGTGGTTCATTTTAATCCCCATTATTCCCCATCATTTTGAATGACATTTTTGTAACTTTACACCAGCGTTACATCATATGATACAATGAACAGTCCTGTAGGGACCTGTAGAATTCAGTTCAATTAAAAACATTATTGGTCACATAATTTACGGGTACCTCTAGCTGTCCAGTAGACTAAGATCCTGGTGATAACCTGCAAACTTCAATCTGTAAAAAGGGTTCCTTTTTTTAAGTGTATTATAGTGTTGAAAATGTAATAAAATAGTAATTTCATTTAATAAATTATTTGTATCAATAAGAATCACAGCTTACGTTTTTGCACTGAGAATGATGTAGTAAGATGCCCACGTTTACGTCAAATAAATAAATAAATAAATAAATAAATAAATAAATAAATAAATAAAAAGAAGCAAATTATCACTGTTAAAACAAACTGAAGTATATTAAAAAATGATGATTAAAATGAAAATCAAATAATGAATAATTAATAGCTGATCATCTTAATAGCCTGATAAGCAGGGAGGCACTTAAACCTTTAATCTCTGTAGTATTAGCTTTGGATATACACTAATTCTTATAAAATTACAATACTTATGTTATTTACTAAAAATGTTTATAAATAAAACATATATGTAAGTGAATATTGAAATGCCAGTTACAATCAATTAGAAACAGTTAATGATATTTCTAATATGACAAGAACTTCTACAAATTAAGAGTCTTTCGTTGATCAACGGCTCGGTATTGCATGTAATGTAAAGATTTCTTTTGTTGCGTTTGCTAAATTTAAGATTGGTACTACCTCCTGAGATTAATTACAAAGATTAATTGCAAAGTCTGTCCAAAACAATAATGAAAAAAATAAAATCATCTAAAGAACCAAAACACACGAAACGACGAACCTTTATTATGAAAGGCACAAGTGATGACGCAAAATTTGCGCGACGTTAAATCTGCCCCGGTCAGACGGTCGCATTCGGTGTCGGAGGGACACCAGGACTGTTTTATTATATATATATATATTTTTAGCGTACTCTATTAATTCGTCCAATGGCTTTACGGATTTTCCGTCTGTTTGCGCCCTCGACCGCGGCGGCGTTTAAAACCGTCTCACTCTCACAAACGGTAAGATTTAAAGTAATTTTAAATTTATGGGGCCTCGACAGCCCCATAAGCCAAGGACAATCAACTAGCAGCCTGCAGAAAAGAGCAACAAACCTTTAACGAGCAGTCTCTCCACTGAGATACAGGAACAATAAGAATGTAAAGAAAATTAAACAAAAAATAATACATTTAATTTGACTCACAATTCCATATGCGGGTTTACAGAATTGTTTATACTGAGCTGGCGTTGGCGGAAATCTCGCGAGATTTCAACGAGACTGAGCAGATAAACAGCAGCATAATAATAATAATAATAATGATGATATTATTATTATTATTATTATTATTATTAATAGACGCCATTGACAACAAAGGTTAAATGTTTGGTTCAGTGTTTAAAAAAAACGAACAAAAAAGTGGGTTATTAAAAGAAAGCCAGTAAATACTGCTGTTGCTTATTACTACTGCTACTAATTATGATAAAAATAATATTAATTAAATAGTATTGTATTTTGTACATTGACACATTAAATGAAAATAGTGTTAGTTTTTATTGTTTGCAAAAAATCTGTATTTAATGTCTTTATTTAAAAGTTCCTATTGTTAATGTTTGAAAATTGTTTATAAAAAGAAATATCTAAAACTATAAACGATTAATTAAGGAATAAATCTGTAATTCATTTTCTTAGTAACATTTTAGAGGTTTAAATAAAACTCTAACACCACACAACTGTTTCTGTACAGTTTATTTGTTTAAAAAAAAATGCAATTAAAGAAAAATAGAACAGCATGTACATGAGATCTCAGCTGTGGTAATTTCTCACTTTATTGATTATGTAATCGTCGTATCGACACTAAAACTACGCTAAAGTTACAGACCTGAAGTCTGTCTACACTTGGCCTGTCCCAGCTGAGCTGCCATTTTTATTCTAAATTGCTAAATCTGATTCTGAATGAGGATTCAAGATATATACACACACACACACACAGTGTGTTAAAGCAGTGTAATTTTTGATTGTGAGATTTGAATGTTAAAGATGAGTGTGAACAGATTCACAGGCACTTAGGAAGTTTATAGACTTGAGATCTTATCCTTATTGACCTACTTCTTCTGATGAAAGGCTGGGATTCACACGTGTCCAGTGAGAAGTCTGCAATACGGATGGTGGGCGTATGCTCTGGGTGAGAGGACCACGCCCAGGCTGAAGGAGAACAGCAAGATTTTCTGTATAGACGGCAACATCGCATCTGGGAAAGGGGCACTGGCGCAGAAGCTGGCTGATCGCCTGGGTAGGTGGAGCAACTGGACAAGTTTTTGGTCTTGCTTCTGTTCTTCACGATCGAGCTTTAACTCATCAGCTGCTTAACAGGGGCCAGCTCTCATAAGAGGAAAGTAGCTCTCGTGCTCACTGGCATAGACGCTCTATACAGATAACATTTAGTTGAATATCAGATTGCAAGTAAAGGTGATGAGTGATTGGTGAGTGGGAGTAAAGGTGATGAGTGATTGGTCAGTAGAACCGATGTTGATGAGAGATTGGTCAGTGGGAGTGCACAAAGGTAATCTGCAGCAGGCCATTTATAGAGAAAAGAAACACACAAACTTGTGCATGACATTAACATGGATTTTTTTAAATTGGTAAAAAAAAAATGATGGCTTGTGCATGCCGATGAATATAATATAATTAATGTAATATAATCCAAAGGTGCCAAAAATTGCCACACACACATGCATTTTCGGGAAAGAAAAAAAAAATTAATTCATCAGTAACTTCATCTTCAGTTGCTGTGTTATCGTGTGTTGTGGAGTTTGTAGACTTTATCCTGCTTATCTCGTCTGTATCTAGGGATGCTGTACATGCCTGAGCCTGATGTGAATTACGTGGACAAAATGACTAACGAGAAAGTCCCTCTGGATTCAACCTACAATGGCAAATGCAGCCTGGAGAAGTTCTACTTGGATCCCAAAGCCGGCGACGGAAACTCGTACCGTCTGCAGTCCTGGATGTACTTGATGAGGCTGCTGCAGTACTCGGACGCCATCGAACATCTTATCAGCACAGGTCCAGAACAGCTGCGTCTGTCTCGTCTGACTCTGAAAACCTTTGTGAATAATTAGATTTAAACTGTTCTCCTCTGTTCCTTCAGGCCAGGGAGTCATCCTTGAACGTTCTCCTTTCAGCGACGTGGTGTTTTTGGAGGCCATGTTCAATCAAGGCTACATCAGGAAGCAGTGTAAGTCCTTGTGGAGGTTTATTTTCGGTCTCTCTTTGAAAAAAAGAAGAAGAACAAAACAACAAAGCTGTCTAGTACACAGAGCTAGAGGTGTAAATGAGGCTGGGATTAAAAAGGCGTGAAAAGAAGTTCTGTAACGAGTGTGGAGAGGTGAAAAGAACTGATAAAGGGGCAGGAAACACGTCGGAGTTACTGCTCTCACCCCAAAGTGGACTCTTTTCCTATAACAGCGTGCACCAAAGTGTTTATAGTCTTCTCCGGTTGTGGTATTAAAGGTATATTAGATTATCACATATATTTACAGTTTACTTTTAATCCTTTTTATTTACAGTTAATGTTGTGGGATGTCTGTGAAATGGTGTAGTTCTTACTATTATTTATATTATAGCATCTATAAAAAGTAATTCCCTCTCTCTTATACACACACACACACACAAATGCAGCATAGCATGGTACTCAGAAACTATAAAAATTGCAAACCCGTCTGTCCCATGTTCTGAAATGTACAACTGTTATACAAAGCACCGACACTGGAGACTCCTTTCATAAATGTAAAATTGGCGTAAATTCTTAAAAAAAAAAAAAAAAAAAAAAAAAAAAAAATATATATATATAAAATTTTAAAAATAATATTAGCAACTTACTTTTTATATTTATATATATATATATATATATATATATATATATATATATATATATATATATATATATATATATATATATATATATATATAAATATATAATAACTAAAGAAATATTCCCAGGTCAAGCCAAGCCCAGAAAAAGTGGCCTTGTTGTAATCATTTGCACTCACTCAGTGTTTGATCTGTTTTTAAGCCTGAATTAGTATTTGTAGGAAAGTAGTGAGAGAAAGCAGCTGGTTTATTACGTCACGATTCGTAGTCTTGTGTAAATCTTTCTTCGTTCCTGAAAGTGGCGCTTAATTGTGTGAGGCATTTCTGTGTCCGGCCTGCAGGTGTGGATCATTACAACGAGATTAAAGACATCAGCATCTGTGAGTTTTGGGCCCCGCACCTGGTCATCTACATAGACACTCCTGCTGAGGAGGTGCAGAAGAAGCTCAAGGCGTCCGGAAAGGTGTGTAGGATAAACAGCAAAACAAAGAGCGCTGAACAGAAACATCACTAATTTTATAAACGTGAATCAAACCATATTTAATGTTGCATGTTCATGGTGCTTTAGAAGCAGTACTTATAGCGTTTATAGAGTTGTTATAATGCCGGTTCTCACCTCTGGACGTTCGACGTGCAAAGAAACGTGGACGCCTGCATGAAAGCACGTCTTATTTTTGATCGGTCAGATCGCCTAAAGCTCATGAAAAGCTTCTTTAAGTACATTTCTGCAGTTATTGGTTTGTTCTACTGCAGTGAACTTTAAGCATGCGGCATTTTCTGTCTTATGTATGCTGCTTCGTGACCAAGTACTATGAAGATGAAAGAAAGAAAGAGTTTGACCACAAAATGTAGAATATTTTGAAGAGCCCTGTGATGACGGAGCAGTTTGCATTCTACACCATTTCAGAAGGATTTAACGCAGATCTCTTCTTGCGTCTCTTCTCCAGCCCTATCTCCAAAATGTGCCCCTCTCCTACCTTAAAAGCATCGAGACAGCATACAAGAAGACCTTCCTGCCCAAGATCAGGTAAAATCTCTCCCCTCTTTCATCTGCATCAATATAAAGCAAGCAATCTTAGTTGCATAGTTTATACGCTGTATTGTTATGTAACAGTCATATATCGGGATGGTTCACTAAGCCTGGGGTCTTATTTATCAAAGCATGCCGCAAACAAGTACTAAATTTGTGTGTAAGACCCGCCCACGTTGTGTTTTCAATAAACCGGTCTTTGATAAATCCCCGGCTTTCTGAATAGACATGCTTGTGCACAGCCATGCTCATTTGCATAAAGAAACGCCCTCAAATATCCATATATGGTAAACGGCTTCTCTTTGAAAAGCATGGGAGTCAGGTCAATGTAGAGCAAAACAAAAACGGCGTATTTGCCACTTTTCCAAGTTGTTTGGCTAATCAGTAAGTATGAGAGAGATTTTATGAGTAAATGTTGCGTGTTCTGTTTGACCAGTTACTTCGAGAAACTCTGCAATGGTCGACATGTTTTCTCTTTTTTGCTGCTGGTTTCTTTCAGTGTGAGCGATATGAATAAAGGTGTAAGACGAGTTGATTTGGAAATGACAGGCTCAGTTTCTGAAATGTTCTCCTAACTTAAAGTCCTAGAATAGAGTTCAGCAACAAGTTTGCTCCAGATTAACAAAATCAACTGATGTTTCCAATTAAATCCCTGCTCAAAGCTGCACCAGCAGATATGATAAACAGCACATGATACGGAAGCTCTGCCAAGTCAGTCAACCTGCTATTACACTTTCCTGCCACTCTTCTGAACGCCAGGTCAGGGGTGTGTAGAAATATACATACATCACACACAAGCAAACTTCACACAGAAACAGTGTATGTACACTTTATGTAAAAAAAAAAACTTTACGCACACTGGATGAATGAGGCCTAAGGTCTGTCTATCTATCTATCTATCTATCTATCTATCTATCTATCTATCTATCTATCTATCTATCTATCTATCTATCTATCTATCTATCTATCTATCTATCTATCTATCTATCTATCTATCTATCTATCTATCTATCTATCTATCTATCTATCTATCTATCTATCTACATAGGGCTCAGGGTGGCTCAGTGGTAGGTTTCTCGCCTACCATGCGGAAGGCCCGGGTTCGATTCCCAGCCAATGCCCAAACCCCAGCCACTGGATGCAGTGCCGGTCCCAAGCCCGGAAAAATGGGAGGGTTGTGTCAGGATGGGCATCTGGCATAAAAAAAACATTTGCCAGGTTGTTGTGCGGACCAGTTGGTCCGCTGTGGCGACCCCGAACAGGGAGCAGCCGAAAGCAACTTCTATCTGTCTGTCCATTTCTATCTATCTTTCTATCTATCTCTATCTGTCTGTCTATCTGTGTCTGTCTGTCTGTCTGTCTATTTCTGTCTGTCTCTCTGTGTGTCTGTCTGTCTGTCTCTGTCTATCTCTCTCTGTCTCTCTATCTGTCTGTCTGTCTCTGTCTGTCTCTGTCTGTCTCTGTCTGTCTCTGTCTGTCTCTGTCTGTCTCTGTCTGTCTGTCTGTCTGTCTGTGTCTCTGTCTGTCTCTGTCTGTCTGTGTCTCTGTCTGTCTGTGTCTCTGTCTATCTCTGTCTGTCTATCTAATTAGAATATATGTAGACAGATAGATGGACCGACACATAGACAAAAAAAATTGTGTAGCAACTTTGTATTGAAAATCACTTGAAAATCTTCTATATAATTCTTCTAGATTTTAATATAGTAAAATTTTCAATTTTACTATATTAAATTGATTTTGGTTTCTTATTGGCTCACAGTATTATTTATTGCCAAATATACTATACAGTTTCATACTGGACAAAAAACTTTTGGTGAAAAACACTAGTTTGTTGTTTTTTGGCTCATTCGGGTGCCCCTTGTCTGACTTTTAAGAGCTTTGCACTTTACACCGGCAACCAATAAGATCTTAAGGTATAAAGAAAAAGGATACTCTTTATACACTCGCTGAAAGCATGAACCATATCTCAGGGTAAGAGGTAGTTATACATCAAAACTTTTCTGTGGCACTGAGCTGGTGGAATGAAGTTCACCACGATGTCCGAACATCCGAGTGCTTGAATGACGGGTGAAGGCCTACGTCTTCCTGAGACACTTAAACTAGCGCTTTATTTTCCCTGTTTGTTTTATGGATGAACGAGGACTAAGGTCATCTATCTCTCTGTCTGCCTGACTGTCTATCTATCTGTTTCTATGTGTCTATCTATGTGTCTATCTGTTTCTCTGTCTCTCTTATCTATCTATCTGTCTATCTGTCTATCTATCTATCTGTCTATCTATCTAATTTCTTTGTGTGTGTATATCTGTGTCTATTTGTCTGTCTGTGTCTGCCTATCTGTCTGTCTATTTATCTGTCTGTCTGTCTCTCTATCTATCTATCTATCTATCTATCTATCTATCTATCTATCTATCTATCTATCTATCTATCTACTGTCCCTCTATCTGTCTGTCTGTCATCTTCTATCTATCTATCTATCTATCTATCTATCTATCTATCTATCTATCTATCTATCTATCTATCTATCTATCTATCTATCTATCTATCTATCTATCTTCGTCTGTCTGCCTATCTATCTATCTGTCTGTCTGTCAGTCTCTGTCTATTTATCTGTCTGTCTGTCGAAGACCTGCCACTTCCTGAAACACTTAAAGTAGTGCTTATTTTCCCTATTTGTTTTATGTATTTAAAAAAAAAAAAGTGCTATAATTCCTCCCAACAGACTGTTATGCAGATGGTATGCTAAGTCTGTGACCTACTGAACCAGTGTTGATGTCTTCATTGACACAGACTTCAAAGTGCGTCGCTCTGGATAACCATGTCTGCTAAACGCCATAAATGTAATGTTAAATGTTTCAAAAATTCATTTCAATTCCATTCAGAAAAATAGACATGTCCACAGAGCAGCTTTAGAAGAATCGAGATGTAGATTCCCGAATCGGAATTTCACTCACGCCAGCGTCCGATGGGTTTTCCCAGTCACTCACACGTTTATTAAGACGATATGCAATCGTAAAGCATCTCTAATCGTCCTTGTTTCGAATTTTAAAAGGCGATCTCTGCTTTTATTTCAGCGAGGAGGCGGAAGTTCTTGCTTACGATGCAACACAAGCGCTGGATATCGAGAAGGTATTGAGAGAAAAAAAAACCCGCACGCATACAAAAGGTTCTGCAGATTTAAAAAAAAAAAACCTGAGAGCTCTTGTGTTTTTTAAGGCTTGTTTGTGTAGTGTATAGTTATTATAGTTTATTCTGATCTGTGTGTATTTCTCAGATTGCAGAGGATATCGAGTACCTGAAGTTTGATAAAGGCCCATGGTTGGAGCAGGATGACGTCACTTTCCATCACATGAGAATCCTGTGAGTGTGTAACACCGTAAACCTATACATCAAGCATAAAGAAGAGAAAGCGCTCTTCAACTACAACATGTTCTTGACCTTTTGTCACCGTTAGTTTGAAATATATTTGTCCGTATATTACATTTTTTTTTGATTGACCTTAAGGACGGCTTTTAAACAGCGCAATAACAAGCAGATGCAATGTGTTAGGCCGTTTTCTCTCCGTCCAGCCTCCATAAATTTTCTCCTACACCTGTTTATTTCTGTAGTGTGGAAGATAAACAGCGGGTGGCAAGCATGACCTGCATCCCCAGATACATCCCCGAGGTCACCATCGGCGCTCACGAGTTTGACGAAACCTACTACTCTTTCAGATCGGTATGTGCACTGGGAACATCCACAGTGTGAGGTTTTTGTGTGTGTGTCTGTGTGAGAGTGAGGATGGTATAGACGGTCACCTCGATTAACTCCCGGACCGTGCTGTAGCAGCTCCGGCTAATGCGTTTAGGGATCGTGGAACAACTAGAGCAGAAAAGCAGCAGTCCTTCAAAGTCCTTGAGAGCTAATTTAGTGGAAGAAAACAATAAGGAGTGAAGATTTGCCCAAATGGAAAGGGATTTTTATTTCATCAAAAATGTATTACATTGATAGGTAAAATGATTAGGCATCAAACTGCAAGTTGCTTTTGTTGCATATTAAATCGCCTTCTCGCCTCGTAGCAGGCAGCAGATTCATATTTTCTGTCAGCCTAAGAATCCTGAGGAGATTTCTCTTTGAATAAATGTCGGAAATCTGCAAAACCCTAAAGAAGGAGCTCAAATAATTCGAATGCAATTGCCATTTCCGAAAATTTATGTGTGTTTAACATAAAAACAGTCATTTGTTTTTTCCTTAAAAAAACAAAACAGGAGATATGGTTATCAAGAATGTTTTGCGTAGCTGCTTTAAATATTTTTCAATATTAGCCAACTCTGCCTGAAAGCTCCGCCCCTTTCCGCTCATCTCACATGTTCTGAATACTAAGCTCATTAGCATGTAAAGGACGTCTTCAACTTGGCTAACGTTAGACACATACATGTACTAAATTGCCAAAAGTTTTGGGACATCCCTTCAAATCATTGGTTTCAGGGGTTGGGCTTGGCCCCTTAGTTCCAGTGAAAGGAACTCTTAATGCTTTAGCATACCAAGACATTTTGGACAATTTCATGCTCCCACCTTTGTGGGAACAGTTTGGGGATGACCCCTTCCTGTTCCAACATGACTGCACACCAGTGCACAAAGACATGGATGTCCATAAAGACATGGATGAGCGAGTTTAGTGTGGAGGAACTTGACTGGCCTGCACAGAGTCCTGACCTCAACCCCATAGAACACCTTTGGGATGAATTAGAGTGGAGACTGCGAGCCAGGCCTTCTCGTCCAGCATCAGTGCCTGACCTCACAAATGCGCTTCTAGAGAAATGGTCAAAAATTCACATAAAAACACTCCTAAACCTTGTGGAAAGCCTTCCCAGAAGAGTTGAGGCTGTTTTAGGTGCAAAGGACTCCATATTATATTCATGTGCATGGAAAGGCAGACATCCCAAACTTTTGGCAATATAGTGTGTTTAACATTTATTAGATTTATTAAGTGAAATGTTTCCGTTTTTAGCCAAAAGAGAGAAAATAAAAAGGATATAAAAGGATTCAGGATTCAGAATAAAAAGGCTTCAGTATGCCGACAAATGAAGTGTCAACTCTAACACGTTTACAAGCAATGTATAATGGTGTTTTTTGTTTTTTTTTACACTTTACTGTCGTTTTTCCTTAACATATCCAAAGTTTTTGCGGTTGCAAAGCAGTTACTGACCAGTTGCTACACCCTCGTGTACGCTTCTTTTAAAAAAAAAAAACAAACTAAAATGCCTGCTTCAGGATGATCAAGCTGTATTGCACACGCCTCATGAACCACACCAGTGTGGAACCATGAGCCTACAGGATCTGTAAAATATGCCTCTCTGTTCTTCCCTGTCCTTACTTCCGTTCTTTGCCTGGTCATGTCTTTTTGATTCATTCACTCTTGTCTGTCCTTAGCTCAAATAAAACATCTCGATTCAATTTATAGTGATATTGTTCTACAGATGAGTAAAAACCGGTGGGTTGCCAGTTTACTAGGCCCTGCCCTCCTTTTCAAGCAAACTTTACATCTCAATAAGTCATGCATAATGTGTGTGTGTTTGAGAGAGATAAATCAGTGTTTTTAATTATTCACATGTGTGAGCCTAGAGATTTGTGAATGTGAGCCATGTGGGTGAAGACAGGTTGTAGATCAGAGGGGAGAGAACGGAGAACAGATGGTTCACAGCCAGGCGAATGACATCAAACCTCAGCTTGTTGTAGCCCATTTCACACAACCACAAGGGCCAAGAGAGCATCAAAACCTTGACTGGTAAAGAGTGGAAGAAAAGTTGTACCGGTCAGATTCTTTCACTGATGTAACGAGCATGGCGAGCACGAGTCCAGAGAAACGTCTCAAAAATCCACAGTCGCCATAAGAATTCATGCTATTCTTCAGCACCTGCTGTTGGATGAATATAAACTGGCGACTGTGTGAATTATTCCATTGGCTTTTATTATATACGGTAGCAGGAATGCATTTCCCGCTCCTGAACAACAAAATGACTCGTCTTTTATTTTTCTCACTGCTGGCATTAGCTCATATTTACTGCAAAAAGATGGCTGACGATTCCTAAATGGCACTTGTTCAATATGCTGCAAGTGATTTGGTACCATCATCTCTGCCAGAAAAAACATTCGCACCTGACCTTTAAGCCCGAGCGCTCTGAGAATGGCTTTTCACGCGCCGCGTCTCGACCAGGAGGTGTAAATTACACTATTGGATGTTTCCGACTGACATTTAATTCCGCGCTGTATTTTATTGCGATATGTGCGAGGGGCAATGGGAATAAGTAATACAAGGCGAGTGCCTTGACTTTTTCCTTCCTACACTCCAGGGAGTCTGATTCTGTTTAATTTTCCTGCATACAATGGCACGGGTGGTCGTTCAAGTAGCCGTGAATAATAATCGAGGATTCCTGTCTTTCGTTCGTCTCCACCTTGTTAATATTCATGGAAGTTTCCGATGGTTTCTTCGCTTACCCTTGCTTGCTTGTCATTTTTTACGTTCGCTGCTAATGGGTTAAAATTCAGTACAGGTGAAGAGACTCGTCCTCATCTGGGAAGCAACGGTAGTTGACTGATTAGCTCTCTCCTCTCGAAGCGGTTATTCCGAGACTCGGGCTAATTCAGCTCTTCGTCTGGATCAAGCTGTCAGTGGGATTCCCCTTCCTTTAAATTAAAACCCCCTCACCTTTTACCGGCTTGATCGGTGTTGACAAAACGAGCCCTGAGAGCCCATTTGTCGACTTTACTGAACATTCCGGAAGAGCTGAGAGTCACTCTACGCTTACGCCCACTGGGGAAAAAGAATCTATCTGCTTTTTTTTTTTTTGTTATAAATATTCTGAGTCCACTTTGAGCGTTTAATGCTCCGGCTTTCCGTCTTCGCACGTGTGAACGGTTTCCTGCCCTCTCTCTGTCAAATGTTCGTTTCAGGATTCAGTTGTTGCATCTTGTTTGTTGAAAGTGAGCTCTGCGTTTTTATCTTTAACCCAGACAAGCTCGCGTGCGTGTTCGGCTTCTTATTCTCAGTTGACGAGAGGCTTGGGAGGCTAGCCGTCAGTTTAGCTGACTTGTGTATTTTTCCTTAAATCTAACACCGTTCCTGACGCTTTGCTCGTTCTGAAGCCCCCCACTTGACCTACGAGTCACACGTCACCTCACCAACAGCCAAAAGTTTGCACACCCCTGACCATCACAATCATATCCCTGTCTAAATTCTGTCCTGCTCTTGTAATAAGCTTCACTCTCTTGGGAAGGTTTTCCACTAGGTACATGACTTTATGGATTTGTGTTCATTCAGCTACAAGACCACTGGTGAGATCGGACACTGATCGGACATGTCTGGGGTGCAGTCGGTGCTCCAGTTCATCCCAAAGGTGATCAATGGGGTTGAGTCAGAGTCAGGACACTCGAGATCTATAACATTTGTGTTCTTCCAGATTTGGGGAAGGAACACGTATAGGCGTGATGGTCCGGCGTCCACAAACTTTTGGTGTTATGGTGTAGCATGATGGAGAAAAATAGCAAATGGACTCGAGCTGCATCTTTTACCTGAGAAAACATGAGAGCTCATAGTTGAGCTTCTGACAGAATCGGTCATTAAACAGGAATTTAGATTGATATACTAGCTATTAGTAGCTTGTGATTTTTTTTAATTTTTTAATTTTTTTTGTTATTTTAACCTTCCTGAATTAATTGCATGAGTGTAAACAAAGCACGGAATGTCCCTCCGGCTAATAATGTATATCTTTACACCTTTTGTGAAAACTTTTGAACCCGGTTGTTGATGCACTTCCTTTCGAAATAGGAAGTTGTTGAGGGAGGCAAGTCAAGGGGCTTGGATAAATGTCCAATAGACTTAAAGATAGTTGGTGCTATCTATTATAACTTAACTATATGGAATTTATTTAGGGGGGCGGAGCAACCGTCTTCTGGAAAATATTTGATTGGACAAGGATGAATCATCTGAGATTTTCTACAATGATAAACTACAAAACTCTCCCCCTCTCCCCTTTACACATGCTGGTTTATTTTGCATCCAGAAAGCTGAGTGACCTTTAAACACAAAGACGTGTGTTTTAACATCACTGTTTTTCTCTCTCTAGCTTCCAGGGAAGCAGTACGCAGAGGGTTACAACGAAGACGCAGGAGACAAAGGCATCTGGCTGAAGTGAAACATTAACTAAAGGGAAAGCCACGTAGAGGACTCCTCCGTCTCCGGCTCTCTCGCTCGTCCACGTCTCGGAGGAGAGATAAGTTCGATCAGACGACGTATTCTGCTGTTTTCCGACAGCTGTCCTGTAAATTGTTATTGAATAAAT
Organism: Hemibagrus guttatus; assembly: GCA_033459395.1. Lineage (NCBI taxonomy): Eukaryota > Metazoa > Chordata > Actinopteri > Siluriformes > Bagridae > Hemibagrus > Hemibagrus guttatus. The sequence goes on along the minus strand of JAUCMX010000006.1, from coordinate 28,529,258 downwards.
GCTATATGTTGAAATCAGTCCGTTTCTCTCTAGTTTTATGAGTTCAGGGACATACTTGGTGACGTATGAAGAGGAAAAAAATAAAAAGCAAACACAGCGTCTGTTTGGTACTTGGCATTGGTACCCACCAATGGCCATGAAGAAGCGAAATCTGCTTTCATCTCATTTCAGCACACCAAGACGGTGACTAATCGCCCCAATTAAAAGTCGCTTTTGAGACCCGCGACGAAGAGCGCTCGCCACAACTCATTAGCCACCCGAAACCACTCGTTTCTCGTTAGTCCCAGCTCCTCCTCTCCCGAAGATGCTATCTTGGGCCGCTCTGCGGCTTTTCTTTCGTTCCTGCTGCCAGGAAGTACGCTGATCCAGAAATAGCAGCGTGCCACTAGTGATTAATTCCTGTCTTTTGTGTGCGAAGAGGCTTCAGATTACCATAATCAGCTCGTGATTGCACTTGCTGATACTTTTCCGTCCACCACCATCACCAAAAAAAAAAAAAAAAGCCACTGATTATTCATGAAGCTCTCCATTTACCCTGAAGAAGTTAGACGTATTGTTTAAAAAAAAAAAAAAAAAAAAGAATAAAAAGAAGTGGCATACCGAGCAATCGCACAGCTTTGATCTGCACATGGCAGAATATCAGTGTCTCTTTGATGGTGCAGAAGAGCAGCCAGGTCCTGCGATGAGTGATTGGGTGAAGGATGGGAGTGGAATAATGATGTGACGTGAGGGGGAAAAAAACGGGGTTTTAGAAATCCTTCGAATGATTCTGCAGCCACTCGAGTCGAAACTGCGGTGTGAGCGTGGGGGTGGGGTACATGACGTGTGCGTCTGAGAGAGACAAGACGGTGAAATCTGTCCATTTTTGTTGTTATGATTGCAAATGAAAGTGAAATGAAACTTATAGATTTTTTTTCTGGTGAGTTTTTTGAAATGTTTAATTTTTTTAATTTTCTATTATTATTATTTAATTAATGAGTTTATTTTCTTTCTTTCTTTATTATTATTATTATTCATTCATTCATTGTCTACCACTTATCCAAACTATTCTCGGGTCACGGGGAGCCTGTGCCTATCTCAGGCAGGATACACCCTGGACGGAGTGCCAACCCATCGCAGGGCACACACACACTCTCATTCACTCACACAATCACACACACATACTACGGACAATTTAGAGATGCCAATCAACCTACGATGCATGTCTTTGGACCGGGGGAGGAAACGGGAGTACCCAGAGGAAACCCCTGAGGCACGGAGAGAACATACAAACTCCACACACACGGCAGAGGCGGGAACCGAACCCCCAACCCTGGAGGTGTGAGGCAAACGTGCTAACCACTAAGCCACCGTGCCTTTTTTTTATTATTATTATTATTATTATTATTATTATTATTATTATTATTATTATTATTATTATTATTATTATTATTATTATTATTATTATTATTATTAGTTTAAATGGGTTTTTTTTATTTAATAAGCCATTAGTGAGAATTTCGCATGACAGAGGAAGTTGTTTTTCAGTTTTTTTTCCCATTTGTTATTGCAAAATCTGCATCTCTTGCTGAGTCGTGATTCCAGGGTTAATGTAGATGATCCCAATGATCCATATTGTTCCATATCTCCAGCTGCTGGAATTTAAAGCATGTGAGGAAGCCACTGGATGGCAGACTTCATACATGTCTCGAAGATCTATCCTAGTTGTTTGTTTCTGGTCCTTGCAATTTTCTCTGCTTGCCAAACGAGGGCAATGTTGAGACTTTTTCCTCCCAAAGTAAACATCGCTGAAATATCACTGATTCATGCTTCATGGTGCAGAAGACTTTTTTTTTTTTTCCATTCCTCCCTCGCCCCTTAGTTCGTACCGTAGGTGTAGCTGACATTAAGAGGCTTTTATTTTGACAGTGCTCTTTTAAATATATAAATATTGCATGGCCTGCGATCCTCTCGTAGTTGTTATTTTAGCTCTGCTGAACCCAGCGCTGGATGCTGCAGCTTCCAGAACTCTGGTAATGCCTGGAGGGGGATGGGGGGGGGGGAATGAGAGAAGGAAAGAGAGAAAGGAAGAGAATGAGAGAAATAAAGAAAGAGAAAAAATGAGGAGAGAAAGAGGAAGAATGAGAGGAGGAAAGAGAGAAAGGAAGAGAATGAGAGAAATAAAGAAAGAGAAAAAATGAGGAGAGAGAGAGGAAGAATGAGAGGAGGAAAGAGAGAAAGGAAGAGAATGAGAGAAATAAAGATGAATGAGAGGAGGAAAGAGGGAGGAGGAAAGAGGAAGAATGAGAGGAGGAAAGAGAGAGAGGAAGAATGAGAGGAGGAAAGAGAGAGAGAGAGAGAGAGAGAGAGAGAGGAAGAATGAGAGGAGGAAAGAGAGAGAGGAAAAATGAGAGGAGGAAAGAGAGAGAGGAAAAATGAGAGGAGGAAAGAGAGAGAGGAAAAATGAGAGGAGGAAAGAGAGAGAGGAAAAATGAGAGGAGGAAAGAGAGAGAGGAAAATGAGAGGAGGAAGAGAGAGGAAATGAGAGGAGGAAAGAGAGAGGAAAAATGAGAGGAGGAAAGAGAGAGGAAAATGAGAGGAGGAAAGAGAGAGGAAAAATGAGAGGAGGAAAGAGAGAGGAAAAATGAGAGGAGGAAAGAGAGAGGAAAAATGAGAGGAGGAAAGAGAGAGGAAAATGAGAGGAGGAAAGAGAGAGGAAAATGAGAGGAGGAAAGAGAGAGAAAAATGAGAGGAGGAAAGAGAGAGGAAAAATGAGAGGAGGAAAGAGAGAGGAAAAATGAGAGGAGGAAAGAGGAGAGGAAAAATGAGAGGAGGAAAGAGAGAGAGGAAAAATGAGAGGAGGAAAGAGAGAGAGGAAAAATGAGAGGAGGAAAGAGAGAGAGAGAGAAGAATGAGAGGAGGAAAGAGAGAGAGGAAAATGAGAGGAGGAAAGAGAGAGAGGAAGAATGAGAGGAGGAAAGAGAGAGAGAGAGGAAGAATGAGAGGAGGAGAGAGAGAGAGAGGAAGAATGAGAGGAGGAAAGAGAGAGAGAGGAAGAATGAGAGGAGGAAAGAGAGAGAGAGGAAGAATGAGAGGAGGAAAGGAGAGAGAGGAAGAATGAGAGGAGGAAAGGGAGAGAGGAAGAATGAGAGGAGGAAAGAGAGAGAGGAAGAATGAGAGGAGGAAAGAGAGAGAGAGAGGAAGAATGAGAGGAGGAAAGAGAGAGAGAGAGGGAAGAATGAGAGGAGGAAAGAGAGAGAGAGAGGAAGAATGAGAGGAGGAAAGAGATGAGAGAGAGGAAGAATGAGAGGAGGAAAGAGAGAGAGAGAGGAAGAATGAGAGGAGGAAAGAGAGAGAGAGAGGAAGAATGAGAGGAGGAAAGAGAGAGAGAGAGGAAGAATGAGAGGAGGAAAGAGAGAGAGAGGAAGAATGAGAGGAGGAAAGAGAGAGAGAGAGGAAGAATGAGAGGAGGAAAGAGAGAGAGAGAGGAAGAATGAGAGGAGGAGAGAGAGAGAGAGGAAGAATGAGAGGAGGAAAGAGAGAGAGAGAGGAAGAATGAGAGGAGGAAAGAGAGAGGAGAGAGGAAGAATGAGAGGAGGAAAGAGAGAGAGAGAGGAAGAATGAGAGGAGGAAAGAGAGAGAGAGAGGAAGAATGAGAGGAGGAAAGAGAGAGAGAGAGGGAAGAATGAGAGGAGGAAAGAGAGAGAGAGAGAGAGAGAATGAGAGGAGGAGAGAGAGAGAGAGAGAGAGGAAGAATGAGAGGAGGAGGGGAGAGGAAGAATGAGAGGAGGAGAGAGAGGAAGAAAATGAGAGGAGGAGAGAGAGGAAGAATGAGAGGAGGAAAGAGAGAGAGAGGAAGAATGAGAGGAGGAAAGAGAGAGAGGAAGAATGAGAGGAGGAAAGAGAGAGAGAGAATGAGAGGAGGAGAGAGAGGAAGAATGAGAGGAGGAAAGAGAGAGAGAGAGGAAGAATGAGAGGAGGAAGAGAGAGAGAGAGAGGAAGAATGAGAGGAGGAAAGAGAGAGAGAGAGGAAGAATGAGAGGAGGAGAGAGAGAGAGAGGAAGAATGAGAGGAGGGAGAGAGAGAGAGAGAGGAAGAATGAGAGGAGGAAAGAGAGAGGAGAGAGGAAGAATGAGAGGAGGAAAGGGAGAGAGAGGAAGAATGAGAGGAGGAAAGGGAGGAGAGGAAGAATGAGAGGAGGAAAGAGAGAGAGGAAGAATGAGAGGAGGAAAGGGAGAGAGAGGAAGAATGAGAGGAGGAAGAGAGAGAGAGGAAGAATGAGAGGAGGAAAGAGAGAGAGAGAGGAAGAATGAGAGGAGGAAAGAGAGAGAGAGAGGAAGAATGAGAGGAGGAAAGGGAGAGAGGAAGAATGAGAGGGAAGGAGAGAGAGGAAGAATGAGAGGAGGAGGAGAGAGAGGAGGAGAATGAGAGGAGGAAAGAGAGAGAGAGGAAGAATGAGAGGAGGAAAGAGAGAGAGAGAGGAAGAATGAGAGGAGGAAAGGGAGAGAGAGGAGATGAGAGGAGGAAAGGGAGAGAGAGGAAGAATGAGAGGAGGGAGGAGAGAGAGAGAGGAAGAATGAGAGGAGGAAAGGAGAGAGAGAGGAAGAATGAGAGGAGGAAGAGAGAGAGAGGAAGAATGAGAGGAGGAAGGGAGAGAGAGGAAGAATGAGAGGAGGAAAGGGAGAGAGAGGAAGAATGAGAGGAGGAAAGGGGAGAGAGGAAGAATGAGAGGAGGAAAGGGAGAGAGAGGAAGAATGAGAGGAGGAAAGGGAGAGAGAGGAAGAATGAGAGGAGGAAAGGAGAGAGGAAGAATGAGAGGAGGAAAGGGAGAGAGGAAGAATGAGAGGAGGAAAGGGAGAGAGGAAGAATGAGAGGAGGAAAGGGAGAGAGAGGAAGAATGAGAGGAGGAAAGGGAGAGAGAGGAAGAATGAGAGGAGGAAAGGAGAGAGAGGAAGAATGAGAGGAGGAAAGGGAGAGAGAGGAAGAATGAGAGGAGGAAAGAGAGAGAGAGGAAGAATGAGAGGAGGAAAGGAGAGAGAGGAAGAATGAGAGGAGGAAAGAGAGAGAGAGAGAGAGAGAGAGGAGAGAGAGGAAGAATGAGAGGAGGAAAGGGAGAGAGAGGGAAGAATGAGAGGAGGAAAGGGAGAGAGAGGAAGAATGAGAGGAGGAAAGGGAGAGAGAGGAAGAATGAGAGGAGGAAAGAGAGAGAGAGGAAGAATGAGAGGAGGAAGAGAGAGAGAGAGAGAGAGAGAGAGAGGAAGAATGAGAGGAGGAAAGAGAGAGAGAGGAAGAATGAGAGGAGGAAAGAGAGAGAGAGAGGGAAGAATGAGAGGAGGAGGAAAGAGAGAGAGGAGAGAGGAAGAATGAGAGGAGGAGAGAAGGAAGAATGAGAGGAGGAAAGGGAGAGAGAGGAAGAATGAGAGGAGGAGAGAGAGGGAAGAGATGAGAGGAGGAGAGAGAGGAAGAATGAGAGGAGGAAAGAGAGAGAGAAGAATGAGAGGAGGAAAGAGAGAGAGAGAGGAAGAATGAGAGGAGGAGAGAGAGGAAGAATGAGAGGAGGAGAGAGAGGAAGAATGAGAGGAGGAAAGAGAGAGAGAGAGGAAGAATGAGAGGAGGAAAGAGAGAGAAGAAGGAAGAATGAGAGGAGGAAGAGAGAGAGAGAGGAAGAATGAGAGGAGGAAAGAGAGAGAGAGGAAGAATGAGAGGAGGAAGAGAGAGGAGAGAAGAATGAGAGGGGGAAAGAGAGAGGAAGAATGAGAGGAGGAAAGAGAGAGAGAGAGGAAGAATGTGAGGAGGAAAGAGAGAGAGAGAGGAAGAATGAGAGGAGGAAAGAGAGAGAGAGAGGAAGAATGAGAGGAGGAAAGAGAGAGAGAGGAAGAATGAGAGGAGGAAAGAGAGAGAGAGAGGAAGAATGAGAGGAGGAGAGCGAGAGGAAGAGAGAGAGGAGGAGAGAGAGAGAGAGGAAGAATGAGAGGAGGAAAGAGAGAGAGAGAGAGAGAAGAATGAGAGGAGGAAAGAGAGAGAGAGGAAGAATGAGAGGAGGAAAGAGAGAGAGGAAGAATGAGAGGAGGAAAGAGAGAGAGGAAGAATGAGAGGAGGAAAGAGAGAGAGGAAGAATGAGAGGAGGAAAGAGAGAGAGAGAGAGAGAGAAGAATGAGAGGAGGAAAGAGAGAGAGGAAGAATGAGAGGAGGAAAGAGAGAGAGAGAGAGAGAGAGGAAGAATGAGAGGAGGAAAGAGAGAGAGGAAGAATGAGAGGAGGAAAGAGAGAGGAAGAATGAGAGGAGGAAAGAGAGAGAGAGAGAGAGAGGAAGAATGAGAGGAGGAAAGAGAGAGAGAGAGAGAGAGAGAGAGAGGAAGAATGAGAGGAGGAAGAGAGAGAGGAAGAATGAGAGGAGGAAAGAGAGAGAGAGAGAGGAAGAATGAGAGGAGGAAAGAGAGAGAGGAGGAAAGAGAGAGAGAGGAAGAATGAGAGGAGGAAAGAGAGAGAGGAGGAAAGAGAGAGAGAGGAAGAATGAGAGGAGGAAAGAGAGAGAGGAAGAATGAGAGGAGGAAAGAGAGAGAGAGAGAGGAAGAATGAGAGGAGGAAAGAGAGAGAGAGGAAGACAAAAAATGAGAGAAAAATGAGAGAAAGAAGGAAAGAAATAGTTTCATTTTGCATAATAATAATAATAATAATAATAATAATAATAATAATAATAATAATAATAATAATAATAACTTCATTAGCATTAGCATAGGGAAATAACAGTAGGGTGTGAGAGGAAGTACTGTTATTAGCCAGAGGTTGATTAGTTTCCAATAACTGCCTGTCCTGGAGGGGTTTATTCCTCTTTTTTTGTCCTGGAGGGGTTTATTCTTCTTTTTTTGTCCTGGAGGGGTTTATTCCTCTTTTTTTGTCCTGGAGGGGTTTATTCCTCTTTTTTTGTCCTGGAGGGGTTTATTCCTCTTTTTTTCCTTTTATTTGTCCCTTACATTTAACACTGTGTAATTGTTATAGAAGTTATTCTTTACCAGTCTTCCTCTCCTCATCTTTTCTGTCTTGAAGACTTCCCTGTGCTGGAAAAAGTAAAGAAAAAACCTCAACATTACACACCTGACACTGGAGACTCCTTCCAGAAACCTTCACAATATCCACACCTTCTTCTTCCTCCTCTTCTTACAGTTAGAGATTATGCAAATGAGCCGTTACTATAGAAACGATGCCTCCTGCACTCTGCACATTAATATTAATAAAATCTTTTCAGCGTCAGAGCCGCTGTTTGAGAAAATGACTTTCCACCTGGCCAATCAGATTTGAGATTTCAGCACGGCTGTGGTTTAATGAGTTTTGTTTTTTTGTTTTTTTTTTAAAGGGCAGATTTCTCTGATCAGGAGGTGCAGGAGTTGGGAAAACCGTGAGGCCTGTGTCACGCTCCGACTGCTTTAATCCGGTGTGACATTACCATCTGAATCGCGGATCGTTACAGGCAGCTTGTTTAGAAGTGGAGAATAAATGAGCAGGCTGGAAAGATAAACAAAGCCTGTGTTGCAGTGTTGACACACAATGGACACAGAGAAGCATGACAGACCGCGTGAACATCTGTCACGGGCGCTTAGCATAGCGTAGAAGATCGAAAAACCGATCTCTGGCACTCCTTTTCCTTTCTGTGTGATTAGGGAGACGCAGTATGAGTAGCTTATTAAAGTACCGACATAGGTATGGAAAGTATACAGAAAAACCATTTAAAAAAAAAAAAAAAAGAAAAGAAATTGTTTTGCTCTTTAGCAGGCGAGTTTTGCTTTGCTAGTCGACCGTGAGTGTGCAGTGAAATCAAACTGCTCCTCCGGCAGCCTAATAGATGCTCTGATAATCCGCTTTTAACCGCCAGACATCTAGCTTTTCCTGTTAACGCAGTGGAAATGGATTGCTCTTTGCAAATCCGTCAGCAGGAAGAGCGTGGAGTGGCTGGCGTGTACTGGAACTCATGTTTTAATATTGAATATTTTATTTCGGGCTCAGCTGGATGGCAAATGCAACACCTTTTTTTTTTATATACATATTTTTTTTCTATTATCCGCCGTCTACATGTGAAGTTGAGTAATGAATACTGCGGTGGAAGGAAAAAAAAAAAGGACCTGCACCTAGATCACTAGCATGTGCTTTCATACTGCTGGATTAAAGTGGCACGTATTCTAATTCCCATCTTTAATCAGATTATATCTAACAAAATTAATAATCTGATCCGATTTGAATAATTAGGTTATGATGATTTTATTTATTTATTTTTTTTTATAGATATTTACACCAATCAGGCATAACATTATGACCACCTGCCTAATATAGTGTTGGTCCCCCTTTTGCTGCCAAAACAGCCCTGACCCGTCATGCACTGTGTATTCTGACACCTTTCTATCAGAACCAGCATTAACTTCTTCAGCAATTTGAGCAACACTAGCTCGTCTGTTGGATCGGATCACACGGGCCAGCCTTCTCTCCCCACGTGCATCAGTGAGCTTTGGCCGCCCATGACCCTGTCTCCGGTTCACCACTGTTCCTTCTTTGGACCACTTTTTGATAGATGCTGACCACTGCAGACCGGGAACACCCCACAAGAGCTGCAGTTTTGGAGATGTTCTGATCCAGTGGTCTAGCCATCACAATTTGGTCCTTGTCAAACTCGCTCAAATCCTTACACTTGCCCATTTTTCCTGCTTCTAACACATCAACTTTGAGGACAAAATGTTCACTTGCTGCCTAATATATCCCACCCACTAACAGGTGCCATGATGAGGAGATCATCAGTACTATCCACTTCACCTGCTAGTGGTCATAATGTTTATGCCTGATCGGTGTATACACGTCATACGATTCCCTGGGAAAGTGTTGGAACGGAAAATAGATCTGAATTTCAGCTTTACATCTCGTTTTCAAGACACTTTTTGTTTGCACCCACTTAAAAAAAACAAACAAACAGTGATCATAAATAATGGAACAGAGGTTTCTTGATGCCCAGGTGTGTCCTGTTAGATTGATTGGTTAAACAGTTAATAGCTCTGAATGTCTACTCTTGGATTGAGTCCTGGGTTTGACTTCTGAACACTACATTTGTTGTTAAAAAGTATAAACCAACAGGAAGACCAGATAGCTGTTTATGGGAGAAAAGACAGAAAATGGATATTACACAAGCACTGAGCATTGGTGATACAACAATACTGTATGTCCTGAAGAAGAAAGAAAGCACTGGTGCACTAAAAGACAGCCAAGGAAAACAACTACAGCAGCAGAAGACAGAAACACTGTGAGAGTTGTAAGTAAAAAAAAAAAAAAAAAAAAACCCCATAAAGAACAGTCAGTGACCTCACCAACAGCCTCCACAGGGCTGGGGTCAAGCTATCACAGTCCTCTGATGGAAGAAGACTTTGAGAGCAGAGATATAAGGATGTAAACCTCTCACCAGCAGTATGAATCAGAAGAGCAGACTGGAATTCACAAAGAAATACAGAGACGAGCCACAAAAAGTTCTGGAAACAAGATCAACATCCACCAATGTGCTGGGAAGGTCAAAGTGTGGAGGAAGAAAGGATCTGCTCATGATCCAGAACATACACGCACAACTGTGAAACATGGTGGTGGTCGTGTGTGTCCATCTGTGTAAAAAGAAAAAAAAGAATTGGTCTGTCATTCCAATACTTTCTGTCTGTATGTATGTTTGTTTGTCTGTATGTATGCTCGTCTGTATGTTTGTGTGTCTGTATGCTTGTCTGTCTGTATGTCTGTGTATTCGTCTGTTGTGTGTCTCTGTATGTATGTTTTTCTATTTGTGCGTCTGTTGTGTGTGACTGTATGTATGTCTGTGCATGTGCATGTGTCTATATGTATGTCTGTCTGTATGTTTGTGTCTGTATGTCTGTCTTTGTGTGTCTGTCTGTATGTTTGTCTGTCTGTATGTTTGTCTGTATGTATGTTTGTCTGTCTGTACGTATGTATGAATGTTTGTGACTGTCTGTCTGTATGTATGTCTGTGTCTGTATCCGTCTGTGTGTGTGTCTGTCTGTCTGTATGCATGCTTGTCTGTATGTTTGTGTCTGTATGCATGTTTGTCTGTATGCATGCTCGTCTGTATGTTTGTGTGTCTGTATGCTTGTCTATCTGTGTCTTTGTCTGTGTATCCGTCTGTTGTGAGTGTCTGTCTGCCTGTATGTTTTCTGTGTGTGTCTGTATGTATGTATGCTTGTCTGTGTCTCTGTATGTGTGTGTCTGTATGTTTGTCTGTTTGTGCATCTGTTGTGTGTGTCTGTATGTCTGTGTATGTGTCTGTTGTGTGTGTGTGTGTGTCTGTCTGTATGTTTGTGTATGTCTGTCTGTATCTTTGCCTGTGTGTGTGTCCGTCTGTGTGTTTGTCTGTATGTCTCTGTATGCATGCTCGCCTGTATGTCTGAGTGTGTCTGTCTGTATGTTTTTGTCTGTCTGTATGTTTGTCTGTTTGTGCATCTGTTGTGTGTGTCTGTATGCATCTGTTGTGTCTGTCTGTATGTTTGTCTGTCTGTGCATGTGTGTCTGTATGTCTGTCTGCGTGTGGGTATCTGTCTGTATGTTTGTCTTTCTGTCTGTGTGTGTTTGTGTGTGTATGTATGTCTGTATGTGTCTGCATGTCTGTATGTATGTATGTATGCTTGTCTCTCTGTCTGTATGTTTGCCTTTCTGTGCGTCTGTCTGTGTCTGTCTGTATGTTTGTGTCTGTTTGTGCATCTGTTGTGTGTCTGTATCTTTCTGTGTGTGTATGGATGTCTGTCTGTATCTTTGTCTGTGTGTGTCTGTATGTCTGTCTGTATGTATGTTTGTATGTGTCTGCATGTCTGTCTGTGTGTCTGTATGTATGCTTGTCTGTCTGTATGTTTGCTTGTCTGTCTGTATGTTTGTATGTGTCTGCATGTCTGTATGTATGTCTGTGTGTGTCTGTCTGTATGTATGCTTGTCTCTCTGTCTGTATGTTTGTCTTTCTGTGCGTCTGTCTGTATGTATGTTTGTATGTGTCTGCATGTCTGTCTGTCTGTATCTTTGTCTGTGTGTGTCTGGATGTCTGTCTGTATCTTTGTCTGTGTGTGTCTGGATGTCTGTTTGTATGTATGTTTGTATGTGTCTGCATGTCTGTCTGTGTGTCTATATGTATGCTTGTCTCTCTGTCTGTGTTTGTCTGTGTGTCTGTTTGTATGTATGCTTGTCTCTCTGTCTGTGTTTGTCTGTGTGTCTGTTTGTATATATGCTTGTCTCTCTGTCTGTGTTTGTCTGTGTGTCTGTTTGTATGTATGCTTGTCTCTCTGTCTGTGTTTGTCTGTGTGTCTGTCTGTATGTTTGTGTCTGTCTGTCTGTATGTTTGTCTGTGTGTGTCTGTATGTATGCAAAGGTCTGTATGTTTGTGTGTGTCTGTCTCTGTCTGTGCATGTGTCTGTTGTGTGTGTCTGTATGTCTGTCTGTGCATGTGTGTCTGTCTGTATGTTTGTGTGTGTCGGTTTGTGTGTCTGTGTGTGTATGTCGGTCTGTGTGTCTGTCTGTATGTGTGTGTCCGGGTGTGTGTGTGTGTGTGTGTGTGTATACCATCTTTTCTTCTGATATGAATTCATTCTTTTTCCCTGTGGTGCAAGATCTCTAAAACGTCTTTTGATATCTTTACAAAGTGAATCCGTGACCTTGCAGTGGTCATGAATGATAAGTTATATCCAAAAGTATTTCCTTTCTTTGTAATTTCACTACATTTTAACTTTTTCAGGGAGCGAGGCAGTACGTACATGCTCTCTGCTCCACCTGCAAGTCCTTGGCATTTCAGCCGTGTCCTTCAGAAACGAACCGAAAATGGAAAAAGTCGGAAAAAAGGTATCAGGGGCATGGAGAAAGCCCTCGGCTACAATTTCACAGCCCTGACGTCGAGAGCGGTCATGTTTTTTTTTTTTTTCCCCGTTTTTACTCTCATTTCAATCATCTTTCCTACATGGTTTTAAACGAGTCATTAAAATGCGGGTTGTCATGTGATTTGTGGAACTTTGATTACTTTTGCACTTCTGTCGCTGTGGATTCATTCCAAAGTCTGCTGGCTGTTACTGAATCGGGAAACTTTTGACTTCCTGCGTGCCACTTGACTATGATTTTCTATCATATAATTGTGTGATTAGTGTCATTTCCACAGAAAACCAGACCTTTCTTCTTGTAGCAGTGTTAATGGACTACAGTGCTTTTGCTTCCTCCTTCTCAGTTCAGTTTCTCTATGTGAAAATTTTAATATCAGAAATCCTGCATATGGATTTATCCTAATTTAAATCTCAGATGATTTACTGCTATACTGGTCAAAATTGGCAAAGTCTTCACATTGCTATCAGGATGTGTGTGTGTGGGTTTTTATTTATTTATTTATTTATTTTTTTTTCATTTGGAGGCGGCTGTGATAAATTGATGCGGTTATGCTAATGGCCGTGGCTTCACAGCTTAATAAGCTACCTGTCAGTATCAGCCTTGAAACGTACAAATTGTCAGAGTAAACAAGGTTTTTCTCACATTTAGGAATACTTTCCTCAGAGGCTGCAGAGGTCTGCTCCAAAATCTGACGACTTTCAGTCGTCAAGTGGAAAATATATTAAGACTCGTCAATTAGTAATGCATTTTTTTTTTCTCAAACAACTAAATGGACAAACTGTGATCAATATACGATCAGGCAAGAAGATATACCTTTCTTTGGGATTTCCACCTCCTCATAGAAGATCTAATACATTCAGTGCAAAACCCTTAGGTTAGGAAATTGGGAACTGCTGCTCCAATCCTGTCTGCCACTCTTTCTAAGCGAAATGTCTCTCTGGCTGTCGTTTATATACTACCTTGATCAAAGCCTCATACAGAGTCTCGGAAATCTGATGAAGTGCCGAGGTGAAGCTCTGGACTGGCCGGAACTGAGGTGTCCGGCTTCGTGCCAAAGTTAATCACTTTCTCTGAATGGGGAAAGTCCAAAATGATCCTGGCTCCTTGCACATTCAGCGATTTGAACGACCATGGAGAGGTTATAAAGATAAATAATTCATCATAGGGATGGAATCGAATATGAATGCACTATTTGCATTGACCAAATAATACAGTACAGGGAATATTACACTATTTCTAGAAAAGTTCAGGGTAGAGTCATAATTCCTGAACTCCGATAAAGAAAGCACCCCTCAACTCGGAATTCCTACTCGGGAACGGTGAGTTCCTTCCAGTTCAGTATGAAACACTGTCGCGCTTTATAGAGACATATTCACTTCAAATCTCTTACACTGACCGTACAGTTTGCTGTTTTGAGGAAGAAAATCACAATTAGCTGCCTAATAAAAGATGACCGTGGAGGCGTCCATGTTTTTATTCCACTTTGTAGAGGAAGCTGAGAATGACGCAATCCTAATCTCTGGCATTTCTGAGGCAAGTCGAAAACACAGCTGTTCAGTGGATAGAAAAAGTCTACACACTGCTTAAAAAATTCCTTAAAAGTCCAGATAAATCAGTTTGACAGTCTGACACTTCATTTTTATCCGTTGTAATTTCACCTTCTGACACGATTTATCATAAAACCAGCCATTTCAAGGCTTTGTATATCCGTTGTACGCAGGACAGGGATTGCTTGTGGGATAAAGGAAGTCCTACACTGTGGTGCATGAGCTACATTTACAGCAAGTTTAGTAACCACGCACAGTTTAAGTGAAGCTACTGATTTGGGCATTAGGTAAGGGGTTAAGATTCTGTGGTGTAGATCAGGAGGTTGGGGTTCAAGCTCCAGCTCTGCTAAGCTGCCACTTTTGGGCCCTTGAGCAAGGCTCTTAACCCTGTCTGCTCCAGGGGTGCTGTATCCTAGCTGACCCTGTGCTCTGACCCAAACTTCCAAAAGTTATATGGGCGGAAACTAAGAATTTCTACTGTTTTGTAATGTATGTGTAGCAAAAAAAAAAAAAAAAAAATTCTTCTAATTTGTTTAAACAGGATTATACAATCTGAATTTCTAGGAAAATAACCAACGACAGGATGGTGATGCGACCTGACATGGAGTAGAGTTACTCTTCCATCCCTGAAGTTGATTATTTTCCTATAACAGCATACTGTTGAGCATTTTATTTCTCTTTCACCACTATGATTTTCAAGCAGTTACCGTCTTTAATGATTTAAAGAGCAACAACTAATGAATCACTTCCTGTTATCAAGTCCTGAAGACGGTCCTGTGTTGGAAAACTTACTGACTTACAAAGCGCTGGCACTGGAGACTCCTTCCAAATATGTTGTTATAAAATAAAAGGATATACAAAATAAACATGTCCTTCTGGAAAATGTTACCATAGCAGTGATATGATATTAGACAGGATTAGATATGTTTAATGACATATACCTTGTCATTTATTAGTCATCTTGGGGGGGCGTGGAGGCTAGCACGTTTGCCTTCAGGGTTAGGGGTTTGGTTCCTTCTTCCGCCATGTGTGTGTGGAGTTCACGTGTTCTCCCTGGGCTTCAGGGGTTTCATCCAGGTATTCTGGTTTCCTCCTCAGTCCGAAGACATGTGATGTAGGCTGACTGACGTCTAAATTATCTGAAGGGAGTGTGTGTGATTGTACAATGTGATCCTGTCCAGGGTAAACCCTGCCTTGTTCCTCAAGACTCCTGGGATAATACCCCAGGCTCCTCTTTGACCCAGTAGGATAAGCGGTGTAGAGAATGGACGGACTGACAGATGGATGGATTATTTGGAACTCTTGCCATATACATGAATGAGTGGTTACTATGGAAACCATAACGTGTTAAAACAAGCACAATAAAACAAACCCATGATTTGAATTACAGCCGGAATGAGAATTTATAATTTGTTGTATGGGGGGGCACGGTGGCTTAGTGGTTGGCACGTTTGCCTCACACCTCCAGGGTTGGGGGTTTGATTCCCGCCTCTGCCATGTGTGTGTGGAGTTTGCATGTTCTCCCCGTGCCTCAGGGGTTCCTTCCCGGTTGATTGGCATCTCTAAATTGTCCGTATTTTGTGAGTGAATGTGTGTGTGTGCCCTGCGATGGGTTGGCACTCTGTCCAGGGTGTATCCTGCCTTGATGCCCAATGACGCCTGAGATAGGCACAGGCACCCCGTGACCCAAGAATAGATCAGATAAGCGGTACACAATGAATGAATTTGTTGTATAGAGCTCTTCAGATTGATATAATGGGAATGTGATTAAAATAAGTTTTCAGTTCAATTCAGAGCTACATTTTTTGTATTGTTTTGTCAGTTTTGCTTTAAAGCAGTCTGAGATCTCTAGCACTTCATCCGCTCTATACTCTACACCCTGTAGGGATCTTCATTTCAAGTTTAGTCATGAAACCATGGAGTCGGTGATAATGAACAGAGGAACACAGTGACATAGCCAGATGTCAGAGATGACCTTAATGTGATAAACCAGTACACCATGTATCTCTTATCATCTCCGGATTCGGTTATGGCAGCCCGTGAAGCCCATACATGCCAGATTCAGTGGAGTACCGTGCGGTCATCAACTCCAACTGTCAGCTACAGTAGCGCATCATGCTGTGGCAGGCATCCAGACGAAGAACACAATACGGTTAAGGAAGGGTTGAGAAATTTACCTCGGTCAGGAGAACCTGTAAATAATAAAAGAGGCTTCAAGGGGGTGTACATTTGCAGTCTTTTCACACGAAAACTAAAGATACTGAACAAGAATCTACAGCATTAGGCAGTGGTTCAAAAACCTCATCTGACTTTGACCCAGTTAGACTCGGGCTGATCTGGCTGTCGATGAAAAAGCAGCTGAGCCTCATTGGAAAGGTCCACGGCATCAGAGCACCTGCTACCGGTCATTCTCGAATAATGATAAATTTAGCCAAGACAAATCGATTCATTTTCGACGAGCCGAATTCACGCTCAAACCCAGAGTCGAGCCCCGGTCCATTTTTGAGTCAGTGTGTGACTTTGCACTGAAGACAGTATTTCAAACATCTGTTCTGTAATTTTCTTAATTATCAAACACCACAATCCCTTTAGATTATATTAGCACTTTGGTCCGTAACTGCCATCAGCGTCAGGAAATAGAGCTGACAAAAAACTCACCACATGCGAAAATCTGTCTCTCAGTAATGAAACCTGAAAAGAAAAAAAAAAGGGTAAGGAAATCAGACGCACTCGCTGATGGATTTCCAGAAGCCGCCAGAGCATTAGCATGGATGCAAAATGCTAAACTGATCAGACTTTTATCAACTCCACCAAATTATCCATCAGCTCTCTGTCTCGCTAGCGGCCCAGGTGTTTTAAATACTAACACCGTTAGACCAATAGCATCTCTCTATACTGAGAAAACAAGTCTCTCTCTGTCTCTCTCTCTCTCTTCTCTCTCTCTCTCTCTCTCTCTCT
>JAUCMX010000006.1:28495389-28507889 GCA_033459395.1 Hemibagrus guttatus | reverse complement strand
ACTCCGTCCAGGGTGTATCCTGCCTTGATGCCCAATGACGCCTGAGATAGGCACAGGCTCCCCGTGACCCGAGAATAGATCAGATAAGCGGTAGACAATGAATGAATGGATGTCAATGAATCTCTGGTCAACTACATGACAAACTTACTAAAGAGCAAAAAAAAAGATGATAAAGCTGAAAATTCTGGGTGAAGAACCACAGACGTGAACTTTATTTCCACACTGATGTGAAAGCGTGAGAGGAGACGCTCTTTAAAGCAGTGAGACGCTGGATTTATCCAATCAGGGTTGTCGAGACACCAAGTATGCAAATAAGAACAAGGTTAATCCAGGGTTTAGGGATGTACAGTCAGTTAGAAACGTCAGATTATGAAGAGCCAGGATTCGTTATTAACCCCCGGGTTAAGTATGAGCAGTGTGAAACCTTTAACCTCACAACCAAGGAATCCACCAGAGGAAATACTTCAAGTGTGAAAAGCCTTAAAGTGTCTAAATGTTTGGTCTGTATGCCCTGAAATGTTGAAACAATCTAGATGAACTTTGGGCCAAAACAGATGTGAGGTACCGAATTAGCCGGATTGTATTCATGACCCTGAGCAAAATGTTGGCTGTAAACGAAATTAGATCGTTCATCTGGAATGGTTATATAAATATATTATTGTGTGCATAATTTGGGTTTCATAAGATGCTAAATTAAAACCTGTAGTGCTTTCCCGTGCTGTCAGTTGCTATGGTGAGTCCTCATTCAATTTGGCTGCATTTTGTGTTCGTGTCTTAAAAAAATAAGAAAAAGAAACCTCAACAAGCAGCTTAAAGGTCATTTGAAGTAGGTGGAGGTCAGAGGTCTCAGCTTTTGGTCTATGGATTCTATAAATAGACATTTTTTCCTGCTCAAGTATTAGCATGAGATGTAAGAGACCACATCTGTGTTCATTACCAGCCACAGCATTAGTGTAACCAGACTACTGCACATAATCGACACCATGGTGCTTAATTGTAATGGTTTCTCTTAGACAAGAATTTGACAAATAAAGTAGTTAAATGTGGTGCATGCATTGTTTTATTATTATTATTATTATTATTATTATTATTATTATTATTATTATTATTATTATTATTATTATTATTATTTACTGATTTTTATTTAGTGGGGGGGGGGGGGACACACGGTGGCTTGGTGGCTTAGTGGTTAGCACGTTTGCCTCACACCTCTAGGTTTGGGGGTTCGATTCCCGCCTTCGGCGTGTGTATGGAGTTTGCATGTTCTCCCCGTGCCTCGGGGGTTTCCTCCGGGTACTACGGTTTCCTCCCCTGGTCCAAAGACATGCATTGTAGGTTGATTGGCATCTCTAAATTGTCCATAGTGTGTGATTGCGTGAGTGAATGAGAGTGTAAGTGAATGAGAGCGTGTGTGTGCCCTGTGATGGGTTGGCACTCCGTCCAGGGTGTATCCTGCCTTGATGCCCAGTGATGCCTGAGATAGGCACAGGCTCCCTGTGACCCAAGAATAGATCGGATAAGCGGTAGACAATGAATGAATGAATGAATGAATGATTTCTATTTAGTGTCCCATAGATCCTATAAGCTACATAGTGTGCACATCTTGCTACATAAAAATGTCACTTGGCTGGTCATTTACAGCATTTGACAGAACGACTTACATTTTGATCTCATTTTATATAACTAAGGCTTAAGGGCCTTGCTCAGTGGCCCAGCAGTGGCAGCTTGGTGGAGCTGGGATTCAAACTCACAACCTTACGCTCCAACATCTTGAGCACTAAGCTACCACATCCCTGTTCAAACTTCCGTCCTGCTCTCATTAACCGACTGATACCCTGCCAATCAAAATCTCAATAATTCGAACGTTTACAGACAACACAGAAACATGCTATTATCTCTTACAGCTCAATCCACAAAGGCTAATCCTGTTGTTAGTTTTCACCGAACCAAAGAGAGCCAAATCTGAATCAAAGAGCTACATCTGGCACTCGCCATCTTAGAAAGACCAAAGACTTTGTGGCCAAAACTAGCAAATAAAACACAAAGCAGCAGGACAAACTGCCTGTCTACAGATTTAAATGCTAATTATTGACTGAAGGACATGATTCGCACCGAGTTCATGAGACAAGGGATGAAGTGTAAGGTCAGTAATCCTAGCTTTCCTTGTATCTTCATCCAACATTTTACATTTGGCAGGTGCCCTTATCCAGAGTGATTTAAGTTTTTATCTCATTTTATACAACTGAGTATTAAGAGCCTTGCTCAGGGGCCCAGCAGTGGCAGTTTGGTGGACCTGGGATTTGAACTCAGAAGTTTCTGAGCAGTAGTCGAACACCTTAACCACTAAGATACCACATCGAGCAATCAGTTATCCTTCTTTAGTTTATATTATTTACACTCTCATGAAATGTATCTCAAGCCAATAAGCAAACATGGGAAATGTTCATTTTTAAACCTTCTAATAAAACAGCTGAAAAATTCCGTTGGAACTAAGAAAACAAACCTGCACACTGGTTGGAGATCCCAGACCTGGAGTAAGCACCACTCGTAGATACATAGCATTTAATGTGAATCAGAGAAACTGCTTCAGAAAGAAAAGTCACGCTCCATCATTGACTCACCTATAATCTTCTCTAGAGCCATTTCCTGTTCAACATAAAAATCAGCCACACTCGGCCTGTTCAAAGTCATTTCGATGCTTAATGGTAAAAGACTACCAAATATGAGTGCCGTGTATTTCACAGGCTTCCAGACTCTTTAAAAATTCAACGTTTCACTTGGATCCAGCCAACGGTCCGTCTGTAATGAGGCGATTCAGGCATAATGTCAGGAACACGTCCATTTTCAGTTTACTGTCTGTTGGTTCGGCTATCGAGAGCCACTGGTGCTTTATTTTTGTTTTACCACCAGCACTGAAGCTTGATTTGATTAACACAGATAAGCTAAATGGCCAAAAGTTTGTGCACACATCTGCATTTCGCCAGATGCTTCTTCATCTTTTTCTTCATAACAAAGCGCTCATTTAAGTACACTACCCTGGTATTCTGTTCCACCAACTGAAATGGAAATTGATTTATCAGACATTTTCAATCAGTATAAATAAATGAATGGTTTTCTGGCTGTGAGTCTGATATGAAATGAGCCAGGACTCTGCTGGCTTTCAGTTTGAGGCGTGTGTTTTTCCCTCTGTTGGATAACCTTACACAGGATTGGAGAGCAGAAATGGGTTTGATATCAACATTTACTTTTTGGAGCTTTTCTATGAATATATTGCTCCTAGTAGGCTAGATAAAAAACAGAAATACTTATGAAAAACTACAAATTCTTAAAGCCCTGAGTGTCTACTTTCATATGATCTACATACAGTATTAACCACCATGACAGAACGCAACACATGGACACAAAACCCCAAAAACAAAACAGACCCTTTAGAAAAAATAGTTAATAAAAATGTAGGCCTAGAATCATTATTTGTAGAAGACGTTATCTTAGAGAAGTTCATTGCACTACCTAGCTCTGAAAACAGAGAACAGCCTTGATGCGTGTCTTCCTTGTACTGTGAGAGAAGGAGGGTCCAGTTGAGCAGTGCTGGAGGATCAGACAGTGTATGGAAGTAAAGCAGGGGTGTGATAAGTGCTTCTTTAAGGTAGGCGTGTGATCGTCCATTTTTAGCTTTGAGGGTGTTTTAAATCTGATGTGAGCAGCTACAGGAAGCCATTGGTGATAGTGTGGTAATAGAGTAGTGTGAGACACAGTTTATTCTCAAATCTGAAAACACCTTGGCCACCTTCAGGTTCGATTCCATTTCCATAACACTCTGTTTTGAAGCGAAGCTGCCCAGAAAAAGCAAGTTGCAGCATGTTGTCCTGTGGTGTTACCGCGGACTTCGGGGTTATCTGGTGCTGCGGTCATTCTCACTTTAGTCCTAACGGTCTAAATATAACAGTCAGAACTCAAATGGTGTGTCCAACCCCTGGTCCACCCGCAGTGTGTCCAGATGTTTGCCTGAGTGTCACATCGATGACCTTCACAGCTGGAGAAAGGTGGCGTGGCTGGAGTGGATTTGGCCTTAGCTGTGGGTGAAGGCCAGAGCACTGGGAAGGAAATCATGAACGAGGGAGAGAAAAGTAGGTTAATGGAAATAGCACTGTTTCTCTCTCTCTCGTTCTCTCTTTCTCCCCTCTAGAGATAGAGGCATATGCTTTCTTCATCATGAATTTCCCTAACTTGATTTGCCTAGTGAGGGATTTCAGTACTGAGTGTGGCCCTGGCTTGATTGTACTGGCAGCTGCTTAGCTCGTTGTTCTACTCTTGGTGCATTTCATTATGTAAATGTGATATAATAATACAATGAAACCACACTATGGGTACAGTGTTTCAAAATGAAATGAAACTCATGACTGGGTGTAATATAATGCCACGATGTACGGTTAGCTGCGTTGCTATTATTCCCACACAAGCCGGCTGATTGCGGTGCCACTACCTACAACCAAGACGTAAATACAGATTTCCTGTTATTGCCTGTAATTACTCAATTGGCTCGACAATCAAAGTGTAAAGGAAGGCACATGCTACAAGTGTAATTATATAGCAAAATAAAACGATTTTCTGTAATAATACACATACTCCTATCTAATGATCTGATATTACAGAATAACAGCTATTAATTATAAAAATATAGTAACTGAGGAAATGATTCCTAATGAGTCATTTGGTATCATCTTAATCAGCTTCATGAGGAATTTCACCCAGGAGGATGCTGCAAAAGATCGACGTTTGGGGAAAAATATAAATTTTAATTCAATATATATAATACATTGACTTGCACTTAAGGGGCAGTGGTGGCTCATGTGGTTAAAGCTCTGGGTTATTGATCGGAGGATCGGGGTTCAAGCCCCAGTACCACCAAGCTCCGCTGTTGGACAATTGAGCAAGGCCCTTAACCCTCTCTGCTCCAGGGGGCTGTATCATAGCTGCCCCTGCGCTCTGACCCCAACTTCCTCAGCTGTGATATGCAAAGAAAAGAATTCCGCTGTAATGTATGTGTGGCCATAATAAAGGCTTCTTGCCCCCTCTCTTTAGAATTAGCTACTTTTAGCAACCTTTTATAAGAAATTCTGACCATAAGCACTCATTAAAATACACGTGTGACCATAACATCCATGTCCTTGTTGAGCGTCACAATCCAGACTTATTCCTACTTTACTGTTTAATAAGCTCCACTCTTTTGGGCAGGCTTTCCACTAAACCAGTAGCATTATCATGTTTGAACAGGTTTTTGACTCAACCACTTAATTCCATTAAAGAGAAACTGTAGACATTCTATACAATTGTGAGCTTCTTACATTGTGGGAAAAAATGTAGGGTAGGAACACATATGAGTGTGATGCTCAGGGGTGCACATACTTTTGGCTAAATATAGTGTATTTTGTTTGCTAAATAACAGCATGAATTTTCTTTAAATATATTTATTATTAGGCATACACACACACATGAACATGTTAATAATAATAAAAGAAAAAGATGACATCCACACACTTTCTATCAGGATTGTAATACTGCTACTACTTCTCTTTATTCCACCGATTATTCCATTGTTTCATACAGTGCAATATCGTAATTTTTCACTCGGGATCCGAAGACAGATTATCCCACGCCCATAAAAAGAATTAAACACAAAGCTGTAATGTCTCTCAGTGTCCTGCCTGCATTTCTCCAGCAACGAGCTCCCTGTGACATCTATTAAGATTGAGTGTTCACCATCTCTTTGCAAATCCCGCAACGTTCCGAGCCACTTGTGGAAGACAAATTGCTTTCTTGAGGTTTATTTCAATGTTTCCTGACCCCCCCCATTCTCCTCTTCTCCCCCTCTAAAAAAAAAGGAAAACGTAAAAAAAAAACCCCACAGAGAAACCTTCTTCTCTTTTGATGTATGATAAGACTGGGAGGAAATAAGAATTGGCAACATGGTTTTTAGCCTTTGTGTTGAAAGCATTGAAAGCTTAGTGAGGCTGTTTGATTCGCACACATGCTTTGGAGCAGCACGGCATGCTGGATATTGTCGAATCAAAGACGAGCTTCAATGGCAAGACCTTTAAGCTTGCTACCTTTCAAATTTAGCTTTTGCAGCAAAGCGCTTTAGACTGGCTTGTTTTCTCTTTTAGATGTAATTTGTTGACTTTGACTTGGATGTATTAAAGGATTTTAACAGATATGACTGACATTGTGTCACATGACAATAGAAAATAGGGAATTTTTCTGAAATACTATATAAATAGGCATGTTTTCTCGGTTGCGTTTGATTAATCGCATCTATTAACCGTTTGAAAGCTGATACCCGGACCTGTGCCGTCGACCTACGTCCATTAATCTGTGGATTAATGTTTAATGCATGGTGAGATGATCTATAAGCTGTACACACTGTACTGTTCATGCATTTATTAGATTTTTGTAACGTATGATTTCTACTAGGTTCACAGTTACCTCTCTGCACTCTGGGTAAGGCTGGATTCACAACGGAAACCAAAATTGCACAGCAACAACAGCATGATTGTTTGACACGCTGAGTTTATTGAGTAAGTAAACGCGTTGTTGCAGTGCTGCTGGATTTGTTCCCGGTGTGCTCCTGAATTATCGGCATGAATTATAACTGCACAGAGCGTTCACATCTCGACAGAGTTCAAACAGCACCTTTCACAAACCCGGCACTTCAGACCTGCTCTAACTGTAATTCCTCTGTTTCCATGACATCTACAGATTTCTATGAGTTTGGCCTTTTTCTTTTTTCCTGACACAATGCTCATCAATGATGATTGTCTACTACACCAGCCCAGGACCTTCTCACCTCTGTTTTAACAAGTTTTTGTAGAACTTTGTGAAGTTTTGCGGTTGCGTAAGAGCTGAGCTTTGTTTACAGTTGATCGTCTCTGCCGGGTTTGACCCGGTGCCTGTTCATTTGAATTATTCTTCAGATTATGTGTTGAATCTGACTGTGCTTTGTGTTTTGATCATTTCCTGTCTCGCACTCGAGCTTTGAGTTAGGTTACGTGGATTTTAATAAATAATATGCCTCCTCCTGAGTCTGTTCGATTACAGAATGATGTATTAGATAATGTAGGCAACATAAACAAGCAGAAATCACTTGAAACTAGAAATAATTACTTTGATCTGTAGGTTAGGTTGGAAAAGTGTCATGGAAACCAGAAGAAGAGGAGATCTGCCAAAGCTGAGGACGCACTTTTGTTTAAGAACTTTTTAAAAAGCAGATCCGGAAATAGAGCTAAAGACAACGAAAAAGCATCGACTCTAATCGTGCTGAAAATTAATCTGTGCATACTTACAGTGGATTGCATAAGTATTCACCCCCTTGACCTTTTCCCAATTCTTTTACTTGCTACAACCTGGTAATGAAATG
This sequence comes from Hemibagrus guttatus, assembly GCA_033459395.1. Classification (NCBI taxonomy): domain Eukaryota; kingdom Metazoa; phylum Chordata; class Actinopteri; order Siluriformes; family Bagridae; genus Hemibagrus; species Hemibagrus guttatus. The sequence continues at coordinate 28,500,475 of JAUCMX010000006.1, read as the reverse complement.
TAATTAATTGGCATGGAATTAAAATCCATAAAAATACACAAAAGCTACCATAATACTGAAGCCTGTAGGTGTATTGATGTATCTCACGTGACACTCTAACTCCATATGGCTAATTAGGTGACTTTTGACGGCACCAGAACTAATGATGTGTTTTCACAACGACTTATATGCTTTCTATTTGCTGCACACACAAAAAAAACACACACACACACACACACATTTTAATATTACAGGTAATTTTGTGTAGACTCCCAAACTAAATTGACTCCCTATCATTTTCAGCTTGTAACAGTACTAAGGGGGTGAACATTAGCACAGCACGAGGCGCTAAGTATGAAAATAAGAACTTAATTAAATCTTGATGCTCCTAGATACCAAAATATACTATCTGATAAAAAAGATATGAAGAATTAAAAAACCTGACTGCATATGATTCATACAACTCTGTAATTTTGAGATTATTAATATTCTGACTTCATATCAGCTTTAGATTTAATGCAATTTTGGCAAGAGCAAAACTGGCCTTTTACATTTAGCACAATATCAAACGATCCAAAAGAACATCAGAATCGTGTGTGTTATTAAGTGTCTCACGCTAACAATCATCGGTCAGTTTTGCTTTAGATGCCATGCCACTGACCATATAATGTGAAAAAAGCAGATCAGAAGATTTGGTGGTCCAATGTAATTTGTTAATTCTCAGCAGTTTACCCTGTTTCACAGTTAAACCTCTGCTTATGATCAAAACCCACAGTGTCCTGCTGTGTTCAATCAACCGAGCGGCGTCTCTTACACCCTCCTTCATCTCGCTCCACTGGATCCCTAAAGCTGCCTGCATTAAACTTTAGTTATTATTTGACTATAGAGTAGCCTAAATGGGCTCATCAATGGCTTTGGTTCCATCCTCGAGGCACTAAAGCTACGCACGATCCACTCTATCTCATTTTTATAGGGTTATAAAGTCTCAAATAGAACACTAAAGTTTTGCTTTAACAAATTTCTGTGCACTTGCTTATATAATTGAACTACTGCAAAACAAGCACTGACAAATTTTTACTTTAAACTCTTTGCTATGGAAGCTTGGCTGCGAGTGCAGAAAGTGTCCATGATTTTATTTGCGGGTTTAGTGCATGGTCCAGGTAAAAATAGTGCACTTACACTCCTGCACTAAAAGTATGCAAAATGCACCATTTGGTATACAGCCTTCAAAAAACCCTAGTGCACAAATCATTTAATCTGTTGTTGAGTGTTTTTAAAGATTCTTTGCTTTCTAATCAGATGTTTCAGTATCTAAGCATTGTGCATGTCATCAATTCAACTTAGAAGGATGTTCTATTACTACTAGCTCAACAGTGAAAGACCTGGGCGTAATATTAGACAGCAATTTGTCCTTCGACGATCATATTTCCAATATTACAAAAACAGCCTTCTTTCACCTCAGAAATATCGCCAAGCTTCTGACATCACCGGACGACATGACAGTGTGGTTGCAGCTCTTACCATTTTCCAGTGATGTTTAATTCCACATTGATGAGAATCCCATATAGAAGTAGATGGAGACGTTGGTGGACTTCTTGTTCCAGTATGCCATGCATCGATACAACACAGTGCTGAGTTACGGCACAAACTGGGCTCAGCTAGTTAGAGGGCTATGAAAAGATGATGATGATGATGATGATGATGATGATGATGATGATGATGAGGGTGATGGCATTAGCAGAGTGTGAATGTTGAAGCTTTGTAAGCTGTTTGAGTTGAGTAAACAAAGAAGGAAGTAAGTCAGAGAGCTGGACACACGAAAGGACTAAAGCTCTGCTGCAGCGATCTCTTCAGGTCGACATGAAGCAAAGATTTCAAATTCAGTGAGAAATATATATATATTATCTAAGAAACTGCTGTATTTATATGTGGTAAAATTGTGGAAATTGTCAAAACTCGGAATTATTACAAAAGATTAAAGACCACATGTTAATTATAAAGCCGTTCAGGTGGATTTTCCTTTAACTAACCATCATTTATTTAAAACTACATATTTTATTAAGAGAATATTTTTGACTCAGCTCAAATATCTTGAGACTGTATATCTTGCACTGTTTTTTCTTACATTCCCTAATCTAACAACTCATTCATTTCATTAGTTAATAATTAAAACCTTCAAATGCAGGATCTGTCACAATTGCTTATTATAAACCGAGCAACTTTTCGTAGTTGTTTCCGAAAACGTAGCCATGCATGACAAATTTCACATCTCCACTCACCCGTGCACATGGCCTAAAGTATATTTTGCTTCAGGCAAGAAGCAGAGTCATGGGATATATTCGCTCAACACTTGTGACCCAAGATACTGAAAAGCACGCCGACATCCATTTTCACAAATTTATTTCTGTCGTTCCTCGGGTCGGCCATGATGCCCATCCCGGATGGAATATTTATCATTTGCTTTTAGTTTGAATTACCTCTGTGGAATGAATAAATCATCGGAGCATCGAAATGATGCAGAAGCATTAATATTTAAAAAAGATGGAAGTGCGTCATGATAAAAGGTACTTGGAGGTGCATCATTTAAAGTGAAGTTTTTGCGGTGCTCAAGAAAACACTTTCCACTTAAAATTCAGGGACTCTGGTTTTAAAGATGGCAGCAATGCTTTTGTTGCTTTGTTTAAACATGTCGGCTGCATGCGACTGGCACGGACACTAAACCGTCTGCACCTTTCATATGCACTGATCACAAAAATTAAAGGAGATATAAATATTGACCAGCATTTAGTGCAAGAATTTATTGAGATTTTTTTGAATACACCTACCTCCCTTCCTTCCTTCTTTCCTTTCTTTAGTGTTGATTTGTTACACATTTTCTTCCTGTTGTATTCAGGGTAATGGTCAATGCACCGAGCAACCAACAGTCCCCTTAGGGATAATATTTACTCAATTCAGTTCAATTCCTTGATACCATTTCATTTCCAGTTTGTTTGACCATTCAGTTTTTGGCAGTTTGTATTTTTGCAACTCCCTTGCATCAGAACTATTTATTATTTCTTTCTATCTATATATCCGTCTATCTATCTATTCTATCTATCTATCTATCTATCTATCTATCTATCTATCTATCTATCTATCTATCTATCTATCTATCCATCCATCCATCCATCCATCCATCCATCCATCCACCCTATTTTTATTAATTATTTTTTAAAATTAATTCATGCTCCTGGCGTTTTATTTTATTTTGACTTCTGCCAGGATATTTTTTCCCCAACTAGTTTATTTAAAGTTACCCAGCCATTACAATTTAATTAAACTGACAAATTGAAGCAATTACTCAATCTAGTCTGCACCAGCATGGATGCTTTCTATAAACTCAGCAGCAAAAGTTAACAATGTACAAGCTCCAGATCTCCAGATGATAACGATTGACTGCAGCACTGGAACACGTTGCTGTCACTCACCCGTCTCTGTAAGGGCTACAAGAGGAGCAAATATTCACCAGGTACAAATCCGAGCTCATCTATGGAGCCTGTAAAATGCTAAGAGTCTATGAAATATAAAATTCTATATAAATATATACTTTGACTCAGAATACTAATTTGATCAAAATGTAGATGCGATACAGATTGGGCCGAAAGGAAAGCGTTTGGTTTCGATTCCCAGTGAAAAAGGATAGCCAAATATGTCGATATTTTTTATTGTTTATTGTATATTTCTCTGTTCTACACAAACAGCTAGATTTCTTTCTGTGATGTTAAACACTCGATGCTTAGCTTTAGCACTCGATTCAGGTAATGCTGGAGGAATTTAGCTGTTTTAGTAGAACATAAAAGCTTTATTAGGAACACCTGCACATTCAATTTTAAAGCAATATATAAATTCAGGATACAAATGAACAAGCCAGAAGCAACGGTAGCAAGAAAACGCTCCTTGATCCTAATCATGACCATGCAGTTCATGCCGTTATCTGATCAGCCAATCACGTGGCAGCAGTGCAATGCGTAAATCATGCAGATTGAGATCAAGAGCTTCACATCAAGCATCAAAATGAAGAAAAAGTCTGATCTTTGTTACTTTAAACATGGCATGATTGTTGGATACCAGATGAGCTTTTTGTTTTTGTATTTCAGAAACTCTTGATCTCCTGGGATGTTCACACTTAACTGTCTCTAGAGTTTACACAGAATTGTGTGAAAAAAAAAAAGACAAACATTGAGTGACAGCTCTGCGGATGGAAACACCTTGTTGATGAGAGAGAACAGAGCCGACTGAGCAAACAGATATATATAGTAGCTCAAATAATCACTCCCGGCACCTGTGGCGAGCCGAAAAGCATCTCAGCACGCACAAATTATCAAACCTTGTAGCGGATAAGCTACAACAGCAGAAAACCACATCAGGTTCCTCTACTATCAGACACGAGCAGAAGTCTGAGGCTATCGTGAGCAACAGACTCACACAAACTGGACAGTTTAAGATAAGGGAAACAAAATCACCTGGTATTTTTCCAGTCTTCAGCTGATTGGCTGATTGCTGATTGGCTGAAACGAGCAGATGTATAAAGTGGATGTATAAATGTACCTCATTATATTTCCACATCTCTTCATTTCACCTTACCTCACGGACATGGTGAAGGATACCTTATTTCTTTTTCCTGGGAAATGCTTCACCTTTGGACTAGAATTGACATTAAATCTGTTATTTTGAGATTATTTTTTTTTTAGTTTTTATTTTATTAGTTATCTAGTAGCCAAATCTATTTATAGTGTCCTCCCTGTATGTAACTAGCGAATAAGATATATATCTAAATTAAAAATACGCAAGTTAAGGCATTTCAGATGGAAGAAAGAAGAGCGATGGGACACGATTTCATAATAAACGACAATTTTCATGCAGATAATCTGCTTCATCATCTCATTGCTCTTTTTGGCAAGAAGAACTGTAAAAGTTTGGACCTAACATTATAACCTGACTGTATCCTAACAGCAGAGCAGGACTTTTCTAAAAGGCTAGCCATAAAAAAAACAAAGAAACAGAAAACCTTGGGCGGTTTTCTGTTAATTATGTAAGTTTGTGTGAGAAGGTTAGAAGGTTATGTGTG
>JAUCMX010000006.1:28420389-28490389 GCA_033459395.1 Hemibagrus guttatus | reverse complement strand
CTGTACCACTACTGTAATGCTGCAGTGTTTTTTATCTATCTATCTATCTATCTATCTATCTATCTATCTATCTATCTATCTATCTATCTATCTATCTATCTATCTATCTATTTTATCTTTTTCTGTCTGTCTGTCTGTCTGTCACTCAGTTGATCTATCTATCTATCTATCTATCTATCTATCTGTCTGTCTGTCTGTCTGTCTGTCTGTCTGTCTGTCTGTCTGTTTTTGGGCTATCTATCACTTTTATCTTCTGTCTATCTATCTATCTATCTATCTGTCTGTCTGTCTGTCTGTCTGTCACTCAGTTGGAAAAAACTATTTTTTTTTTATCTATCTATCTATCTATCTATCTATCTATCTATCTATCTATCTATCTATCTATCTATCTATCCAGTTTTTTTCCCCCATTTGCTTACTGTATTTATAGTTAACATCAAAAGTTTGTCTCTGTACCACTACTGTAATGCTGCAGTGTCTATCTATCTATCTATCTATCTATCTATCTATCTATCTATCTATCTATCTATCTATCTATCTATCTATCTATCTATCTATCTATCTATCTATCTATCTGTCTGTCTGTCTGTCTGTCTGTCTGTCACTCAGTTGGTCTATCTATCTATCTATCTATCTTTCTATCTATCTTTCTATCTTTCTATCTTTCTATCTATCTATCTATCTATCTATCTATCTATCTATCTATTTATCTATCTGTCTGTCTGTCTGTCTGTCTGTCTGTCTGTCACTCAGTTGATCTATCTATCTATCTATCTATCTATCTATCTATCTATCTATCTATCTATCTATCTATCTATCTATCTATCTATCTATCTATCTATCTATCCAGTTTTTTTCCCCATTTGCTTACTGTATTTATAGTTAACATCAAAAGTTTGTCTCTGTACCACTACTGTAATGCTGCAGTGTCTATCTATCTATCTATCTATCTATCTATCTATCTATCTATCTATCTATCTATCTATCTATCTATCTATCTATCTATCTATCTATCTATCTGTCTGTCAGTCAGTCTATCTGTAGTTATGATAGTATTAACTCCTCCTGAGTTGCTGCAGTCTTTCTTCGCTTCATTACACGTCTTTATCCCTTCATTAATCTCATTCCCAGTTTACCCAGTAATCACTGATCTGGATATTTCTAATGCTTAAAGGCACAAATAATAATCTCATTACCATACAATAAAAAGATCCTAGGTAGAAGGACAGAAGTACCGTAACTTTCTTTTGCCCACCAAAAAACATTTGGCTGAAAGCTTGTTTAATAAAAATCTTGTCATTTATAAAAATTCAGCTTATTATTCAGCTCCTATTAAAGCACATTGTTCAGCAGCGACTCTAAATGATTCAGTAAGTACAGTGAAACTAATGGACGGGGTATGCTGTTAGAATGGTTAGCAGTTAGCAGTATATCGGGACCCACAGATAGCTCCAGGGAGGAGAAACCAGACTCCATATATATCAACACTAACATTTAAGAGCTTTTCCAATCACAGCACAGGTTTTCCTCGTTGCATGTTAATTAAACGGTTATAAAAGAACGTGTTCAAGAGTCTAAAAGAAGCATTGAATACCGAATCCCTTCCACACACTGTGACTGTAAATATAATTAGCATGTGTTTGTTTAAGTATATACTAGACTTAACACAAATTATGATATTAAAATGTTAGCTGGAGGGTAGAAGCGTGGACGAATGGGACGGAGGACGGAGATGTACGGCGTAAATGAATCTGTAGCTGTGTGATGAAATGAGGAAAGTGTGACGCGAGAACATCACCTCATCTGTAAAACGTGTTAGAGCTGGCGTCATGGTGCAGCTCGGACCTGTTCGGTTGCCAGATCAGGCACCTCACTTCGCTTTATTGATGTGACGGGTGATGTGACAACAGCAGCAGGATGAATTCGGAAGTGAACTCGAGCATCCTAACTGCCCAGCTCTGACCTAAATGCTTCGACTCTGAGTAAATGGCGTTCACTTAACTTTTTTTTTCAGGGCCCACTGAGCATGCGTTTCAAGCTGCTACATTTCAAGCTGCCTGTGCAGTCCATACATCCAGAGGAAAGGGATATCTTGAAAGCCTGGTCATGTCTAAGCACCACAGAGTTCAGGCAAAAGTCTTAAAACCAAGTCCTTTTTTAATATAGAAATTTCCCAACATTTAATACATTTCTTAAAAATATAGAAATTTAATAATTACATGTACTGAAATGGACGGAGTACAAACTTTAATATTAGAAGATGCTTTTGTGAGGTTTAACCTCAGAGTCAGTTTTAATAATATATATATATATATATATATATATATATATATACACACACAATCAATATATGGCTGATTAATACTCTCCTGTTTCTGCTCCAGTACCCAGTTAAACAACACAGATTGTCAAGCAATAAGCTGAAAGATTTCATCTTATTTGCATAAGAAAGATATCACACCTCTTTTGTCCACAGTCTTTTAGTCACCTTCTGGTATTTCTTCTCTTTGGCTATTTGACAGTCATTTCATATTCCAGCTTTTACCTTCATTTACCTGCTGATTTGTGCCACAATTTCTCTGGTCAACCATTAGACGTTCGCTTTAAAGCTTAACACCTCTGGATGACCTGTTTCCTTCAAATCCGGGTCGCTAGGCAAAAAAATGTACCCAAAGTCTTCTCTATGCTTTTGTATGTTCCATTATAATGAGTATAAGATTGTATAGGCTTTGGTGGTGAACCAGCGAGATCAGATCAGAGGCTCGACGACAAAGTCTTAAGGCATGGGCTTTCTGCATTCAGTCTCTGTGTATGACTCATATGAAATACTCCTTCTTGCTCTCATCCATGGCGTCTTGAAGAGCCGGATCTTCCTGTAAGGCCGCGTCTGCCGTCTCGGCGAATTCGCTGCCCTTGGCCTCGTTGGTGTGGTAGGTGCCCTTGTGTCTGTACATGTAGCGAAAGAGCACCAAGAGCACGCAGATGAAGACCAGGACTACCGCAGCGATGACGGCTGGAGAACAATGAGATGTTCATATGATCATAACACTGTATATATGTATAATGTGTATATATATACTTATCTACCAGTATGGTGTAAAGTGAATAAAATCAGCTAAAAATGCCAAGGAGGCAAGATAAAAAGAATTCATAAACATATAAGAAACATTTGCAGAGTCAGTGTTTGTGCTTAAAATCCTCAAAGAATGACTCCATTATACACACTGCCTTGCACTATGATTTACAGATTCATTTAAGTGTTAAAGAGAGTTCCTTCGGACATTTCTCAAATCTAATTAGTAACCTGTCTCTGCACTTCACCTCGTATAACCTCTGGGAACTCTTCTGCTGGTAAAGGAGATCTAATGCAGAAACCATCGTCCTTTTTTCCAGGCAAAATGCTGAGCTTTTTACAGGCACAACATCGCCGCAAGTCGCAGAGCAGAAAATTGGAAGCATTAGGTCAGGATGGAGCACACTTGGAGTGAAGCACCTTAATGTTTCTGGCACACAGACACGGCCTTTTATGAGTTCCTTCATCAGAAAGTGACAATGTTTTATATCGTCTCTCGGACTTCATAGCTCTGTAAGGCCAGCCGTAATAGCTCTGTAATACCTCAGAGCAGAGCAATCTGAGCGAGCGGCTAAGCTCGGAGAACTCCGAGATCCGTCCTATGATTAAACAGTATATTACCTCGCTCCTAAAAAGTCGTTTATTTATAAATGAAGAGACCTTGGTGTGTTTTGTGCACGCTGATTGAGAAACACTTCACAATTAAAACATTCCTTTTATAAAAGAAAGTTTTCTTTTAACTTACCCCCAATGATCACATTGAAGTAGCTGCTGTCTGGGATTTAAGAAAAGAAAAAAAAAAAGATTATTTATTAGTATTGAAAACTGCTCTACTTGTTTCATCATCATTTCAGCTCAGATGATTCTTGTTTTGGCTTCTATTGATCTGTAAACGATCTTCAGCCCAATTAATTATGGCGACGCGTAAAGGGGCGGTCTGACCGCATTTTCTTTCCAGAGCAAAACGCCGTATCCGCCATGTCCTGACCTCTATTAAATATTTACCTTCCCCTGACTTTGTTATTATAACGTCTGTGAATTTTTCATGAGGCTTTGTTTTTATAGACAGCTGTCCCCTCGCTGTGTGGCACTGTGCCTCATCGTCTCTACCACCGTGGGGACAAAAACCTCGTTAAAGGAAGCGATTGAAGATAATCATGAATTATTGCACAGGGAACATCTGCCTGCCTCGACTCGACTTTTGCTGAAGGACAGAAGGGGCAGATCTGGCCTCAGACATAGCTTTTAAACATTTAAAAGTAAAAAAGATAACAGAGTCAATCAGTATTAGACCCTACTGAAGAAGGACAATTAAAGCCCTAATCACGCGTTTATGATGAGTCGCGTGGCCGTCATCAAACACTCATCGCGTTGTGGTGTTTAGTGAGGACATATTCTGCTCGATTAAGGACATTACTGAACAATTTTCTTCCTGTTCTACCAAAGCACTGGAGGAAAACACAGAGGCTTAAGAGGCTTTAAACATTTACACTGCTGAAAACACGTCCTGATTATAAAAGTAGTGATTGTGTCATTTGGACAAGGAGAAAAAAAACCAACTGCTATGAATGGTAAACAATTTAGGGTTGCCAGATTTGCTTGAATTCTTTTCAGTAATATTCATATTATATAAAATATATATTTTTCTTGTGATGTTTAATGTAATTACTACAAGGGATGTGTGAGCTTTGTTTGGATTAACTTCATTGCTTCAGAGATTAAAGTTATTTCTTTATGTTTTTTCTAAAGAAAGGACTGACTAAGAAAAATCATGAAGGATGCTATATGCGCATGCGCACACACACATACACACACACACACACACACACACACACACAAACCCTCCAAGTCTAAGAGGGGAACAGTACTAGGAAAACAGTTCTGCATTATATAATAATTGTGATAAAAACCCTTGATCAAATAAACCTTTTTCTTCATTCCTGAGGGATATAGCTATGAAATCTAAAGACATTCCTGCAGTGTGTGCATAATATCATGGTTATGGTCTGCCAACACCTACATTTGATTGCAGTTACTGAATTGGACAGTAGTTTTAGGGAAATTACCTGTGTCAGGGAAAAAAAAACATTTCTGTATTAATTAGTAAATTAAAGATACTCGGAAAAGGTTTGTATCTTATCTTGCATCTCCTAACATGAATAAGAGCGAAACACAGCATTAAAGAAAATCCCCCTAAAAAGCGAGCCTTTGTGGATAAATATCTCAAATAAAACAATGCACTTGTCTCTCTCTCTCTCTCTCTCTTCCTGAAAGAGCAATTGTTCTTGCTAAAATAAAAAAAAAAGTGTAACGCAAAAGGAAAATCCCTAATGTCTAATAAAAGAACAAAACTCAACAACAGGGCCTCCCTCGGCACCTTGGCTTTCACCTGAGAAGACAGAAGTGCAAACATGGTGTTAAAAACAAGCACTTTTATTTTTCCTGTGAAGCTCTTTCCTTCATGAGGATGTCCACCAGGAAACGCTTCAGCCCTGATGTGTCGAGGTGTTATCTTGTGAAGAGGGAAAACAAAGTCGTGGATGAAAAACAGACTTCAAGCGTCATGCTCTTCCTTACATGATTTCCTAGATGGATGAGAAGAAGGATGTCTTGCTGCTCAGGGGATTTCACACACTTACATGAAGCTAGATGAGGTGAGATATTTATATGACTTTAATGAAGAGCTTAGGATGGAATCATACGGCGAGAGATACACAAACTTAAGAATAATGTCTCAACACACACATTTTGTACTGTAGCAACCTACAAAATACTGTAGTATGGAGAAAATAAAACAACTAACAAACATACATTTCGTGATTGCGTAAGTACTGCACACACAATCTCCCCAACGATACCACCCCCATGTAACCCAAAAAGCAAGGCTGTTTCTAGATGAACTCTATGTCACATTACAAATTTTAATTAATGGTCACCGAGAGCCATGCTATTTTCCCATCACATACTAGCAATTGAAAGCGTGAACCGAATTGAAAAATGTCTTGCACATAAATGGCTGCACATTTAGCCGGAAAGACATGGTGGCACTCATGCTAGCTATGAATAGACCATTTTCACTTTTATTCGCATCACAACGGACATGAAAACCCACCAAACTCCCTTTTAATTAAAAAAAAAGCACATGGTCTGAAATAATCCTAAAATAAAATGTATCTCAGATGGTTGTTTAGCGTATATGTGAAACCAAATAACAAGATTTACTTTGTGCTTTCTAATACGAAAGTCTAATAATCATAAACTTCTTAAACAATTGCTAGAATATATGGATATGTCTTCCAGGTTTCTGTCAACCATTATATCTATAACTATACAGCCATACAGCATGATACTTTATTCCTCACCTGTGGACCTGAACTAAAATTGTCCTAACACATTTAACACCTCTTTAAAAAGGTCCAAATCCCTGCTAAATTTGCCAAGCAAACACCAGGGAGCCTGTCTCGCTCGGAGACGTCCCTCGTTAGCCTCGTTAGTGAGACCTGCTAGCAGCTTCGAGGCGGAGGAGGACATCTGTGAGGCACAGCCAGATCTGAAGATCATTTCTTGTGTTTTTTTTTGTTTTTTTTTTTTATTCCAGGCTGCTGTGGAACCCAAAAGGGTCCTGCGAGAGCCAAAGGCATTTAGATGCCAGGGAGTTTTAGTGTCATCAGCTCTCCGTCCTTCTCATGCTTTCACACATTTTAGCGGCTGCACACCCCGGGGTAAAACTGAGCTGGAGGGAAGATTTTTGCTTTCATCGCCTTCCCAGCGATGGAGCTAATCCCGTCCAAAGCCGTCTTTTTGAAGCACGCTGGTAATTGTCTCCACATGGGAAGGACATTGGATCTAGAAGCCAAAAGCTGAACACTAGTCCTCTTCAGTACTTGGGTGGGGTAAACATTTGCTAGGCCAAATCCATGCTAATTTCCCTTTTGTTGCCTTGCTGTGTGGGATTTTAAATGAGCTATAAAACCTGGTGTACCTCCACAGTTTATGGTCCGGACAAACGGTCTGTCTCCGCAGCAAGCCGTTTAACCCAGTCATGCTGTTAATGACAACACGAGGTCTTTTCATGAAACAAGCAGGATCTGTTGTTCCTCAGACATTTGTATTTTATCTTTTCTTATCACTTTGAAACACATGTAATGCTCCTCACGGGCAGTGGTGGCTCAAACGGTTAAGGCTCTGGGCTGTTGATTGGAAAGGTGAGGTTCAGGCCCTAGTATTGCAATCTGCCACTGTTGGGCCCTCGAGCAAGGCCCTTAACCCTCTCTGCTCCAGGACAGCTTCGTTCAGGCTGACTCTGACTTCCTAACAAGCTGAAATATGCAAAGAAAATCATCTCACTGTACTATAATGTTATGTGACAAATAAATAAAACTTCTTTTTCTAATAGGTTATCTTTAAAATATTAGTTAAGAGGTGCTAATAAAATAGACACCGATACTAATTAAACCTTATGGGATTATCAGAGTTACAGTTCTCAAATCCACTCTCATTTCTCCTTATCTGGTCTAGGTCTTGATCAGCAGCCTCAGATATGGTCAAGACAAAGAAAATGCTGCTTCGGGTAAAAATAAATTCCCAAAACGATTTTTATTGTGAGCTTTTCTGCTCCGTTAGCTCCGCAGCTGGCGCTCAGTCAATTCAGTCAGCTTTGGCTGAAATGACGACATTCTAGTCAATAATATTACTGTAATATATATATATATATATATATATATATATATATATATATATATATATATATATATATATATATATATATATATATACACAACATATACAATGTTTACAATGTTTTTTTAAAGGATGCTTAGACATGGGGGTATTTATTTATATGAGTTTATTTATTTATTTATTTATTTATTTATTTGTTTGTTTGTTTGTTTGTTTGTTTATTTAAATAATTCATAGATAATTTATTCATTCATTCATTGTCTACGGCTTATCCGATCTATTCTCGGGTCACAGGGAGCCTGTGCCTATCTCAGGCGTCATTGGGCATCAAGGCAGGATACACCCTGGATGGAGTGCCGACCCATCGCAGGGCACACACACACTCTCATTCACTCACGCAATCACAAACTATGGACAATTTAGAGATGCCAATCAACCTACAATGCATGTCTTTGGACCGGGGGAGGAAACCGGAGTACCCAGAGGAAACCCCCGAGGCATGGGGCACAACAAAATCATTTTGTTGATGCTTAATGATATTATGTTGTCTTTTATTATATAACCAATAAACAAAATGCTTTTCAGAAGCAAGCGTGTCGCTCAGAATCTGATCGCCTGCCTGTAAAAATTCCTGATTATTGTAGCGGATTAGACAGTATCAGAGGTTCCGCATGCACATGATCTACAAGCGCTGTACTCTCAAGGTGACTTTTAGCTTTGAACTGTGAAAAGGTATTAGCAAGAATTTCTACTACGTTATGCTGGCTCATAATGCATTTACTCTCGGTGTAATTGCAACATTCTGACCGTTAATCTGCTATCGATTTTACACTTATCGGACTCCTCCAGCATCACGCTGTCGAGAGCATGGTATATTGCTGCAGAAATGACAGCGACTTTCACCAGTATACGATCCGCCGCCGGGGCAGTGTAGCGTTTCACAAGATGAGATAAGATTTTCGCACGCAGAGTTATCTCTGGGTGATCACCTGATAGGTGCTGGACTGTCAAAACACTAGCACACGAGGTCCTCGGGTGATGTCTGAGGAGAAGAAATGTCAGGACAGCCCATTATATCGCACGTAAGGATGAATTAAGAGCGCTTCTGACGTCAGTCAGCCGAGCACTCAGCTGTGGTCCATTCGGCTGCGTTAAACTGAGGGTGAAAACAGCTACTAAATGCCTGGTTAAAGCCCTCTCACCACCATAGTCGAGGACCTGGCGCTCATTATTTAGCATGCAGAGGGTCACAAAAAGAAGGAAAACACGGGTATATTCATTCATTCATTCATTCATTCATTCATTCATTCATTCATTGTCTGCCGCTTATCCGAACTACACTCGGGTTGCGGGGAGCCTGTGCCTAGGCGTCATTGGGCATCAAGGCAGGATACACCCTGGACGGAGTGCCAACCCATCACAGGGCACACACACACACACACACTACAGACTACAGACAATTTAGAGATGCCAATCAACCTACCATGCATGTCTTTGGACTGGGGGAGGAAACCAGAGTACCCGGAGGAAACCCCCGAGGCATGGGGAGAACATGCAAACTCCACACACACATGGCGGAGGCAGGAATCGAACCCCCAACCCTGGAGGTGTGGGGCAAACGTGCTAACCACTAAGCCACCGTGCCCCCCACAGGTATATTGAAATACAGCAAAATATGAAGGTGGTGTTGTTTTTACTGTCTTTTTGTTTAACAGTATAACTATGTATTGGTTCTGTTTACATGAAATCACTTTCACTGTACATCTAACATATACATCAGTGTCTATGTCTTTTCTAGATGCTGTTTATGTTGATAAGCCTGGTGGCGCTCATGACACTTGGTAGCATTGACACTTTATACATTCTGGATTTCTTAGTTTGAGCCTTCTCAGCATTCAAAATGCACTTTTTATGTGTATTGAGATGCACAAATATAAGCATAAAGTACCAAAGCTGGACCTACTTTTTTTTTTTAATCAAGTTACTAGGATTAATAAAATAACTGAGGATTTAATGTTGAAGTGCTAGTCAGGATTGTAGTAGATCCAGAGCCAATCCTGGGACTACTGGGAATACTGGGCATGAGATATGATGGATGCCAGTCTATCACAAGGCACTGTGAAACACACACACATACACACACACTTGTTCGCACTTAGCTTAATCTACCGTAGTTAATTCACTTACTAGGAGGTTGGGAAACCCTATGGGAGATCCCATAGGACACCTGTGTGAATATGAGTAAAACAAGCGAGGGGAGAAGTAACCAGAGCTCAGGAATGAGTCAAGGACCCATCAAGGAAGATGGGTCACTATCGGATGTAGCTACTTGATCATTCTGCATTAAGCCGTATTTACAATTCAATTAAGATATACCTGGTGAACATGGTGCAAAAACAATACTCCTTGGTCTGAATGTGAGGATGAGGGTGAGGGAGAGAGAGAGAGAGTCCATTTTGTACCTCACACTGACCAATATGTTTCAAATATATCTTTAGAACCTGCTTAGGATTCACATTTTTGGTTATACACCCCACCTAAAAATAATAGCGGGCATTTTGGGAAATGGCACTTAGCTGAAAATGCCATTGTGCCATCTGACATGGACACACACTCACTAACACTCACAACACTGAGCCAGACACCATTCAGAGCAAGCAGAGCAGAACCTCGCGGCACGGCGAGAGATGGTGGCTGGCACTCCTACTACATGAAGCCGTAGCTAATGAGCGTAATGGAAATAGATGATAGTCTTTGAGGGGAGAAAGAGCAGCCTCATATTCTAATAAAGCTCTAACCATCCACACAAATATTCCGGCCCAGTTCATCAACACGGTTTAATTAGGTGCATTTTTCATTGCCACGTCACACTCACACTGGTTCTTTAAAACTCCAGAAGAGATGAGAATTCTCCCGCTGCTGGAGCTCTATAGAAAAATTCGACACCGATATGCTGAATTTGTAGAAGAAAGGATTTGTTGAAAAGGCGGTTCAATGGATTTACTTAGGAGAAAAAAAAAAGCCTTTAGCCTAAGAGAGAAAATAATGACTAAACTTTTATTTACTACTCCTGCTAGAAAAGATCCACTCATGAAATTACGTAATAGTCGCGTGTAAATCTGTCAGTTACAGGCGAGAGGCTGTCTTAAAGCGGAACTCGCACGATGCCTATATACAATCAAGGTTTTACGGGCTTTTATTCATCCTCTCCTCGGATGTTTTTACTAGCACCATTCTCTATCAGCCCAGGGAAGAAGAAGAAGAAGAGGAAGCCACTGTATTTTTTTTCACAGCTTGCAGAAACGATTCTATCAGAAAATTGGTGCTTGAGGGAGCTCGTGTCAAGGCCATGGCATGTTTGTCAGGCTGGGACAGGCGAGGTTCGGTGATGTTTTACACCCGATGTGGAGTGCTAAGACCATCTCACAAAACGTTTCACTGGGTTATGCCAGTCGTAGCTCTCATCTCTTCCAAATCTCCAAGCCAAGTGCCAGTCACCAAGCTATTCGCTAATGTTTACTTGCAGCCAGTATTTTATATCAATTCCATGAGTTTAAAATAAAGTAAGTGGCAAATAGGTAGGCTGAATAATTCCTTGCATACTTATTACAGAAAGATGCTTGGAACTTGGAAATTTTTATTTTTCTGGCTATATATTAGCTCAGATGTGTATGTAGAGTGAGATACTACAACAAAATTAGCACAATTAAACAAAATTATATGGAGTTAGAGCTGAAGGTAAAAGGAATTTCAATAAAAATGTTAGACACACATTCATCAGTGGATATGGAGCTTATCCCGGGAATGCTGGGCATGAGGTGGGAATACACCCTGGATGGGATTCCATGCACACACAGAGTTACACATTAAATAACCCAAGCTCAGGACCCAACCAGGAACCCTGTAGACACACACACACACACACACACACACACACACACACACACACACACACACACACACACACACACACACTATACATTATATATTATACAAACTTTAGACAACAATGCCAATAGAGTGAGCTTGATGAGAGTTCTGCAGCATACCATTTTCATGGTATTTATTTCCACTGGCATCAACCTTTAGACACAAGGTTTCTTAATTTTAGAGATGTTTTCTGAACACAAACACATTTAAGAGATAGACAGTCTAATATAAACCTAAATATGGACCAAATAAGAACCTGAATGTGGACCTAAATAAATATAAATTGATGGACAGTTTAATTGGACCAGTTTAAATCAGGCACAATATTGAACATCGGTGGATGTCTCTGGTCAATCAACTGTTCCAGAGAGAGTTTTCCAAGCTTTAACTAAATTTAAAGACATGTCTCTTAAAGATGCAGAACAGACATCTGTTGTGGTTTTACACAAGATATCCACCCCCAAATGATCTGGACCAAATGATTAGATCCAGGTGGACTAGACACAAATAAAAATGGACTGATAACAGTGTATCTGTGGATTAATTTAAATCAGGCCCAATACTGGACATCTATGGATGTCTCTGGTCAGTCAGTTCTCAAAGGAATTACCCAATTTTCCAAGCGTTCAACAAAATCTAGTAATGTGTCTCTTAGATGCAAAACAGACAGCTGTTATGGTTTTACACAAGACATCGACCTCCAAATGATCTGGACCAAATGATTAGATCCAGCTTGCACTAGAACCCTCTCTCAGGTGGACCAGAAACAAATAAAAATGGACTGATAACAGTGTCTCTTTATAGACTAATTTATGTCAAGCCCAATAATGGATATCCACAACATCTTTGGTCAGTCAGGTCTCACTGGGATGACCCAGTTTTCCGAGCTTCGACAAAATGTAGAGCAAACATCAAAATGAAAGATGACTGTTTCTTCAGCGAGAGCACCGCGTTTATGAAAATCGTGCTGTTGCATTGGTTTACATCATACAACACACAGATCACTCGTAAAGACTCCACAGCAAGCCTCCCAGCCTGATGGAGTTTCATCTAGGGCAGATATTACGCAGCTCTCAAGAAAGCACAACTGCACAGATGTAGCCAAAGATGACAGCAATGAGTATTACTCTACATTCTCAGCTGCGGGGGAAAGAAGGAGTCAAAAATTGGGAGATAGCTTTGAGGTGGAACAGAAAGAGAAAAAAAAAAAAATTAGGGGGAAGAGAAGAAAAAAAAAAGTAACATTCACAACCTTGCACTTTCACAACCTTGCCTTATTTCACTTGGAGAAAAAAATGAATAGGCGGCTGAGAGAGGAAGCCGAGGCAGTAACTAATAGATAGCCTTCGCTAGGTTCTGGGGAGGTGAGATTGAGAGAGTACTGCTTAGATAAGGACCGAAAGGGAGAGAAAGGGAGAGATAGCACCAATTCGGGAAAAGAGAAAGAGACTACGCCTTTGTAAAGCACTCGTGGTATTCTGGTGCTTCATAAACATGTGCACCCACTCATTCATCTGCACTCGTTTATTACGAATCGTCTCAGCTATTTGGCAACACGGCACTCATTCCCTGATCTCACTAGCACTCTGTCTTACACTTTTTTTCTCTCTGCTCCTCTCACTGACCTTATTGGGAGAAAGATTTATGTTGTCGGATGCTCCGAGCTCAAGGCAGCTGCTGTGTTTTATTATTTAAATGTTCTAATGTTCAGTCTTTCCTCGTTGTAAATGTAAACGTTTCTCCAGTTGGTCTCACTCCGTACTTTAATTCTCCACAGGTGTCCAAAATGTAATGGATGATACTTAAAGAATAATTTGGCTTCGTTCAAAGACGGTTAAAGGGCGACGCGACAAATTAGCCGTGACGCCCTTTAATATTCCAGCCTTAACCTCGGCGCTCCACTCGATGCCGCTGACCCTCCGATGAACTGCTGCAGTTTACCCTTGTGTAATTATATGTGTACCATTCTAAATGAGAGCCATTGCTTTTAGCAATAACAAAATTACCTATGCAGGCAAGAAGGTTTCATTCGTTACTGTGATGTGCCCTGAAATGCATAATCAGAGCATCATAACTGATTATGATCCTCATTTCCTATAGACAGCACTTGCAGCCTCGTCAAGGTCGCCGTGTAATCACAGGGACTCGGACGTTTAATCTTTCCGAGCGACAGACAGAAGTGCAAGGAACGGATTAGGAAATCGCTAGGAAAAAAGTGAAATTGCAAATGACCTGCAGGTCGCTCGGCCATAGATACAGTTATCCGGTGACCTAGAAATCAGATTACCATGCAGGGAAAGAGGAAAAATCAAATTGAGGAATAGATCCTGAGGGAATACCAGGTACCTGTGATGATAAAGATTCTTACCTCAAATATACCTAAGGGGACTTGAGGCCAAGTGCACACATAAAAAAAATGCTCTCAAATTCATTCTGAAAACTCACCTCTGCTCGTTGAAAGCAAACGTTTTTATTAGGTCATGCACAATTCTGTTAAATAATCATTAGCCGTCTCTGGGCCTATGCCGTGAATTAAAATAACATCTCAAACTTTCAAGGTGACTCGAGTTTGCCATCACCTCCTTGCCTTTTTCCTTCCTTCCTTCCTTCCTTCCATCCTGACAGCCTCAAAGCTTTCCTTTGATTAAGCACTCGCACAAAGCCTCTCTACCTTTAATTACCTCGATCTCAATCATTTTGTTCCCGAAGTCTTATATGTGAAATCACGTCCTGCCTAATTAAATAATCATCCCTCACTCTGACAACAAAAGGAGGGCCATCATTAATCATCTCATACCAAAAGGAGGAATGTGAGAGGAATTAGAGGCAGGGATGACCTTTCAAGAAAGAGGTCAGAGTTCCTCGGGTATTATATAGGCCATCTTAAGTTAGTTGTTATTCTCAGACAAGTTGCATACACGTTAGACAAGTTGTCACTTTTGCACAATTGACACATGATAAAATGAATAGTAGCTAAATTTAAGCAATAATTGTAAATGAAATTGCCATCACCTCTCTTTAGCGTCTCGCACATCTGTTGGGTTTGGTAACTCTTTTTTTTTTTTTTGAAGATGCAGTACAGGGAAAAAAATCTGCAAATAAAGAGACAATGCTATCAAAAGAGAGGAGGCAGTGTGCCGACATCCTTCTGAGGCCGTTTGGGGTTAGAGAGCTCATCATGACCATGTTTAGCTCGAGTGCACGAGGGACCAAGTGGCTGTTCAGAAGGTTTGGGGTGTTTCATTTGCTCTCTGCAGACAATATGGGACATACACACATCTTTCATCGCAGTCTCATGAGATTAGCACTCAAGGAAAGGCTCTAGCAAACACATCGTTCCCCGTAGCCCCTCTCTTCATTCCTTTCTGTGGCTTGCGCAGTTGATTTCTTCAGACAATGCTCTTTCTCTCTCTCTCTCTCTCTCTCTCTCTATCTCTCTCTCTCTCTCTCTCTCTCTCTCTTGTTCTCTCTCCTCACTGCCTGAGGTCACGTGGTTTGGAATTTGAAGCTGAAGTGAAAACTGTGCTGCTATCTCACCCAGCCATATGTCCCGTCTGTAGCCTCGACAGAGTTCTCGCTCTTCTGTGTTTTTTTCCCCCCTCTCTCAGTCCCTCAGGCTGAGAATGAAGGATCTGGAGGAACTGCATGAAGCGGGCTGCTTAAACTGCTTTCTGTCAAAAGACTGCTTGAGCAGGCAGAAGATCTCGTGATGATGGTGACTCTAGCTCAGCGGGTCATGCGCTGTCCGCTGATGAATGTTAAGTGTATACTGTGTTTCTGCTCACGTCTGCTTACTTCCATATACGCCTTGAAGCATATTCCATTTCTTACATCGTTTAACAGGAATTTCTCCCTGGCTTAATTATAGCTCAAGACTTTACAGTTGGGGCTTTTGGATAAAATCGTGGTTGGTTGTTGAGAAGATCGTCGATCAATGAAACCGAGTTTATCGACTCTTCTCTCCTCTCCATTAATCTTTGTACGTCTTTGATAAATACGCTGGCTGCTGTTGCCCATCTCTTGATATCGTTCCAGGTTTTTTTTTTTTTTTAAAGTTCAAACCAAAATAAATGTCGGTCCAAACAACAAACTAATAATCTGCAGTGTTCTTAGATATCCATCACCGAGACTCCAGTCGTGTCCCCAGGGACTCTGAATCTCACCTACGAAATGTTTCGCTCTTATTTAAAAGTATGTTTAAGAAAGAAAAAACACAACCACTCTAAAAATCTGTGTGCAATCTTGAAGCTTACTATAAAGAGTCGTTTATCTATTAATTAATTACATTTCTTTTTTTTTTTGGAAGGACTCTCCAGTGCCAACGCTTGGTAAAAGTCATTTTTCAGAAAGTTTTCTCAGTAACATTTTTTTTGCACTTTTATTCCACTCTTAATGTAAGTATAATCGGATAAAAATCCGAAAGTAAAACTAATGATTGTGTCTGTAATTAATGACTATTAATTAATATCTATTACTATTTATTTATTATCTATTAGGAAGTTGCTTTCGGCTGCTCCCTGTTCGGGGTCGCCACAGCGGACCGACTGGTCCGCACAACAACTTGGCACAGGTTTTACGCCAGATGCCCTTCCTGCCGCAACCCTCCCATTTTTTCCAGGCTTGGGACCGGCACTGCATCCAGTGGCTGGGGTTGAGGCATTGGCTGGAATCGAACCCGGGCCTTTCGCATGATAGGCGAGAAACCTACCACTGAGCCACCAATGCCTCCACTATTTATTATCTATTACTATCTATATTTATTATCATGACAAAATAGTGTCTGAAGATTGCTGTAGTATAAAAAGAATGAAACACTTTGAGATTTGGGATCTGAATTTATTTGAAAAGTATAAACTTTTTTCATGCATAAAAGAAAGAACTTCACACATAAGTCCACATCACATCATTGATTAGTTTCCTATCTCCTGATTTTGATGTTTTCACTAGATTATTCATTCCCCAAAGCTATCCTCTTTACTCTCTTTATCTTTACTAGGACACTCCTGCATCTAATATTGATCTAATTTGTTCACATTGACTGATGATCCTACTTACATATGTTTTTTGTCTTCCCCTAGATCAAAAATAATGACCCGGGATTTACATGTTTCTTCTGTAATTTGTGCAGACTCTGCAAAAGTAGCCTATTGTTATCAATCTCTTTCCTGCAGAGTCGGAGAGGAATTCTGTCACAAAAGGCCCACAGGACGTCTTTCTAATTGGTTTAAATATACACGTGTGGTGAAAAGTGGGGGTTTGCCTGCTCACTACAACAAACGTGGCATCCTCATCCTTGCAGCTGGCGACAACGAGCCAATTAGCATGGTGGGTGGGCTAAGAGATGAAACGCGATCGATTTGATTTAGAAACGCAATTAGCCAACCGGTGCAAAGTACAACCACTTCATTATCTACGCCATCGTGCTGACAACGTTAAAATGAATCGCCCCCGGACTGTTTGGTCTGCGAAGCATGCAGCAACAGGCAAACAATACGCTTTATTAGCCGTGCTAGCGTTACCATGAGATGCAAAAGAGAGATTAGAAATAATCAATCAACATGATGAATCTGAAACAATAAAGTAAACAAAAACAAAGAAAATGCTGCATGTGCTTGTCCCTCTAAACACACGCACACACGCAAAGGTTGATGGTATTCACGCGGGCAAATTACGCCGTCATACTGCACCTGCACGCACAAACAGCAGGTACACACTTACAGAAGAACTTTTCCATCTTATGTCTTTATGTAGGAGCATATTAACAAACCCAATATAAATCAACACAATTTGCCCCGCTGGGCTACTCTTAAGAGGTACGCAGCATGAAAACACACAAACACATACATACACATCTCCAATCCTTGCTCTATCTTCCTTGCATCCTTCTCCAAGAAATCAGTGGGAAAAAAAAAGTGCAGCTTCTCACAGTCTGCTGTTTTCTTACTCAAGCTCCCTGACTCTTCCATTACTTTACATCGATTTTCCTGTCCCTTCTTTCTTTTCTCTCACTTTTGCACTCCTCCTCACCTCACCTTCCACTGCCTCCATTTATCACTCATTGCTCTTTATTTTTGGTGAAAATAACTGAAAAAAATAAAAAGCTTTATGGCCCACAATAAAAGTCATCCATGTGCTGTTAATGACATTACCGATCCAAAGCAATGGCACTTCCAGTAATCCCACTTTACTGAATCGATCTGGAATTATGTCAATCCGCATATGTTTTGCCCTAAATGAATTGAAATGTATTGATACAGAGCCACAGTGCCACTTTCCATTAAAACTGCCTCACTTCTGTATCCATTAACCATCAATTCCTGTCTTTAATTCAACGGCTTTGAGGGTCTTGTCTCATTTCATATCAAGTCGCTCCACGTGACACTCGAATACTAATCAAACACAACAAGAGATGCTTAGACAAGAGCTAAGACCATATCACTCACTTGTGGCTATTTAATGTGAATCGATGATGCGTCATTACACCCAGAACATCATTTCATTAACAGAATCAATGAAATGACTAAACAGACTAATTGAATAGCAAGTCATACAGAAGAGAAAACAATAAAGCGATAAGCCGTGAGTGGGTGTGCATCACAGCGATGGCATCGTGGGTGAAGGCGTCATTAGGCGTGACGTGAAGCGATAGTTTCAAGTGTGTTTGTTATTATGGCTAAAAAATCTTGTCGGGTGATGAAACAGCCAGGAGAAACAGCCAATGAGAGTGAGGGGAAATCAAATTCATTTGCATTTGCATCTAAAACAAATTATTGGACATGACAAACCCAGGTGGTCATTAGAAAACTTTCTCTTTACCTCCAGTTCTCTTTGCAGAACAGTCAAATCCACATTGCCTGCGTTCTACATTGTCAATCAATTCGTAGTTTTCTCTTCCTTTTCTTTCCAAAGTGCACATAGACCTAATAGATAGCTCTTGCATTTATTTTTGTGAGAAAGCAGGATTCAGGGGATCAGACATGTTTCACCTCGGATCACGCCGGATGAAAGATCGCGTGGCGTGTGAGCCTCTTCGCCATCGCTTGTGTAGAGAGTGCTTACGGCTTCAGATCGCGGGTGATAAAAGTCAGGTCGTGTGAGCAGCACTTCAGCATTTCTAATGATTCCGAGGTTGGATATTGTGCAGCAGGTTTAGTGTTTAATGTTTAAATCCTGCAATGTCAGTATTAAAGAATTTAATCGTGGTGATAAAATAGAGCAATATCACAATTTATCGATCAGGCTTGCAATCAGATGCTTAGAACTAAAACATTTTTAATAAATGTACTTTATTAACCTTATGATTATTATAAAATAGGCCTTCTCGTCCAACATCAGTGCCTGACCTCACAAATGTGCTTCAAGTGGAATGGTCAAAAATTTCCATAAACCATGTGGAAAGCCTTCCCAGAAGAGTTGAAGCTATTATAGCTGCAAAGGGCGGGCCAACTCCATATTACATTCATATGCATGTAAAGGCAGATGTCCCAGTTTTGGCCTGGCTCGCAGTCTCCACTCTAATTTATCCCAAAGGTGTTCTATGGGGTTGAGGTGCAGGCCAGTCAAGTTCCTCCACACCAAACTTGCTCATCCATGTCTTTATGGACATTGCTTTGTGCACTGGTGTGCAGTCATGTTGGAACAGGAAGGAGCCATCCCCAAAGTTGTGAGCATGAAATTGTCCAAAATGTCTTGGTATGCTGAAGCATTAAGAGTTCCTTTCACTGGTACTAAGTGGCTGAGCCCAACCCCTCAAAAACAACACCTGAATTCAATGATTTGGAGGGGTGTCCCAAAACTTTTGGCAACACAGTGTACTTTCATGTCATTCAGTCAAAGCCTTGATTTCTATTTTCTAAGCGGCTTCTATTTCTTTGTGAAGAATTTCTTGCTTCGTTCTAGTTTGTCACTGTGGCTGCCGTGACTCATGTCTGTTTTCATGTCACGGACTTTGCATACTTTGATTGACAATTGAAATATTTTATTTTGCTCTTGCTTTACTTGTCCTTTGATTTCTATTGGGAAAATATCCCGGAATTTTGGGTGAATAACACTGAAATATCTTGCAGTCTTGTGAAGTCAAGCGGCTCACAAATGTAAATGATGCTGCTTTCTCTGGAGGCTTTGATCATAAAGCAGGTGACTTGATTAAAAGAACTGCAGGGATGCAATTAGCGCTAAATTGTACTCTATATGGAGATCTTCGAGGATCATGCTAGGCTCTTGTGTTCTTTTTAATTACATTAGATCGGCCATGGACAATTAAGGCAAATGTTGACGCGGTAATACCTTTTATAGGGAGTAATGAAGGGTTGCATTTTTAAAATTCACGTTGATTATGTTGAAAAAAAAATAAAATAAATGCCACACAGGCCTCCGATCTCAGGAGATTTTACACATTTTACATTCCTACTCCGCCCGTAGGTTTTGCCCTCATTAGAACTTCTATATTTATTCCACTGTTTTTTTTCCCAATTGAATTCTGATTCGTTGTTGCTTTAATAAGTCTCTCTCCACTTGATTTTATTTCCCCTTTTGATCATACTTTGACCTAGATATTATGCCTGCATTTTGATTTTGATTGCACGCTGCCTTGTCCCTGCCAGATTTTATCCCTTGCTGCCTGTCTTGATGTTAAATCACAGCTCGAATGATGACACTGTGCCTGCCTTATGCCTCCTCCATGTTAAATGTACTTTATGGCAAGTAGTCTAGTAAAAAAACAAATTGCTCAGAAAACCTTCATGTGGCAATTGACTATGGTAATGTAATGTCTGTGACTAATTATTCGTCTTTTAAAACCCGTGGAGTTTGTCACACTGCACTTAAATTAATTATAGGATCTTATTTCCACATTCATCATTTTGAGCACTGTAACGAAATTGGGTTACGGCGTCTTCGGGTAAAGAAGGAGGCAGTACATGCTATTATTTATTTACTAGACTGTACCCTCATATATTACCGTTATTGCTAATATAATTTATGCTACACAATACATTTGCTATAGATTTTTATTGTTGGGCTCATTTTGGTGATGCATTTGAAGCTATTGGGCTATGAAAGACAGAAAAAAAAACAGAAATAAAGCAAAAAGAAGAAGGTAGACAGTTTTTATGCAAAGCAGTCAACCAGGCTTGAAATAACAGTGCCCTACGTGATCTCTTTACCAATCGCTTTCACGGTCTGCACGCAGTTAGCCTTCTTAAATCCTCTCTCCAGCAGTGGTGTGCCAGTTGGTGGCCATGCAGCGCGTGTGTTTTTCCCACTCCTATCCCATCAACCCTTGAAATGTCACAGCAGGAAGTCATCAATTAGCATTGAGATCAACTTTTTTGCATCCACTTCAGGGACCGAGGCAGCCAGGGGTGGTGCAAGTTTGACGCTTATTTAAACATCACTATGCAAACAAGCAGCAGGTGACCACCTTCCAGCTCCTCTGGAAATTGGTGTCAGCTCCTAGTTTTTCAACACAGGACTCTGTCTGCAACCCCGAAACCACCTCGATGCCTTCTCGGGTTTTTAGCACGGTTTGTAGTAAGTAATAGTGCACACGTTAACAGTTTTTTTTTCTCTTAACACCTTTGGGAGGAAATTCACAGCAGCTTTGATGACCAGAAAGGGCATATAAGTCTGGGAAGTGCTAAGCCTGTGTTTGCTATGCTGTGGGATTCAAAATAAGGTACTCTGGTGACTGGAGAAGTTGGTTTTGTCCACTTCTTTGGAGCAGAAATGGGACTTAAAAATGTATTAGGTTGAAAAGGGGAACAGACATGCACGTTGGATTTGACGGATTTATAAATAAAACGCATCTCCCTGGCTTTTTACTATGCCTAGTGTTTTTTAGCATCTCGAGACTCCCACTGCTGGGAAGAGAAGTGGCTTGTCACTGCGTTTCCATGTGCCGAGTTCCTCTTCCTTAACCAGGGCTCGAGGGAATAACATGGAGGGCTTGAAGTGAAAGAAAAGGAAAATAACTGAAGGAGAATATCTAGGCTGTGTACTGTAAACAGAGCCTTTGGGGTTTCTGGAATTCTTTGCTATAAGCGGTCTTGGGTCAACCCAAAGCCTCAGTAGATCACGCTAAATGATGAATTAAAATAATCTCAAGCTTGTCCGGTTTAAAGCCGACTGTACGATTTGGGGAAGGAAACACAGCACAGAGTGACATGCAGGAAGTCACAACAAAGATCTGGTAGTGTCTGGATATGTTATAAAATGAAATTCTCGTCTGTAAGTGCTGCTTCAACACTGATCTAATACAAAAGGCCACCAATAAGTGGACTATGGCATAGAATTGCACGAAACTCTTATGCCCTGTACATGAAAAATATCCATGGTTGTAAGGGGATCGTCTCATAGACTGTCACTAGTAGTAATCTTAAAACATGACTTTTTAGTGGGGGTGGGGGTGGGAGTGGGGGTGGGGGTGGGGTTTACGGTGGCTTAATGGTTAGCATGTTTGCCTCACACCTCCAGGGTTGGGGGTTCGATTCCCGCCTCCGCCATGTATGTGTGGAGTTTGCATGATCTCCCCGTTCCTCAGGGGTTTCCTCTGAGTACTCCGGTTTCCTCCCCTGGTCCAAAGACATTCATTGTAGGTTGATTGGCATCTCTAAATTGTCCATAGTGTGTGATTATGTGAGTGAATGAGAGTGTGTGTGTGTGTGTACCCTGTGATGGGTTGCACTCTGTCCAGGATGTATCCTGCCTTGATGCCCAATGACGCCTGAGATAGGCACAGGCTCCCCGTGACCCGAGAATAGATCGGATAAGCGGTAGACAATGAATGAATGAATGTCTGAATTGATTCATCAGCTAATGATCAAGTTCTCCTAAATCTGTTGTTCATAGCATGAAACGTACAATCAAGTAAAACCAACAAGTCGATAAAGGATGCGATTCTTCGTGTATTTTTATCCACACATTACATGTTCAAGTCAACTCACCAGAACAACAAAATAGGAAATAAAGTCAAAACCAGTTCCACAACAAACAGCAGCCACTCTGTCTGTGACGCCAGTTCTCCCAACGCATGACTGCTTAACCATTAGGCCAGTTTACAAATATTGTCTTATGAAAACCAAGCCAAGGTTTATATTCATTCCTGTTTTATTTGTATAGTGCATTTAATATTCGACATTGTTGTGAAGCAGCTTTATAGAAATATAGAAATTCAGAATAAGTAATTTAATAAAAATAATACTTTAGTAGTAATTTATTAAAAAATAGTATATTTTTATATGTAATATTAATAACCCTGGTTCCTGGTTACACCTTCCTTTCAGAACCAGCATTAACTTCTTCAGCAATTTGAGCAACAGTAGCTCGTCTGTTGGATCGGATCACACGGGCCAGCCTTCTCTCCTCACGTGCATCAATGAGCCTTGGCCGCCCATGAACCTGTCGCCGGTTCACCACTGTTCCTTCCTTGGACCACTTTTGATAGATACTGACCACTGCAGACCGGGAACACCCCACAAGAGCTGCAGTTTTGGAGATGCTCTGATCCAGTCGTCTACCCATCACAATTTGGCTCTTCGTCAAACTCGCTCAAATCCTTACGCTTGTCCATTTTTCCTGCTTCTAACACATCAACTTTGAGGACGAAATGTTCACTTGCTGCCTAATATATCCCACCCACTAACAGGTGCCATGATGAGGAGATCATCAGTGTTATTCACTTCACCTGGCACTGCTCGGAATGTTATACCTGATCGGTGTAATATATATATATATATAAATGCAAGCCTAACCACAGGACTAACCATGTTCTCAGCAGGTATTAGAGGCTCAAGCTTACTACGTTCACTTTCCAGCTTTTCATATTTCCTGCAGTTCTCTCTCACTTCACTTCTTTTCTCCTCCCTAATCAGAGGGAATCTCACCATACAGGTCTTTCAGTACATGGCGGTGAATCCTGCAGTTATTCACTATCACTCAGTGTGCATGGGCAATTTTCTGCATTCGGTGGAAATATTGTGAAATTACTGTGATTGACACACATTATTGCTGAATATTAATTGTTTCCTTTCCTGGCAGACCTGCAAAAAGTGGAGCGCTGGATGGCTGAGTCGACTTTCTGTCGATAATGAGGCTGAATATGCTGTGTCGTTCTTTTATACTTCTTAAAAGTAATTCAGGTTCGGCATTTCAAAATGTACACTGGTATATTAGCTGACCCTGATATGCATTCAGGTCCTTTAAATCTCACACATTCATGAGAGAGAGAGAGAGAGAGAGAGAGAGAGAGAGAGAGAGAGAGAGAGAGAGAGAGAGAGAGAGAGAGAGAGACACCTCACATGGTACAGTGTTCTGAATCTGTGCAGGCCCTGAATGTATTAAGTCCACAAAACTCCATACTCACCCGCATTTTCGAGCGTCTGAATCCCAGATTCAGTCGTATTAGATGCCATTCTCATTGAGTCGGGCCTCAAGAGCATGTGAGGAAATGTCCGTGAGAAGGATTGAAGGGGACAGCTGAGAAAGAGAGAGGGAGTGGGTGATTAGAGATGATATGGTGTCTGTTGAGGGAGAATGTAGAGGGAGGAGGGAAGGATTGCTTCACTTGGATCTCGAATCACAATGGAGACAGAGCAAGGAAATGGCTGAAGGCTTGCGTTAGACTTTTCCAAAACTATCAAGCGATTAAGTCATCTGTGAATCTTGCATCTGTTATTTTGCAATGCCATAAAAAACATCTTCCCCTTTGCATGTATGCATAGATTTTCCTTTCTTTGAAACAGAGCTCCATCCACGGGCGAGCAAAGCTGCTCATTTATATTTAGCTTATCAATTTTTCTATATTTGCTTTGATCCACCATCTGCTAAGCTAGGAATAGATTCTGCACTTGCAATTAAAAACTCTCTTTATTCCTAGTTTTGCTAACTCACCATTCAATTTTTACTCAAAGGTGGGAAATTAAAAATGCAAGGTTTTTTTTTTTTTTTTTTTTTTTTTTTTTTTTTTTAAAGGCAGCGTTTACAGAATAGCTTCCACCCAGGAGACGACACAAACGCAATAATTAGTTTGTTATTCCTTCATTTCTTTTGTGGTGAGGTGTGTTGTGGAGTGAATTTCCACATGGAGCCCTTAATGTAGTGCTAATTACTGCAAGAGTGGAATAAAACATTGCAAATATATTGTGAGTTCAGAATATTAGTTCAGAATAAGAAGTTAATCTACTCACCCTGGATTTTGGTATAAGCTTTAGCCTTGCAGATGGTTCTGACGCTCAATAAATACTGGAAGAAGAGAAAATAGACTCGAGAGACTGACGTAGTGCCTTATCACACTCACTCCACCTCTGTTATTTGCTTTCAGCCGAAAGGCTTCAAGGTTGTCCGACCTGTTAGTTGTTTGACTTGTACGCCATCAGAGCGTTCGCTTCCGTACAAAACAGATGTCAATATCTAGATATTTACTAGCGAGCTGTGAAATTGCCTGGTGAGTAATTGCACCAAAGAATGCTTCAAGTTATTTCTGGTCCTTTATTATTTTGTTTTTTTGTTTTTATTTCCGATATGTTAAGTCTCTCAGTTAGAAAGACATTTTTTCCATGCACTTGTGAGTACAAACTGAGGCTTTAAAGAAAAACAAAGAATTCATGAGATAAAATATCTTTACTTGTACACTTTATATATATATATAATAAAGGTATACAAATAAAATCAAATGCTTCATGCTTAACATTTCTTGGGGTAAGGACATCAGGGGGATATTTTAAATGTTTGTAAAAAGAATTTTTAATTTTTAAGGATTAAGGATGTGTTTTACGTTCCTTATGAGGACCTTCCACTGACATAGTTATTAATACTATACCTAAATCATTTAGTTGTTGTTGTTTTTGTTTACTAAAAGCTGCAGTTTTCCATATGGGAATCAACCAAACGAACTCATGAGATCAAAGCTGCTTGTGATAATTAATTAAGACATTAGCTGGTCCCCACTAAGATATAAAAACATGCCCAAACACACACAGCGTCAGTCCCTGTGCCACAAGGTGTAAGATGTATATCCTCCATAATTTTTCCTGTTTGTTGTGGCGGAGCTGAAATTGAATCAGTGAATCAGTGATAGAATGAATTTAAAACAGTCGCTCCTGCACGTCGGGAAATATGTTGCTGACTGTTGGTTTGACTAGTGACTAAATGTCCACATATATTACCCCAGTTTAAAGGCTTAAAAAACCAACATGTGGAATTATGTCTGTCCCAAACACACTGGCTAAGATGTGACTGATTTCAATGTTCTGCAACACACACACACACTGACAGAAGTCCGTTTTGATATCCTGAAACTTTAATATCCTGCCCTGCAATGCCATTGTCCAGTGAACATCAGGAACAGAGTCATTTTGGGGTGATTCATTTCACTTAGCTGCAGGTGGTCAGTTCTGAGGTATCATCTCACGGTAGTGCCATCCTATGTTTTTTTCAAGCATACTAGCTGCTTGGATTTGAAGAGAATGTTAGATTTACATTTCTGCCATACATCCTTATCCAGAGCGACTTACAATTTATCTCATTTTATAAAACTGAGGGTTAAGGGCCTTGCTCAGGGGCCCAGCAGGGGCAGCTTGCTGGACCTGGGATTTAAACTCACAACCTTCCCATCAGTAGTCCAGCACATTAAGCTACCACATCCCCAGAATTTTGAAAAATTGGTGTTGGTTCATCCCTCTGCTGCCATTCCACACACACACACACACACACACACACACACACACACACACACACACACACACACACACACACACACACACACACACACATCAGTCAGTTCACTGGCAGTGTTCAAACCATGACACTACCACACTGTGGGCCACTCGGGATCACGAGCCGCTCTATTTCTTTCCCATATCTTCCTCATTTCATTTTTCTCAGACAGCATCATCTTCATCTCATCTCTATCCATAGTTCCGTCTCATCTTGTGGCAACACTGATGTATTTTTCACTTGGAGAAGCAACATATTTCGCATTTCTGATTGGAATTCTGCTTCCTCGTTTCCCCGCCCATGATTTTAAGCTCCTCCATATGAGGAAGTGAGGAAAGAATGCATAGAAAAGGAAAGTTGGGAGAAGGCATGAGCAATCATGGAAGGACAAACATATTTCCCCAATGAGAAGCGTCACTTTAAAGCTGCTCTAGGGAACTGATGATATGTTTAGGCCTACAGACCCAATCGAATGCCTACATGACAGTCATGTTTTAAGACTAAACAAGATTCTCCTCATCAAACGACTTATTTTACCCTAGTTAAAATAAGACTCTAGTAAAAAGACTTTTGTGTATCACTGATCTACGCACCTTCACCATATCTTCTCATTCCACGATTCCTTCAAGTGTGTTTTAGAAACTGATATGTCTTCAAGGACTAAAATCAACCAGGCACAAATTACAGCAACTATTTTTTTCGTTTAAAAAATATATCCATTTTGACACGTGATATATTTTCGTGTGTTCCCCTCCAGGGCTCATGATGCTTACTTTAAAAGACGACGGCAACAGGTGTGAGATATTAATGTAGGAACAGCTCTAGATTTATAAATACATAAACATACTACGTTGTGAGTCACAAGACAAATTGCTTCTCGTCTCCAGAAAAACGAGACTGTCAGGTTGAGTGTTAGTGTTGGAGCAGTTCGACTGCTGGGAAAAAAAAATAAATAAACACTGAAGAATCTCAACAATGGGACAGGAAATATTTCCACAATGTGCAGCTGGAGAGATAATACAATAGACATTTTTTTGGATGACAATTGTCGTCTCAGCCCGGGTGGAGAGTCTATTAAAATTATTTTCATCTCCGAGCACCAGGAAATAATACTAAAAAACAAAACAAGCCCTAAAAACTTTGACATTATTGTTATTAATATTATTTCTAATCAAACAGCTTTAAATAGTTGGTCAGCCTGCCTACACACACCCAAACACACACACACACACACACGATGTGGATGTAATGCATCAAAACTTTACTTAGGTTCCATGTGTAAGCAGTTGTAAGCTAAACAGCCATTTTCTTGCATCCAGTTCTCCTAAATGGTATATTTTAGGCATATTTGTATTCATTTGCAAGCTCTCAAGAACTTTCTGGACTTTCAGTTCCTCTACAAATGTTGAATTTATCTTCACACTTGAAGAAAAAAGCTCAAGGCGTGTGCACTTTAAAATGAAATCTCCAGAGAAAACACATTGACAGATGTGAGCAGTTGAGCAATGTGTTCAGAGAAAAAGTACACAATTGCCTTTTGACACCAAGTTATGATTAGAAGGATTAACATGCATTTTGTACTATTTTGTAGCCTGGAAGTTATTCGTTTTTGCTCAGACTGCAAATAAAAACGTCCAACTTACCGACTTTCTCTGAATTGCTGCCTTGCAACAAGTTGTCTCCTCCTCCTGCACAGGAAATGCTTCCTTAGAAGGTTGAACACTTTAGGAAGTGACTTTTCCTGTTTCGGGGGGAGAGAGAGAGAGAGAGAGAGCGAGAGAGAGCGAGAGAGAGAGCGAGAGAGAGCGAGAGAGAGAGCGAGAGAGAGAGAGAGAGAGAGAGAGACAGAAAGAGAGAGAGAGAATTCTGCTCGAGTCCTGATACTTTCTAACCTTCTCCTAACGATGTGTAGCTAGGTCTGATGGTGCTGCATGTGAACTCTAATGTTTTTTTTTTTCTTTTTCTGTTTCCTCCTCCACCCCTGAATTATTCCCTTATGAACCATCTGTGCTGCTTTTGACCCTCCCCCTGGCCATGTAAATAACCCACAGCTGTTGTCAGTACAGGGTCTGGGAAAGCGGTGCAGGGTGGAGAGGAACAGGAAGCGAGATATGCAGAGTAACCCACTCGTAGAATGGTTGTATTATGATCTAGTTACTATGAAGCGTGCTTTGGGAGCATTGGGCTATTTACAGATCCTGATTAAAAGTTTGTACTGTAATGTCTGATGCCACAAGCTTGCTTATTTTACCTTGAGAAAAGTTACACTCCTCTAACAAGGTTAGATTCGAGTTAAAAACGTCACATGGTAGATTCCTCCTCACAACTGCTGTGCTGTGTTTATACTGCATATCATATTACACCACTGCTCCAGTTAGGAGATACACACTTTAGGGTATACTATAGTTGTCTTTTATTGTATTTTTTTTTTTTTTTTTTTTTTAAATATTATTATTTCTTATATAGAGTCTAGTAAGAAATTTGCAAACCTAGTTTCGTTGTATTAATCCAGCGTTCTGAATATCAGCATTAACATTATGGAACTACTGTATAATCCAAATCAGGGTATAGACTTCTAAGCTTTTAAAACAAATAACTTGATTTTTTAACCACTTTCAACTTTAACACTTTTTTTTTAAATATTTATAACAGTTTATACACCGACCAGGCATAACATTATGACCGCCTGTCTAATATTGTGTTGGTCCCCCTTTTGCTGCCAAAACGGCCCTGACCCGTCATGCACTGTGTATTCTGACACCTTTCTATCAGAACCAGCATTAACTTCTTCGGCAATTTAAGCAACATTTCATCACACGGGCCAGCCTTCGCTCCCCACTTGCATCAGTGAGCCTTGGCCGTCCATGACCCTGTCGCCGGTCCACCATTGTTCCTTCCTTGGACCACTTTTGATAGACACTGACCACTGCAGACCGGGAACACCCCACAAGAGCTGCAGTTTTGGAGATGTTCTGATCCAGTGGTCTAGCCATCACAATTTAGTCCTTTGTCAAACTTGCTCAAATCCTTACACTTGTCCATTTTTCCTGCTTCTAACACATCAACTTTGAGGACAAAATGTTCACTTGCTGCCTAATATATCCCACCCACTAACAGGTGCCATGATGAGGAGATCATCAGTGTAAGAACTCCATATACTGTAAGTAAATATATTCAGACAAGATAAGTCAAGCTGGATTTATTTAGAACATATTTACCACAATGACCACAGAACATAATCATAAAAATTAAGTGTTAAAAAGACATGTAAAGTAAAGGAGAGGCCGTGATGTTAACAGGTAGAATGTTGTAGAGTTTTGGAGAAAACGTGTTATATAAAATGCAAGATTTATAACATGAGTAAGGAATAAATAAAAGGAATAGATTGTTTGAAAAGTTTATTAAAAGTCAATAAGCTACATTATATGTTTTTGTGTGTGTGTGTGTGTGTGTGTGTGTGTGTGTTCCATCTAAGTGAAATATGAGTGAAATAATAAAATAACGCATATTTTCATAGATGTTAAAGTATGTCACTGCTTACAAATTTTCCCCTCACCCCTCACACACGCACACACACACACCCATCCGCCCAAACACACACACACACACACACACACACACACACACCTCTAGCAGGAAACAAGTGAAAAAAGACAGAACTCAAACCCTTGTGAGCTCGTTTAAAAAAATGAAACACATTTCAATTCATTATATACATTATAATTAGATTAACCGAGAAATAATTGGCTGAGGTAGGATTACAAATCTATTGTTTCACCGTTTGTTTACCGAAGATGGGAAATTTTAACGTAAATACATTCTGAACCCAATAATTATTAGTTCATGTTGGTGCAATGCAGAATTAGTGTGGTTTAATTAAATACAGTAGACAGAAACAAAACAAAAACAACAAGGACAAAATATAAAGCTCAGTAACTCATTGTGTAATGGCTCTGGGAATGAATTCTGCATAACGGTTGGAGTTACTATGATGCGCGTATAATGCGCAAACAAACGCTGTAACTGACTGTAAAAATCAATGTCAGAGCCCAAATGAAAAAGTTAATGTTCCTAACTGTGAAATTAGCGTTAATATGCAAGTAGATGAAATGTCTGCTCTAACTTTGAAAAAATTCACATTATCCTCCAGTTAACAGTGCTCGAGGATACGGACGCCACGTTGATTGACTGTGATGTAAGTAAAGCTCGCCTACGTGGAATGCGAATGGTTTTTTAATTGCTGCCATTTTCCTCTTTAGAAAAGGCGGCGTGACTTGTGGCTGCTGGAGACTGCAGATGCTTCACAAACTGTTTCTTCCTCCTTAAGCTGCTTGGCACAGGCCAGATGTCATCCCATCGTCCTCCATCAATTGCTCTAAAAGACAACAACAACAACAACAACAACAACAACAATGCCCTTACTCTTGGGGAAGGAAATAGCTGTTTTGTCGTTTCGTTAATGAACCCATTTATCAACAAACGAACAAAAAAAAAAAAAGATGATTTGTTCAGACATCTGAAGTAAATGATAACGTTGCAATCGGTTTCTGATTTTTTTCCCCCTATCTCCACAATATTTCACCAAATTTTAGGTTTTACTAGACTGGAGACTCGTGTTTATTGACACGTTCTGCATGTAATTTTGCACTTTTCATTTTTGTAGAACATCAACTAGTCTGACTTGTTTTTATTTATTTTTGCTTTTTATCACCATTCGAAAACACAGCGTTATTCCTGTTTTTTTCTTTCTACCACAACACGCATGAGACATCCGGGGTGTCTCCTGGCTTCCGGAGCCGCTTGTTCTCATCCATTAGTAAAACAGTTGTTTACTATAATTACAGAAAACACAAGCCCGCACTCGCCCAGACAGACAGGCAGAAAGGCAGGTAGGGAAGTAGGGAGGTAGGGAGGTCCGGCCTGGTTTCCTCTGAGAACATTGCACACTCGCGTGGAAATCGATGGCGAGGGAAATCGTGCCAACAAATTCCATTAACACCTCTCTCGGCTACGAAATGTTAATTATTCGGAATGGTGCGAGCTCTGATCTATTTCGAGTTATTTATTTCTTTTTTGTTGTCTGTCCATAGGTAATGACTCGCATCTGTTTGCTCTTGATTGTATGCGAATGTGGCCTGATAGGTCCTTTAGCTGAATTACAGGTCCTGTTTTCCTCCCAAAATGAGATACTTAATAATGGCAATAGCACGGTTTACTTTTGGGAGGCTTTATATTAATGTGCAAAGCTGGTCGATGAAAAGGAAATAAAGCAACGTGTAAAGATTTAAGCATGAACCGGGCTGAAGGCACACTCGCACATTTACGACTGGGGCTAATTTAATTATTGCCACCGCTTCATGGATAATTTATAAAGGACCCCAGATACAAATTTAAAAATAACTTAATTGTACTTGTAACTGCTTTAATAGGTTTTCCACCCAGGCACCAATCTTTCACAAAGCCTCGAATGTTGGCTGCTTTGAAAGCCTGGTAAGTGGTGGACGAATGCATATTCTCAAAATATACTGGATGTGTGACTTGGCTGAAGCGTGCATTTTCTCACTAATCCAGTTTGGCTTTAAATTAAGCTGGGCTTCTCTGGGTACTGCTGTACTTCAGTGCCAGGATAAATCTAGGCTACCAGAGAGAGAGAGAGAGAGAAAGAGAGAGAGAGATTAGGAAAGAGAGAGAGAAGAGAGAGATGCTCACAATGTCAATTGGCCGTGTACTGTCCGTGTTACATAAATAACTCATAAGTAGCACTTGAAGTGGTTATGAAAGAAAGAAAATTGAACGCTGCCTGCAATCGACGTCACTTTTTTTTCTCTCGCTGCATGGACTTCACATACACTGAATATAAAGCACTCGATGAGTGACACGACAAGATAATATTTCAGCGTAAACACTGTCGACATGCATGTATACACAAATTAAGTCATCATGGACTCAATTTTGTGAAGCAAAAAAAAAAAAAAAAAGAGCTCGTTATTGGAAAACCCAGGGACTACATTTCTTGCACTTGACAAATGACTTGTCTTTTCCTATAAGCAGTTCATAGACTGCAGGCTGCTGAAGTGTGAGGCCACTACCAAAAGTGTTATTACAAACTAATCCACTTTTGTCAAATTCGATTTCTCAAATAAGGTTTCACAGTTCATGACTTACGAAGCTATTCGTATATATCGCTTTTTGGGTCAGACAGATACAAAAAAGGGATTTGGGATCTGACTTTTAAAAAAATGTACTTGGGGAAAATTTGTATGAGCTGAGTAAAAAAAACATGTGGATATTATAAGAGTTTGTTTACTGTGAAATCTTTTTCAGTGCAAGAAGTTCAAAAACTCGGACAATAACAAAATGCCTCTGTTAGTGAGGAATAGAACAACTGGGAGTGTGCCGAGTTAGGAAAGTACTTAACAACAGGATGGTGGGATGCGACCTGACACAAAGTGGAGCTACTCTTATTAATCTGACTATTGTCCTATTCTGACAATTCTGACAATTAAAAAATATATGCATTTAAGATTGACAGGATCATTTTTTATGGTTCTTATTGTGTTTAAGGTAGTTTTACTTCTGACACTGATGACTCCTGCCATAAATGCTCAATAAATAAAAAAAATAAATAAATAAATAAATTAATAAATAAACAAATAAATAAATAAATAAATAAATAAATAAATAAATAAATAAATAAATAAATAAAATTAAGTATGCTGTTACTATAGAAACAATAGTATATAGTGTATTAGAAGAAATGCATGAATATAAACTTGGACTCTTGGATTTTTCTGGACTTGTCTCAAATCACCCACTTCTGCAAAGAGTCATACTATATTTATATCATATTCTGTTATATTGTATTTATATGCTGTATTTTTTATATTTTGTCTATTTATTTTTGCTTTTAATCTGTACAGCCGATTCATTTTATTTTATTTTATTTTATTTTATTTTATTTTGATTCCATTTTTGACTGATTTTTTTTCTCTTTTTTTTCTTTTTCTTTTTAAAACAAGGACATTCACTTCATTTCACTGCATGTTGTACTGTATATATATGATTCTGTATGTGAATGTTGTGAATGTGTAATTTGAATTTGTACCTGTGATTTGGACAGCATTACCTTATTTGTATTCGTCTGTGTGAAACGTATTTTTGGGACACTTCCTGCCATTTTTAATATTTAATCATCACTATTTCACCTTGACGGAAATGCTGATGGCTCACAACGCAGGAACCCTCGAAAGAATCGTGATGAAAATGTGACGAATTACAGCAATGACATAATTAATATATAATTAAACAAGCATTATCTTGTATAGGGATGTTAAAGTCATGTGATCATGTAAAGGGTTTCACAGACCATAAATAAATCTTTGATGAAAAACTGCTTGTAATATTTACTGATATATTCTCTAACTACTTAAAATAATGAGTTTTGACCTGAGGGTAGGCTTCCTCTCTTCAGAACATAGCTATAAACATTGAAAACAATACAAATAAATTAATCAATTCTTATGAAATGTTTTAAATGATAATAATAATAATATCTGTGGCTGAAAGCACAGAGCAAGGCTTATTTTGACCAGATTCAAAATGTTTTTTCTTCGTCCAGTCAGATATGGCTGTGACCCCAAACCCACCTTCAGTTTTTTTGTTTTTTTTTGCTACAAATAAGAAAGTTTGCGCGAGTGCTCCAAGGGCTTCTGGGAGTCATTTGTTATGTTCAAGTGATGATGTTAAAAATAGCAATAAAGCAACACTGCCATCATGTGATGTCGCCTTTGGCAAAGAGGGAATGAATGGAAAGGAAAAAGTGGACTGGAGAAAAAGAATTCGGTTTGGGGAAAGAGTGGATGGATGGATGGATGGGTGCATTGTTTCATATAGGGGCTCCTTCATTGTTTATCCATCGGTTATTATTATCTTTTGTTTTGTTTACTGAAAGTCAATCCTATAAACAATAAATACACACATGAACCTCACGTCATGTCAAGTGGAATGGTGTAATGATGTACTGATGGCCCCCACAGGTGGCGGTGCAGTGCTTGACCGTGGAGCCGGGGTTCTCTCGGGGTGACGGTGACCATGCTCAGCAAGCCCTGGAGCCATTCCAATGATGTGCTATTGCAGCGTCTGGTGTATCTTAATAGCCTTCTTTATGTTTTTTATGATGCCATGAACACAGCAAGAGTTCAGCTGCTGAAATCAGAGATGATCTTCCTGGAAATTACATGAGTTATAAGAGCGAAGCAATTGCTCCTACAGTGAAATATGAAGCAGTGCTTTGCTAGATATAATTGACGATGGAATAACAGTTGCAGAATGCAAGAGGTTCTAAACAGCTCCGGATGTAAAAAGCAAAAACAATTCTGCTTTGGGACAACAATTTGATGAGCTGTGATGCGCTTTATGATAAGGTGTTAACAGGCTATTATAATAGAATTAGAATAGATTAGTGGGATTATAAATGGGAAGTTGTTTTTACAATCTAAAACTTTCCAGTTTGGGTGAGTTTGTGTCCAATGTAGCCTCAGATTCCTGTTCTTGGATGAAAAGATCTTTTTCTGATCTGTTTTTTTTTGCTGTAATAGCTCATCCATGGGTTGTTCTTGGTTTTTCATTTAGTGCGTTTGTTGTACGACAAACGGTGTAGGATTTGCAGCCCCAGACTCTGGGTTTCTTCTGTGGTGATGCTCAGGCAAGTCTTTACTGCAGTACTCTTCACTTCCTGTTTGTTCTTGTTATTATCTAGCGATGTGGTAGCTTAATGGTTAAGGTATTGGCATACTGATTGGAAGGTTGTGACTTTGAATCCACCAAGCTGCCACTGCAGGGTAAAATGTAAGGTGATCTGGATAAGGGTGTCTACCAAAAGCCAGGAACGTAAATGTTCATGGAATGTTTTGAAAGGCAGCATACTAGGATTCAAGTCAGGTGACTGATTGCAGAACATTTCACTTCTTTACCATAAAAAAGTCTTGGGTTGCTTTCAAAAGTAGGTCAGTAGTAGGCTTCAGGCCACTGTCCATCTGCAATGTGAAGCACCATCCAGTAGGGTTGGAGTCATGTGACCGAATGTGAGCAGATAATATAGCGGTGCACACTTCAGTATTCATACCACTGCTTTTATCAGCAGACACTTCATGAAGGAAACCAGTACCACTGGCGACCCGTAAACACCAACACCATAAGTTTTTACATTACATTTCAGCAGACGTCCTAATACAGAGCAATTTACTTCATTTTTTTATACAACTGAGAGTTAAGGGCTTTGCTCAGGAGCCCAGCAGTGGCAGCTTGGCAGACCTGGGATTGGAATACACAACCTTCTGGTCTGTAGTCCAACACCTTAACCACTAATCAACCACATTCAGATCATGAGTAGTTTCTTCTCTTTAAAGTTGATCTTTGTCTCATCTGTCCAGAGAATGCTTTTCTAGATATGCACAGTTTTTATCCATACTGGATGTTTTCTCATCTGTTCTTCCTGTTATTGAGGCTTACATCATGTAATAAACCTTTCTGTCATTACTCCTCTCTTGACTGTTGAGGTACATCTTCCTCCTGGAGGATGCTATTGATTTGTCATGAAGGGGCTTTTCTTCACCAGGGAAAGAATTCTGTCATCTACTACATTTGTTTTTAGTTGTTTTTGGGGGATTTCGGTGTTCCCGTGCTTAACAGGGCATCTATCCTGTTAAGAATGAGCCACTCTTTGGATTGGAATGACAGCTCTTTGGCTTTCAGAATGAGAGTTAATCAACTTTAGACCTTTTATCTCTAGGCCTGTAAGTGAAATAATGATGGAATAACACACACCTTGCCATGAAACATCAGCCAAATGTCACTTTTGGACCACATATAAAATATTACTCAATTTTTCTATTAATTTCTTTAACATGGGCATAATTTAATTTCATCCCTGATGTGCTGTGGTCTGTGGTACATAGCAAAAATGTATATAATGTATGTATACAGAACATCAGAAGTCTAGAGCTAACAGTTAACTGTAAGATTTCCCATTCCTTTTTTTCCCCCCAGACTGTGCAGAGCCATCATCTCTTAATCTCTTTATCCCAGAACCTCCCTCTCAATCATCATCTCCCTCCCTCTCCAATCTCTCTCCCTCTCTTTTTCTTATTCACTTCCCTGACTTGCTGTACTCTCTGCTCTCCTTCACCCTTGTTTGCCTTCTCTCTTCACGCTTGCTCAACCCTGTGGCCTGGGGAGCAGTGAGAGCGAGAGGTTGTGTGTGTGTGTGTGTGTTATAGTAGTAGACTGAAAATATATGCCACTTGCTTTGGCATAGATGGTGGCCCAGTGCCGCCAATGCATGGTGCAATGAAAATGAATTGTGACTGGGACAGGTGGTTACTGTGTGTGTGTGTGTGTGTGTGTGTGTGTGTGTGTGTGTGTGTATGTTTATTACATTGTGGGGATCATGCCACATTAGCACACTCACACTAAAGGAACCAAAATCCTTGTGGGGACTGAAATTGTGGTAATTTTTGCTCAGGAGTCTCAGGAGAAAATTATGATATGTGGTGTAAAAATTTTTAATGGGCTCCACCATTCACATACATCTGACATCTGTGTGTTCACTGGTGTGTTATGTGTGTGTTCACTAACTCACACAAGCTTTCAGCCCTGTAGACTTGCAACTGGTAGAACACCATGGCTGAGAACAAAACACACACTTATCATGTCTAATGCTTATGCTCCAAAGTTCTTAGTAATTTGGCACATGTGCATTTAAAGCACTGGATATTTATATATTCATTTCTTATTTATAAAATATATCTATTTTATTCCTTCAACAAGGTACATTTTAGCTGTTTATTATAACAAATCTATTGTCAATGGCTAGTTAGTCCATGTAGCTATCATATCTCGGCTGTCTTGTAGGCATCACCATTACTGAACATAATACTGGACTGTTTACTTATCTGACAAATAGTTTATTAGCATAGATAGCATAGTTCCTTAGTAATGGCATTGACACATATTCAGTTATATTACATGTAACTTTTAATAGTTCTCATTGCACAAACTAGCCATGGCATTAAGCATATAGCTGATCTAATAATTGGCATTTTTAATAATTGATAGGAGAGTTGTTTTTTTGGCATCCTTTTATCTACTGCTTTAGAATCATGATTTATTAAAATTGGATTATTCGATCCATAAAGAGAAGGTCCAGTGAGAAAACAAAGTCAGTGGAGGCTAGTTTTGAGAGCATGGAATGAGGATACGAATGTAATTTGAAAAAAGCAACATTTTTAAGTATCTATGTAAGTATGTGTGTGAAATAATTTTCAATGCTGCAATAATTTTGCACAAATGTTTGCACATTCGTCTAAAGCAGATCACGCTACGAACACCACAACAACATGGCTTGTCTTAGTGCAAAACACTTATCGAACGCATCATTCTGCTTTCTTTCTCTTCTTGGTGAAAGGGTGACGAGTTGAACAAATGACATCAGTGAGTAAGCAAAGCCTTGTTTGCATGCTTCGTTTGTTCATTTCTTTCACAAATTACGATTTCCAGTTTGCTCAGAATCAATAGCTCTTTGTTCAATACATCCAACCAACAATAAGCACCTCGACAGCTCGAACTTTGCTTTTAAATTGAGATTAGCTTTGTGCATGGATATAATATAACTGCTGCAAATGCTGCTAATTTCAATTCATAGCATGGCTCCACCCCCTTCTTCTCGTATTGAACTGGTAAGACTCACATGACACGACTGAACATGTCTTGTCCGTTTATTTCCTTCACTAATTCCTTCTCAGACTCAACACCAAGTCTCTACTACACCACCACAGGACAAGGGGGTGCTGTTTCTCATTTCTTTTGTCTTAATTAAAAGCCTAAAGAGAGCCAATGAGGTGTTTAAAGCAAAGACACACAACCTAGGGACCTCATACACCATAGCACATGGCACACTAAGCATTACAACAAACTCAGGACAGGTGATAATGCTGCTTGTCTTACTAAAAGGCTTAAAGAGAGTTAGGGAAGTGTTTAAGTAAAGACATGCAAGCTCAACCCAGGGATGTCATACACCAGAGCCCATGGCACTAACCACTACACCACAGTTGATGCTGTTGATTTTTGAACTTTTGTCTACAAGGCAGAATGAAAGCCAGTGCAGTATTTAAAGCTAAATCAAAGATACAGAGACTCATACCCAGGGACTTCACACACACCAGAACCACGGTCACTAACAACTACCTCACCGCAGGACAGGAGGAGCTCTTAATTATTGGACTTTTATCTTAATAAACAGCTCAAAGTGACAAACATAAACAGAGCTGCATAAAATGTTCTGGGAAGTCTCTGATGGATTCACACTGAGTAGGTTACTCATTTCAGTGTCAAAAAATAAATAAGAAAAAGTAATAATAATAAAAATGCAAAGATGCCCAGATGCGACTCACAGGCCTCACACAACAGAGCCTAGGGCACTATTTTGATATCCTTTTAAAGATTTCTTAATAGCATTTTAAACATTTTTATTCAACAGTCAATCCTGAAAAATGATATAAAAAAAATCATCATATTGAAATATGTACATTGATAATTTTCAGACTGTTAATTACATTACACTTTCCCTGAATATTTAAATTGCATACAATTTCATTTGCCATAGTTGCAACTGTAGGTCTTTGATTTTACAATGACTGTGTTCTGTTTTGTATTGTCCAAATTAGCCTACCTTTATAGACGAAATACAACAACAAAATGGTTCTCTATTGGTCTTTTAATGGGCAGCTTGGGATCACATAATGTCCACAAGTGCCTTATAATCAGGAGTATAACCTAACACTGCAACT
This sequence comes from Hemibagrus guttatus, assembly GCA_033459395.1. Classification (NCBI taxonomy): domain Eukaryota; kingdom Metazoa; phylum Chordata; class Actinopteri; order Siluriformes; family Bagridae; genus Hemibagrus; species Hemibagrus guttatus. Next base: position 28,451,149 of record JAUCMX010000006.1, on the reverse strand, counting down.
CTAACTGAGTCCTCCAGATGGGCATCAGTAAGCTGTGCTCTGTGTTTGTTTTTAATTAAATTCATATCTGAAAAAGCAAATTCACACAGTCAAGTTGATCCAAAAAAGAGACAACTTTCATGGTTGCTGTGCTGTGCAAATATATCTGTACGTCTCTGGGTCAACAAGTTTCCAAAAGTTTGGGACCCCTTGATGGGCTTTGAAGTTAATATCACGTTGCACTGTGAGTATCTCCATCTCAACCTCACCAGAATCCAGGATAAATGCATCAATCGGTTTCTCAGAAAAACACAAAATGTCCACTTGCATGAACCAATTGAGATGAATGATACACATGGTTCCAATATATTAAAATCATTGAATCTGTACTCAAAGTCACCACTGTCCAGTCCAGTCACCACTCAATGTCCTGAAGCAGCTGAGTGTTAAGGGCCTTCCTCAAGGGCCCAGCAACTGGCATCTTGGTAGTCCAAGGATTTAAACTCACAAACTTTTTCACATTTGTCTTAACCACTAAGCTACCACTTCTGGACTTGTGATCAAGCAGGCAAGCCCAAAGCAGAAAATTGGTATAAATCTGGCATATCACACAAAAGTGATGAAAAAAGCTTCCCCCTGCTCAGCCATTGGGTTTCAGTATCATGCAACAGCTCACATTCAAGGTACTACAAAAGTACCTTGAAAGGCTTGTGATGTTTTGCTTTTGACTGGATATAGTTGGTTTGGTTTAGTTTAGTTTAGTTCATATTGCAGTAATGTAGAAACCTTCAAAAATCTGGGTTCCCTCTGCAAAGAGCAATGAAGCCGGTAGGTCATCACTGGGGCTCCATCAGTTATTATCAGTGTTTTTTTAAATGGCACATACTTTTGCTTAAAATCATTCTTCACCTCATCAAAAATAAGGCTGCTCACTGCTGCTGAGGTTGACCCCACATGGGCAGATACATGGGATTTCTGTTGATGGTACTACTTAGATACCATGGAAATTACTGCAATTGCCATGATCAGTTTCACTCTTAAATCTCCATCAGTGAACAGTTGATAATGAGATACTTTTACTTCAAATAATTCTTCACCACATCAAATATCAAACCCCCTCATTGTTGTCTTTATGGGCAGTAAGACCTCATGTTATAACTAGAACAAATCTCCTGGTTATGCAGGTTTTTTAAAATAACCACACTATCTGGTGACACCCAGATGAGGATGGGTTCCCTTTTGAAACTAAATGTGCAAAATTTGGCAGAGTGACATTCTCAGTGGAGCAAGGGGCAATGTCTTCTGCAAAGCAAAAGGGCAGAGTAACGTCCTCTGCAGAACAAGAGGGAAGAGTGACATCCTCTGAAGAACAAGAGGGCAGAGTGACATCCTCTGCAGAGCAAGAGGGCAGAGTGACATCCTCTGAAGAACAAGGGGCAGAGTGACATCCTCTGAAGAACAAGGGGCCGAGTGACATCCTCTGCGGGGCAAGAGGGCAGAGTGACATCCTCTGCAGGGCAAGAGGGCAGAGTGACATCCTCTGCAGAGCAAGAGGGCAGAGTGACATCCTCGGTGGAGCAAGGGGCAAAGTCAAGGCAACCTTCTCAGTAGGGTAGGAGGGGGGACAACACAGATACCCTTGTTCTGGGCTTATGCCATCTCCTCTTCCTTCCATCCTTCCCACTTTGAGTAGCTGAGCATCTCCCCAAGCAGGAGTTGGTTTCACTGGAGGTGAAGGGTCTGCTCTGTGAAATCCTGCTCTACCACTGCCTGTTTTGCTGCCTCTATAACTGGTTGAAACATTCTGTCATGAAGCGGGGGCAAAGGGAGATGCATCAGCAACAAATCTTTAATAAAGAAGAACAAAAAGAAACAAAGACTGGAAAGGAACTGAATAAAACTAGGACAACCATGGGCTAGGGTAATTCAAAACAAGACAAGGCATGAAAACAAAAGCTATTCACAGTGCTAACAGTCACCATAATCTAACACACCCACAAACCCAGACACAAACATACACATACTTTCATTAAAACAAGGTCAGAAAACATGGATGTTCAATAGTGTGACTAAAAGGGGAAATACAAAGCAGGTGTGCAAAATGAACAAAAGGAAATGAAGCAGAGAACAAAACAAGAAATGAAAAAAAATGAGTGAGAGTGCCTTCTGGTGGTCTGGGGAGGAATTGACCCTGGTGACCAGGATGTACTGTTTTTATACTTTTATTTTTTTTTCATAAAATCTGCTGATAAAATAACTGACAAGAGGCCCAGTGAAACACAAACAAAGCCTTCTTGGTTGTAATATAGCTTTTCAACAAAAAAAAAAAACAGGTTTTCTCAGTCAATACAGTTGTGCCGAGGCAATGACTTAAATCTTTTTTTCCATCCTATTCTATATATTTTCCAGGTTATTTGTACTGGTATGAAATAAAACGATGCCTATTGCACCTTTAGAAATGTTGAAGAAACCCCTGAGGAGTACGTAATGGGGCCAATTTTCACTGTGTTCTCCAATTAGGATGTCAAAATGTTCTGAGAGCTATGGGCTTTCATTGTGAAGACACCAGTGGAAGCTCAGTGAGCAATTCATACTATGTTAGAATGGAGTTTTAATCCTACAGAGAGTTTCCAGAGCAATTTACGAATTTATCTGAGAGGAATGTTTAATGATGAATTTTCACCGTCATTCCGCCTTTCTGTTTTTCACATAAAAGACTTTGGCGTTATTATTCTGCTGAAAAATTCAGCTTGGTCTACCTTTTTTTTTTTTTTTTTTTCTAAAAATAAAGGCTGACCTGGTCGAGCTTTTCAAATTACTGCTACTAATGCAAAATCATAGGCAAGCTGCTTTAAAGAAAATAACAGCAAAGTGGAATTTAGGAAAATTCAGCCAGCGCAAGTCAGACATTTCATCTGGAGATATTTAGCTAGTTCTAGCAATTGATCATTACTAATTATGTTTTTAATTAATATAAAGTTAAGAAAATTGTCCACTTTCCGTTTTGATATGAAACATTTTGCTTTACAGATGTTAAAACAACACAACGCAAGTCAAACCAGCAAGACAAACCAGTAAGTGATAAACAGATTTATGCATAACCCCTGGACTGTTTATTTCTTCGCATCTATTGCTTTGAATTCTAAAAGAACTCTGACTTTGACTTTTTGTAGGTCAACATTATTTTCTGGAGTAGCCTTGCAACATTAGCCATTCCTTATCTATGAACAGACATGGTGTAAAATTTTCAGCATATGCCAGCATCTAATACTGATCAAAATCGATCCTAGACAAACATTTACTTTTTGCTGTCATAGTATAGCTGTTTATAATATTTATAAATCATCTATCTTTCCTTATTTACTGTTACATTAACTGTTGCAGTGTGATAAAAGTGCTATATGAGCAGTGTGGGAGGCAGATGAACCAATTAAAGGACACCATTTTTTTTCCCCCCTACAAGCCATGGTCTAATGGCTTTAACCTTGCACAGACACACTTTATAGTTCAGCAATGGGGAGCAGTAATCAGTGTAAATGGAAATTTTCCTCCCGTGTGGATAGCAAGTCCCAACTGTGAGCAAAAAACTGGGACAAACTCGCCTGCGGTTCCGACACAGAGACCAACATGTGGCAGAATCCTCGAAATGCAAGCGTTTGGTATCAGATGAGAGGAAAAGGGGCTGAGGGTACTTCTTTTGGTAGTATAAAACATCATATAGAGGACCCTAGGGATACTCTGAAGACTCTTGGACACAGGAAATGTCAGTACAGATAAACTTACATAACACTTTCTTAAGTTATTAAGCCAAGATTTGGCTGTTTATTTCCCTTCCACTGGCCACTTTTATAAACAGAATTTTTGACTCATTTTGCCCAATTGCTGTTAATATTCCCGCCGTACTCATTCAAGGGGACAAATAATATTGAGTGCATGCAGCTGAGGAAGGCAAGTGTGAAACCTTTCATTAGTGCTGCACAGGGTTCCCGGAGCAGTTTAACTTTCGGCTGACATCCTGACCTCTGCTTTCTGTCGCTGACTAACTCATTTCTCTCCAGGGCAAAAGCAGCGTACTGGAAGAGATTGAATCAACATTAGATGTGAGGCAGAACAGACTTGGTGTGTAGGGGAGGACAATTCGCTGGATTTGTGGGGCGGAAAATGGACACGCACGGCCTTATTTGGACAGTGATCCAAAACAACTTTGCGGCTTGACTTTCAATAATCTCTACATAATTATTTTTTAGGATTTTTTTTTCGTTATTGTGTTCAGTATGACAGTCTGGGGTGCAACCAAAATATCCCATACTGCAGAAATGACACCATGCATGGGGTAAATTTAAAGGGGTGGGGAAGTGGAGATGAACTCCTTCACTTTTGGTAATGTGTTTGTTTTGGAGCTCATGTGTAGCCTCACTGTAGATATATGCAATGTGTTTGTAAAATATGACTTATGCTCACTTGCAACTATATCTCGTGTAGACATAAAGAACATCTAGCTGATATACTGATATATTTTAAATTTATATTTTAATTGTAAATAGATTAGAAAAGGCAGATGATGCACAGGATTTATGCATACCTGGTAGAGTCTGCCTAAAACGGAGCTGTGTCTCTGTTTCGAATGGCATTGACCTTGTACTTAAGTGCAGTGCCACTGCCTGACAGTTTGACACTTAAATCTGTGTTTTGGTCTGTAAATGTACAACAAAAATGCTATATGATTTGATAAGTAAACAGTTATTGACCTTAAAGTGTAACTGAAATGACTGACTTACAGTGAGCAGTTTTAGAAAACTGCTCACTCAAAAAGTCAAGGAGAGAGCTGTAGAGTCCGGGAAAATCTCTCCTCTGGTGATACACTTTGGTCTCTTGCTGAAGGTAACACATCCAAGGAAGACTGGATGTGGGATACACCCTTGATGGAACATTATTATATCATTGTAGCTGAATTCAGGTCATGCTCAAGTTGCCTTGCTTCACTGCAAATAAATCTACACTTGTATATGCCTCTTCTTGACAGAAAGCTAGACCTTTCATGTATGCAACAATTTTTTTCAAGGGACAACAGGAACTCCTTGGGTGGAACTGCCTCATGTGTGGATGGATAAAAAAGACAATGCAACAGCTCATGCACCCTTTTTGTAAATTTTTCAGTGATGGGTCACCAGGCTGAAACCATCTCCCACCTTCCCTGCCCCACTAAAGACATCAGTCCGTCTTGTTGCTTGACTGATCACTCTACCTTTCTGCCCAACAGAGAATTCCATTACTTCTCACAGTCTCATCATAGGCATCACTCCATCTTCCTGCTCTATCTCAGACATCATTGTGTCACCTGGTTCTGCTCTGGATGTTGCTCCGCTGAGGACATCACTCTACCTCCTTGCTTAGCTGAGGACATCACTCTTTGCCCCTGCTTCATTGTGTACCTTGGATCACCCTCTGGCTTGTTGGTTGACATCACTCCCCCCTCTGGCTCTGCCATGGGCTTTGCGGTGGTCGTTGCTCTGGTCTCAGGCTTCTCTTTAAGCATTGCTCCACCCCTTTATTTTATGGAAGAGATTGTGCCACCTCATTGCTCAGAGGAGGACTTCACATCTCCAGAAGGCTATGCTAAAGGCACTGCTCCTTGATGATTCAAGGGCCTTCAGAAACATAGACATTTTGATCAGGAAACCCTCTTAAGGACATATCACGCTTCTGGATCTGCCTTTTAAAGGGGGGATTCTGTCATGGTTGCACCTATGGAACCATGACTCCCATCAGCCACTGCACATCACATGACACACTTTGTGTCTAGTTTTTGCCTTTCACTGTTGGTTATCATTGTAGGTTAATTCATGTCATGATATTGCTTTGCTTTGCCAACTGTCATTTTGTTTCCCTGTATTTGTATTTTGAGTGTTTTCTCTCATAATAAACCAAATCTGCAGTTGCATCTGCCTGCTCTATAAATCCGTGACATATCTCCTAATCCCACACCATTACGTGTGGTCTATCACAAATGGCTTTTAGACGACGGGGAAAGAAACATCAACAATGGCTTGGGATAAAGACAGAACTGTTATCATAAAGATTATCCAGCATACACATGCCTCTCACTTTCTACAGCAGTGATTTGTAATCCCAAACCTTTCAACCCTGTAACAATAAAAAACTACAAAAAGAGTCTCCCAGTGCAGAATATTTCCCACAAACTAACACATGATGTGATGGAGGTTTACCTTTAGGGTGGGCTTGGATTAGCATTCATAGCTTTTTCTCACACTATACTCCCAGCAACAATCCTTCTCGCTTTAATCGATTGTGTTCGCTACTGCGGATTTTTCATGCAAACATTTCACTCGCGTCCTTTTTTTTATTGAATCTAATTGAAGTATCACCTAGTGAATCCTTTCAGAGATTTGGCAATAAGTGTGTGCATCTTTCAAAAAATACTTCAGAGGCAGTAGTAATTCAGTGGGTAATGTTCTGTGCTACTGACTGGAAGGTGGCACAGTTGAACCCTTGAGCTAGAAAATATAACACTTTAATAATTATTGAGTGTATGTAATAAATACAAAATAAATACACAAAATAGATTGTGGTAATGTTTGCATGCTTATCCTCTAGCACTTGAGTATGATCACTAAACAGGCATGTTTACATAATGGTAATGCAAGTAAAAGTACGATTACATAAATACGTCATTATGGTTTTTTTTTTAATAAAATACTTTGCTACAATTTTTTGATCGCAATTACAGAGTATTTAACTGCGGTTGAGTATAAACCAATGAAATGATGTGTGTGCAAATTTCTAAGGAAAAAGATCCTGTTTCGAGACCCAATCAAAATAAACATAGTGCAATCATAATAGTGCAAAGGAAACTGCAAACAGTGGAGATTTCACAGCTCAAAATCCAAACTGCTGAAACATGTACAGCTAGCTGAGGAGCTAGCTAGCCAGATCTTCTGTAGTGATTGCCTGTTGTGTTAAATATGTAAATAAAATTTTGCTACAGCTTATAAGTCATACTCAGGATAACGTGATCTTGGCTAGATAGCAGATGAATGATCATAAGCTAGCTAGCTAGGTAATGAACATAGCAAGCTACTTAAACCGAGAGCATAGCTCACTTGGTTAACATAATTGTTCAAAATTGCATTATTTAGTTAAGTCAAGCTTTTGCTAACCTGGTGGTCCAGTTGCAGGATCCCGAGCTCTTGCCCAGGTTTGATTCCCAGGCAAAGAACCAACCCAACCAGTGAGGGGTTAATTCTCCATGTCAGCCCCAAGCCTGAATAAAATGGAAGGGTTGCATCAGGAAGGGCATCTGGCAAGAAAACCTGTTTCAAAATAAAATATGTGGGTCAGATGATCTGCTGTGGTGACCTCGACCAGAGAACAACAAGAGCTGAAGCAACAAATAAATTAAGACTGCAAAAAAAAAAAAAAAAAAAAAAATCAGTGTCAGAGTATTTTTCTCCCAATCATTGTTCTTTGGAAAGACAAAAAAAAGTGGAATTCAGAGCTAAATGCCTGGCACCAGAAAAAAAAAGGATCAAAATGGGAAAAACTGATTTATCTACATTAGATAGTTGAGTCGTCTTCTTTACACAGCCCTGAATAAAAAAAAAAAAAAAACACTTCACGAAACTTTTATAATCAATGCCAGCCTGAGGTGGACCATCAACTTCCACCCTGCGGCATATATCAAAATGTACGCCCTTCAGTCTGGAGCTCACCCGCATTAATTATAAAAGGTATTTGTAATTTAATAGCAACACACAGCCTTGACAGGTCCATCATAAAATCTATTGTTATAATTATGTAACGGTTTCAGGGCTGAGAAAAATCATCCTATATCTGTTGTCTAGTGTAAAGTTGATCCCATAGCTTGGTGTAGGAATGGGTAGAGGTTTCAAGCCAGAGAAGAGTTCTTTTCATTTCTAAGCAGAACTGAACTGCAATTCTGTGGCAATTGTCCTAATATCCTAAATACCATAGAAGAAGAAGACTTTATTAGAACCACTCACACATTACAGCATAGTGGAATTCTTTTCTTCGCTTATTCCAGCTGAGGAAGTTGCGGTCAGAGCTCAGGGGCAGCTATGATACAGCACCTCCATAGCAGAGAGGGTTAAGGGCCTTTGCTCAATTGCCCAACAATGGCAACTTGATGATTGCTGGGGCTTGAACCATAACATTCCAATCAACAACCAAGTCCCTCAGTCCCTTAACCACTTGAGCCTTAACCACTACCACCACCACTGCCATTACCATTGGCTCAGTGCTGACCAGGAGGGGGCTTGTTTTCAGGATATGAAGCATGGCTCATGTCAGACATCATCTATCACCTGGAAACTACATGCTCTTCTGCTCCTCCATGGCTCTGGATGTTTACGCTCTGGTATTGTTTATGCAACAATACCATTATTACTAATGACTAAAGATCTCAGAAATATATTTATGTTTATTTACAAACCAGGCTTATAGACCTTCTCGTGACAACACTCAAAACTGTCCTGTGGTGAAGTTGTAGAGGTCCTGGGTTGTCGGTTCTCTTCTGGCCTTTAGCTCTCGAGGCTGGGAGGATTTTCTATACTTCATCACTGGCCACCTTAAAGCATCAGAGAACATTAGAATCCATTTTTGAACCTATATTTGCTAAAAAATATTGCACTTGCAACTTGTAGAATCTCTAATAGTTCTTCAGTCTCCCGAAGGCTGGATGTTCTGTTCATGCCGGCCTGATAGAACCAAAAATATAGTGGTTTTTCAATACTTTACTAAATAAAGTACTCCATTATGACTCATCTACTCAAGATTTAAGTGGTGAGCAACATATTGTGCAATGTTGAGGGCTAGAAGCATGTCCTTTAGCCTCTTGGTCACTTTAGATCTTCTGCCTTGGAAATTAAAAAACAAACACACAAAAAAACAAAAAACAAAGGAGATATATCAAAAGCAGCATATGAACAGAACTGTTAGCTATTGTTGCCGTATCTCCATCTGTCATATTATGGGAGTTAAAGGCGGATTCAATTGCAGTTTAAAGCATTTATCAGTGAGGCATGCAGACAAATCCAAAACAAAATCGAAAACAAGCAACGGGCAGAGGTTAGGAGATCTACAAACAACAATATCAGGGATAATCCAAAATACAGGGAAGCAGAAACCAGAAAAGGATCAAAGCAGGAAGTAGCAAGACAGAACAAATACTCACAAGTCAGGCAGCAGATCACTGAACATTACTTTGCATCGAACGCAGAAATACAGGAAGGTTTAAATACACAGACTAATTAAAGGTGACACTAATTAGGACACATGAGGGAGACAAGCAACACAGGACATGGGTGGAGACAAGATGTATCAAAACATGGTACACACTGGCAATGTGCACAAAAAAGAAACACATGACAGCATGGAAGTGTGCGCTGTAGCGCTGCAGGTTCTTTATGCACTCTAAGTTCTTCTAAAGCATTCGGCGTGGGAAGAAAATCCCTGACACCACCATTTATGCTTGCGACTTGCACATTTTTTTCATTTGGGATCTGTCTCAGTGCTATCAGTTGCTCCTAAAAACCTGTGAAAATCTGACTACAGCTCCAAGTCTCTTAGTGATAGAGACGTCAGTGGTTGCATCCACTATGATTCCTCAGGAACTTTATTTTTCATCTCAAACTATAATGAGGATGCTCTAATGTATTATGTCTACCTCTCTTCTTATGTCCTTCTTATGGAAACCTGATGATTCACATTTGATAACATATGCTGGTTGTTTTAACCCATATACTGCTCTCGTGTTGCTTCATCCACAGAGCACGAGTCATGCCTCTTTCATCATGCTGAAGCCAGAGAGTCATTTTATCCCACATTGTTGTCATGCTTGATTTTGGAAAAGCCAAAAAAAAGAGTACATAAAAGATAAGAAATTATAGCACCAAAAACCAGCAAAAGCTATATTATTCTTCCTTAATCTAGCCATGGGGGTCACAGTCCAGTGACTTCTGTGCCGGTCCCAAGCCCGGATAAATAGAGTGGGTTGCGTCAGGAAGGGCATCCGGCGTAAAACATTTCCAAATTTAACCATGCAAATCGTCAGTACTCTGAATTTCATACCGGATCGGTCGAGGCCCGGGTTAACAACGACCGCCATTGGCGCCGTTGACCTACAGGGCGCTGGTGGAAATTGGGCTACTGTTGGTGGAAGAAGTAGAGGAGGGAGGAGAGTGCGCAGACAGAGAGAGAAGAGGAAAGGTAAGAGTGTAGGGCTGAGAATAGGAACTCTGAATGTTGGTACTATGACAGGGAAAGGTAGAGAGCTGGCTGATATGATGGAGAGAAGGAAGGTGGATATACTGTGTGTACAGGAGACCAGGTGGAAGGGTAGCAAGGCTTGTAGTATAGGAGCAGGATTCAAGCTGTTTTATTATGGTGTGGATAGTAAGAGAAATGGTGTAGGTGTGGTCCTGAAGGAGGAGTTTTTGAAGAATGTTTTGGTGGTGAAGAGAGTGTCAGACAGGGTGATGAGTCTGAAGTTAGAGATTGAAGGGGTGATGTTGAATGTTGTTAGTGGTTATGCCCCACAGGTAGGTTGTGAGGAGAAAGAGAGATTCTGGAGTGAATTAGATGAGGTGATGGAGAGTATTCCCACGGGTGAGAGAGTGGTGATAGGAGCGGATTTTAATGGACATGTTGGTAAGGGGAACACAGGTGATGAGGAGGTGATGGGCAAGTTTGGAGTTAAGGAAAGGAACCTAGAAGGACAGATGGTAGTGGACTTTGCTAAGAGGATGGACATGGCTGTGGTTAACACTTATTTTCAGAAGAGGGAGGAGCATAGAGTGGCTTACAAGAGTGGAGGTAGGAGAACACAGGTAGACTACATCCTATGTTGAAGAGGCAATCTGAAAGAGATTAGTGACTGTAAAGTGGTAGTGGGAGAGAGTGTAGCCAGACAGCATAGGATGGTGGTGTGTAGGATGACTTTGATGGTCTGTAAGAAGAAGAGGTCAAAGATAGAGAAGAAAACCAAGTTGAGGCGGGTTCTGGGTGGTCAGGTAGTGCTGCCAGATGACTGGGAAACTACAGCAGAAGTGATCAGGGAGACAGGGAGAAAGGTGCTGGCTGGGTGTGTCTTCTGGAAGGAGGAAAGAAGATAAAGAGACTTGGTGGTGGAATAAGGAAGTTCAGGATAGTATCCAGAGGAAGAGGATAGCCAAGAAGAAGTGGGACATGGACAGGACTGAAGAGAATAGACAGGAATACAAGGAGTTACAGCATAGAGTGAAGAGGGAGGTGTCTAAGGCCAAGCAGAAGGCATATGACGAGTTGTACACTAGGTTAGACACTAGAGAAGGAGAGAAGGACTTGTACAGGTAAGCTAGACAGAGGGATCGAAATGGGAAGGATGTGCAGCAAGTTAGAGTTATTAAGGATAGAGATGGAAGGGTGCTCACAAGTGAGGAGAGTGTACAGAGGAGATGGAAGGAATACTTTGAGGAGCTGATGAATGAGGAAAATGAGAGGGAAAAAAGAGTAGAAGGGGTGAACTCTGTGGAAAAGAAAGTAGATAAGATTAGAAAGGATGAAGTCAGGAAGGCTTTGAAGAGGATGAAAAGTGGAAAGGCAGTTGGTCCTGACGACATCCCGGTGGAGGTCTGGAAGTGTCTAGGAGAGGCAGCAGTGGAATTTTTAACTAGTTTGTTCAACAGGGTTTTAGAGAGTGAGAGGATGCCTGAGGAATGGAGAAAAAGTGTGTTAGTGCCGATCTTTAAGAATAAGGGTGACGTGCAGAGTTGCAGCAACTATAGGGGGATAAAGTTGATGAGCCATACAATGAAGCTATGGGAAAGAGTAGTGGAAGCTAGGTTAAGGAAGGTAGTGGAAATTTGTGAGCAGCAGTACGGCTTCATGCCCAGAAAGAGCACAACAGATGCAATTTTTGCTCTGAGAATTTTGATGGAGAAGTATAGGGATGGTCAGAGGGAGTTGCACTGTCTGTTTGTAGACTTGGAGAAAGCGTATGACAGAGTGCCAAGAGAAGAGCTGTGGTACTGTATGAGGAAGTCAGGAGTAGCAGAAAAGTATGTCAGAGTGGTCCAGGACATGTATGAGAGGAGCAGGACAGTGGTGAGGTGTGCTGTAGGTCAGACAGAGGAGTTCAAAGTGGAGGTGGGACTGCATCAGGGATTGGCCTGTTTGCTATAGTGATGGACCAGTTGTCAGAGGAGGTCAGACAGGAGTCTCCTTAGACAATGATGTTTGCAGATGACATTGTGAGCAGGGAGCAGGTGGAGGAAAACCTGGAGAGAAGAGGAATGAAAGTCAGTCATAGTAAGACTGAGTACATGTGTGAATGAAAGGAGAGGGAAGTGGAACAGTAAGGTTACAGGGTGAAGAGCTGAAGAAGGTACAGGAGTTTAAGTACTTGGGGTCAATAGTCCAGAGTAATGGAGAGTGTGGGAAACAGGTACAGAAGCGAGTGCAGGCAGGTTGGAATGGGTGGAGAAAGGTGTCGGGAGTTCTCTGTGATAGGAAAATATCAGCGAGAATCAAGGGGAAGGTGTACAGGACAGTGGTGAGACTGGCCATGCTGTATGGTTTAGAGACAGTGTCGCTGAGGAAGAGACAGGAGTCAGAGCTAGAGGTAGCAGAGCTGAAGATGTTGAGGTTCTCTTTGGGAGTGACAAGATTGGACAGGATTAGGAACGAGTACATAAGAGGGACAGCTCATGTTGGAAATATGGGGGACAGAGTTAGAGAGACCAGATTAAGATGGTTTGGACATGTTCAGAGGAGGGAGAGTGAGTATATTGGTAGGAGAATGTTGGACATGGGAGCTGTCAGGCAGGAGGCAAAGAGGAAGGCCAAAGAGGAGGTATATGGATGGAATTAATGAGGATATGAAGCTAGTGGGTGCAAGTGTTGAGGATGCAGAAGATAGGGATAGGTGGAGAGAGATGATTCGCTGTGGCGACCCCTGAAGGGAAAAGCCGAAAGAAGAAGAAGAAGAACATTCTTCCTTGAAAATGTCTGCTCTCATATCTCACCTAGATACTGGCTCTTACTGTGACTGATAATTAAATGGTCACCTGTGCTCACTGAGTGCTTTATTAGGAACACCTGTTGATGTGATTATCTAATCAGCCAGTGGAGAGGCAGAAGTGCAATACAGGGAAACAGATACACAACAGCAGATTCAGGTAATGTTCACATCAAGCCAGTGGTGGCAGTTTTATGCTCTGGGTAATGGTTCAAGAATGGTTTGAGGATCATGACAATGAGTTCCAAGGCATTGACTTGGCTTCCAAATTTCTGATCAAACATCTGAGGGATGTACTGGACAATCAAGTCTGATCCATGGAGGTCTCACAACATACAGGACTTAAAGGATCTGCTGCAAATGTCTTGGTGTCAGATACCAGACCACACTTTCAGAGGTCTTGTGGAGAACCTACACAATACTAGGTAAGTGATTTTAATGTTATGGCTGATCGGTGTATACTTTCCAGTTTTTATGTCTGTTATTATTGTTATTATTATAATATTAGTTGCTCTCTATCGAGGGGGGGGGCATTGGTGGCTCAGTGGTAGGTTTCTCGCCTACCATGCGGCAGGCCTGGGTTCAATTCCCAGCCAATGCCCAAACCCCAGCCACTGGATGCAGTGCCAGTCCCAAGCCTAGAAAAAATAGGAGGCTTGCGTCAGGAAGGGCATCCTAAAACCTGTGCCAAGTTGTTGTGCAGACCAGTTGGTCCGCTGTGGTGACCCCAAACAGGGAGCAGCCGAAAGCTTCTTCTTATTCTTCTTCTTCTAGTTGCTCTCTATCAAGATTGAATAAACCCAAAAAACACAACATATATAGCCATTTGCATGTTCCTGCAATCATTCATACAATTCTTTTTAAATCACCACGTCACTCCATGTTCTGTTATTGCTTCAAATTGTTTCAACAATGCGTCTCCAGATGTTGAAACAATGCCTTCCCTGCATATCAAGAATCAATCAAATCCTGCTACAAGCCATAGCCTGAACATGGCTAGACAATCTGATAGACAGATCCTGATTGCAGTTGGAAGTGCGAGCATGCTAGTAAAATTCTAAACAGGAGCATTAATTAGCACATGAGGATTTCGAAATGTGTTTTGATTTCATAATTTAAAAAAGTAACTCATAAAAGAAAGTAGCTATAGTGGCAAAAGGGGGTATCTATCTGTGGGGAACTACAGAAAAAATCACAAAAAAAATCACCCATTGGATCTGGATTTAAAAAAATCTTTAAGAAAATATTTACTTATATACATTGTGTAATTCGTCGAGAACAAAATGATGTGAGGATGCTCAATAGAAACCAAATCAAGAAGCTGAGATTTACAGGTGCTACCTAATCAAGTTTGATCAGGCTACTTTCCAGAAAGTTCAGAAAAGTCTCATTGTTGCTATTGCTATAGGTTAAAATGTGCTCCTTTAAGTTGCATTACATGATCATAATTTGATTATAATGCACCCTTTGAAACATGCACAATGACCCTACAGCAGAATAGTGTTATACCTTAAAAGCATATAATCATGTTTTGTGAATTCCAGGCCTTTTTTTTTTTGACAGAAAGAAAGTTTTACTGTATTGGATTGTAATGGATTGATCCACAAAAAAAAAACTCAGCTGCATGTCCTTTTGCTACCAGCAGACCTATTGTACCACATTTCTTTCCCAGACTTTTGAAATTGTTCTTCACTGCAGTGAATCTGTGCTGTGATCAGTGATGTATGGATTTCAGTCGATATTCTATGCTGTGTAGTCCTCTTTGTTTACTGCAAGAGCACTTCAGGTGAGTGATTGACGACGAACACGAAAGTGCCAATTACTCACCTATTTTCTGGCTTCTCCAGCAGTTCACAAATGCTTCAAATGCGATTTAAACTGGTTCCACTATCTGCCTACGGTTCTCACAATGCAAATCAGTACATTTGTGCTCCTGGGTGCATATTCAAAAGAGGAGCAACACGATTGCAGACGAATGCCTTCCGAACATACGTTTACATATTTATGGAAATTTATTGGAAAAGACCATATTAGTTTATTATATTAATATTTTCAAGAAGAAACTTAAGTTCAATTTAGTTAGCTGGATTTTAATTCAGGTTTCCTTCAGGCGGGCAAAATAATATTCTCAGTAATATTTGTGAATGCCCGTAAGTTTTCTGAACTTACTATTTCATTATCAATCAGTACATTAAAATAACAATATATTTTCTCCCAATATAGTGAACAAAGCCAATAAAAAGTTACTAATCTAATATATTTCATATTTTGACTAGGCGACTCGCTGTGAGTCAGATGAATCCTGACCATAAATGCTGATGAAGTAAGCAGATATATGAATCGTAGATAATTCTGCTGTTGCATTAGCATCTGCCTGATGTGGAGCATCTTTCCAACTGAGTTTGGAAATATTTTCATTAAAGCTTTTAGGTTCGTTTACAGCCTTAACCTGAAATTTTATGTCATGTGATAATGGTGTAAGAAATAAGCAAAATTGCATATATAGATATATAGATAGATACTGCCCTGTGCATAGTATATTGCAGTTGGTTCTATAAATAAAAGAATGACTTTTGAGAATTTCAGTCTTGTTTGTGTAGAAATAAAAATGTCAGTGTTTATGTCAGGCTATTGGAGGAAACAACAAGAACAACAACAAAAACTCATAATTGTATCATCCTAATGGACTTGACTTGAGCTAAAGATCATATGAAATAAAAGAACTCAAGATCATACAAGCTTTCTAACAAAAAACACACACAAAAAACAAAACAAAAGGACCCCATAGAGTGCATCTTCCTCATATATGTACTTGTGTGTATATATACTTGTGCATATTATCTGTTCAGTCTGATCAACACATTTATATTCAGTTATAACTCTAATAGTAGCATCCATCAATGCATCCATTCATCCATCATTGCATCTATCCATCTGTCCATCCATCCATCCATCCATCCATCCATCCATCTATCCAACAATGCATCCATCCATTCCTTCCATCCACCCATCCATCCATCCCCCCATCCACCCATCCCCCCCAACCATCCATCCCCCCATCCCCCCCCCCATCCACCCCCATCCATCCCCCATCCATCCATCCCCCCATCCCCCCATCCCCCATCCATCCCCCCATCCCCATCCATCCCCCCCATCCCCTCATCCATCCCCCCCCCACCCCCCATCCCCTCATCCATCCCCCCATCCCCTCATCCATCCATCCCCCCCACCCCCCCATCCCCTCATCCATCCCCCCCATCCCCCCATCCATCCCCCCATCCATCCCCCCTCCATCCCCCCCCATCCATCCCCCCATCCATCCCCCATCCCCCCATCCCCCCCATCCACCCCTCATCCCCCCTCCATCCATCCCCCCCATCCCCCCATCCATCCCCCATCCATCCCCCCATCCATCCCCCATCCATCCCCCCATCCATCCCCCCATCCATCCATCCCATCCATCCCCCCATCCTCATCCATCCATCCCCCCATCCATCCATCCATCCCCCCATCCATCCATCCATCCCATCCATCCCCCCATCCATCCCCCCATCCATCCATCCCATCCATCCATCCCCCATCCATCCATCCCCATCATCCATCCATCCCCCCATCCATCCATCCCCCCATCCATCCATCCCATCCCATCCATCCCCCCATCCATCCATCCATCCCCCCCCATCCATCCCCCCCATCCATCCCCCCATCCATCCCCCCCCATCCATCCATCCCATCCATCCATCCATCCCCCCATCCATCCATCCCCCATCCATCCACCCCATCCATCCATCCCATCCATCCTCCCATCCCATCCATCCATCCATCCCTCCCCCATCCATCCCCCCATCCCCCCCCATCCATCCATCCATCCCCCCCATCCATCCATCCATCCCTCCCCCATCCATCCATCCATCCCTCCCCCCATCCATCCATCCATCCATCCCCCCCCATCCATCCACCCCCCCATCCATCCCCCATCCATCCCCCATCCATCCATCCCCCATCCATCCATCCCCCCATCCATCCATCCCATCCCATCCATCCATCCAATCCATCCCCCCATCCACCCCCCCCCATCCATCCCCCCCCATCCACCCCCCCCATCCATCCCCCCCCCATCCCCCCCCCCCATCCATCCACCCCATCCCTCACCCCATCCATCCATCCATCCATCCCTCCCCCCATCCATCCATCCATCCCTCCCCCCATCCATCCATCCCCCCATCCATCCATCCATCTCCCCATCCATCCATCCATCCATCCATCCCTCCCCCCCATCCATCCATCCCTCCCTCCCCCCATCCATCCATCCATCCATCCCTCCCCCCCATCCATCCATCCCTCCCTCCCATCCATCCATCCCTCCCCCCCCATCCATCCACCCCCCCATCCATCCATCCATCCCTCCCCCCATCCATCCATCCATCCCTCCCCCCCCATCCATCCATCCATCCATCCCTCCATCCCATCCATCCATCCCATCCATCCATCCCATCCATCCATCCCATCCATCCAACCCATCCATCCATCCCATCCATCCAACCCATCCATCCATCCCACCCACCCCATCCACCCATCCATCCATCTACCCATTCATCCATCTGTCCATTTGTCTATTTTCTGTAGTGCTTATCCTCTACAGGGTTGCAAGGAGCCTGGAGTCTATTACAAGGCAGGGGAGATTCTGGCCAACTCATTGTAGAGCGCAATCTCACACACACACATTTACACACTATGGATAATTTAAAGCTGCCAGCAGGCCTACAGCGCATGTCTTTGGACTGTGGGAGGAAACTGGAGTACCTGAAAGAAACCCCCAAAGCATGATGAGAATATTCAAACTCTACCCACACAGGGCAAAGGCAGGAATCAAACCCAATACCAGAGGTGTGAGGCAAAAGTGCTAACCACCAAGCCACTTCTCAGCTCTCAGTATAGTCTCCAGCCATGATGGTAGACAGAGATATGTCCTGTCTTTGGCAAGTTATAACTCCTTAGGTTTCTTGAGGTTTCTGTATAATTCCTTTCCTGGTACAGAACCCCTGAAAACTATCTGATCTTTACACCAGATTTGTGCTTCCACCCACTCCATCAGCCGATAAACCCAAACTACTGGACATGATCTTCGTGTAATCGAAACCTCACATCTCTTTTAGTTAACTTGAGCAAGAAATAAATCTGCTTTCCTGAATCTGAAAAACAAATCAGCCTTTATATTGCTGTGGGAATTAAGTTATTAAGATAGCTAAACATCAAAATCAACTTTAATCGAGCTTCATCAACATTTAATGTGCAAACCCATCATAAAAATGAAGCTTACCAGTGCATTTTCATCACTACTGCTTAAAAATCCCCTTTGCACAGTGAGGAAAAAGTCTTCCACTTGCCAGCGTGCATGAAATTGGCTGCTTCTTATTCCCACTCCTTGTCAGCCTGGTTTCCTTCCCACGATTTCCACTGCCCTTTGAGATGATGTATTGACTCACTTCTTAAACAAAGCAGTAAAAAAGTATTAGATTTCTTTTTTTTTTCACTGTGGCTCAGAGTGCATCCTTGTTTTTAGATTCGACTTGTGCAGAGAGGAATGAACTCTGTTTATCCGAATGAATGTTTTCCGTGGCTAATGTGGATCAATTCTTCGCCTGATTATTAAGGCTAGTTATTTCATACTTTACTGTTCTGTAGATTGAAGGCTACATAATTGGGAAGATGTTTAGGATAGTAGTAGTGATACAGGGTAGTGAAATCATTTACAGTGTAGTATCTGATGCAACACACATTAATACAAGCTGACTCTAGATTTCCCAAAGGGTCCACATTGCAAAAAAGAATAAATAAAAAAAAAAAACCTTCTTGGATCTTGTCAGATTTGTCTACTATTTGCTATTATAAGATTACAATAAACAAAATCTAATTATTCTAATTTGTCACTTGTATCAAATTAATCAAATTTATCTTGCTTCTTAAAAGACAAACAAAAACCTTTTGTACAATTGCTTGTTTCTAGAATACATAGAATTAGCAAAATAGAAAATAATATATAGAAATAAAAAATTAAAAAAAAGAAAATAGTCAAACTTCGCAATGTCTAGATAATCGTTAATAATCTTGGATTTGTTTACTGTAACCTTATAATAAAAAAATAGCAGATTTGCATAGTAGATTTGACTAGATTCAAGATATTTTGTTTGTTATTATTATTTTTTTTTGCAATGCATTTCCTGTTTTTATTAAAACACCACACAATATCAGAAATCCATGATCTGTGCGCGTAGATCATTTCCACTTCCCTGATATAGAATCATACTTCTCTCCTGCTTTACATTTCTAAAACCTTGCTACAAGAAGATCAGGTGGAGACGGCGTGTATGTGTGTACGTGTTTATGTGTACGTGTCAGCAAATTTCCGTCCATTATTTGTCCAAAAGATAAAGTGCATTAAATGTCAGGGAAAAAAACTGCTCGTAGGCAGGGGTGATGAGATGATATTTTTTGCAAGTGCCTCAGCTAGCCTTCTTCCCACTCAAGGAGGAAGGCGAGCTTTCATATCCTGCTTCTACACTGATGTGTTGGAGTGCAGAGCTTTCAAAAGCGCAGCATCTCTGTCATCCCTATCTCAGCTCTTTGTCCTTGCGTAGAGATGGCCGCCTTTTAATGCCGGGATATGATTTATCTTGCCTTTTTTGCAGTGACTGCTCACTCAGGAAAGTCCTAAGTGACCACATGGGACATTTCAAAGCACTGACTTGTATCGAATGAAGGAAAAGTGCACATTTTCTGTTTCTCTTATCAGAAATGGCCTGCACTTTTGGAAAAGGTAATGGCAAAAAGAGCACGCAGAATACTCTGTTCATTTAATTGTATTCTGCTAGTCTACACTTTCT
This sequence comes from Hemibagrus guttatus, assembly GCA_033459395.1. Classification (NCBI taxonomy): domain Eukaryota; kingdom Metazoa; phylum Chordata; class Actinopteri; order Siluriformes; family Bagridae; genus Hemibagrus; species Hemibagrus guttatus. The sequence goes on along the minus strand of JAUCMX010000006.1, from coordinate 28,431,253 downwards.
TTTCCCAGACTTTGGGAAATTGTCTGCCACTATACTGAATCTGTGCTGTGATCAACAACGTACTATGTACATATGTATTTGTTTGATATTGTGTGCTTAAGAGTCCTTTCTGCTTCACAAGAGCACTTCAGGCGTGTGATTGAGGAAAAACAACCCGAAAGTGCCAATTACTTACCTCTTTTCTAGCTTCTCCTGCAGTTCACAAATGCTTCCAATGCCATTTGACCTGCTTCTGCTGTTGATGTGTTTCTGTGCATTATTATGTTTGTGCTGTTCTGTGCATATTTATAAGAAGAGCAACACAATCGTAGAAGAATTCTTTCCAAAAACACAGTTATGAAAATGTATTATAACTTAATCGGAAAAAAAAAGAAAAAACGATCACATGATTGCATTCTCCATTTTAGTTCAACGATATTTCTATATCTGAACAAAGTTTAAATATTAAATTTACTGTCTTTACCTCCTTTGCATTGCTAATAGGTGAATTGACCACAGTATTTTCAGGTTTTCAGAGTTAAAGATTTTCTAATATAATGCAGTGATCCACAAAAAAATCTCCATGTGCAGATCGATGGTCATTTAGTTCCTTGCCACATGGTGTTTCATTATCAATCAGCACACAAAAATAACAGTCTTCTCGCCCAATATAATTCACCAGTGAACAAAGCCAATGAAAAGTTACTAACACAATATATTTTAGATTTCATAATCTTCAATTAGGTGACTCGCCGTGAGTCAGACGAATCCTGCTCATAAACCCTGTTGAATTAAATAAATAAAACTTACAATTTTCTCTGATTAGCATCTGCCTGACGTGAATAAATAGCAGGAGTGTGCTGTGTGGAGGTTTTTTACAATACAAATTTGCACAATGTTATTAATTTAAACCAAAAATCTTGTCACTTAACACAGAATTGAGAATAAACCGCATACGATTTCTCAAACAGCTTGCTAAACAAGTATTATTTTGCGCTAGATTTTATGCACCCCGTTTACATACAGTGCTTATTTTTACGCTTAATACAAAAGTTGTTGTTCTTCTACGTCTTCTTCTAGTTGCTTGCTGTTCGGGGACCCCACAGCGGATCATTTGGTCCACATGTTTTACACCAGATGCCCTTCCTGATGCAACTCTCCCATTTTATCCGGATTTGGCACCGGCACTGAGAGTTACCTCTTCAGTGGCTGGGTTAACTCCTTGAATGGGAATCAAAGCTGTACCACAGCAACGAGAGCACAGGATCCTGCCACTGGACCACCAGGAGGTCCAATAGTGAACCATGTTGGCGAAAACGAACTTTCCGTTGTCAAAGCCTCCACATTTCTAAATCATTTTAAATAATATTTAGTTTCTGACGCAACTGTATTAAACAGCACCATCATCCTGCCGCTTTCTTCTTTCTCCACACACATTAAGCAGACTTCCTCCGCTGAGTACACTTATCGGAACACTACTAATGCTCTTAATGAAAGGAGAACGAGACCCCCGTCACTTATCGGTCACACGGGGACTGTGATAATCATGGTGTAATGTTTTCACCTCAGGGGAGCATGGCGTAAGCTGTAATTTGAGAGCTGATATGTGGTGGTGTCCGGCGATGCCTCTCGAGTCTTTCGAACCCATTTGATCGCATCCGTTTTCCTCTCAAGCTAAACCACACAATCCAAGCGAGAGTGCTGTACTGCTTTTGTCCATGTCCCACTTTCAAAAAAAGGTTATTCAAATCTATTTGAAAAATGTCTTAGCATTTCAAAGGACTCCGTGCTTCTTCCACCATAAATGTCATCATATGTATATAGCTTTATTGTTTCCAGAGCTGTAATTATTCTTAGCAAAACTTTTTTTGGAGGGAGACATGGGTGCCATTTTTTTTTTTTTTTTTAATGCCATTTTGGGGGGAAAAAAATCCCAACCCACAACATCAACAAAAAAAAAACCCCTCCTGCATTAAAATCTAAAGTAAATTCACTGATGTTTGACAGACATCACTCAAAAAGCTCATTTTTTCTAATTGCTTAAAGGAACCAGGCAATTTCACAGCACTTGCGCCACTGCAGTCTAATTTCATGCCACTATCACTGTGCATCCAATTCTACATTGTGTTAATCTGATAAGAAAAATGAGATTAGAGGAATTAGGATAACTCGAGTTATCGATGTAGTTATGTTTAATATGCACATGCACACTTTTGCACTAATACACCATATACAGCTGTGAATTCTCACGGACTGACGTATGGACTGACAAACTGGACATATGTGGTAGTTTAGTGGTTAAGGCACTGGACCGCTTATTGGAAAGTTGTGAGTTTCCAGGTCCACCAAGCTTCCATCTCTGGGCCCTTGTGCAAGGCCCTTAACCCTTAATTGCTCAGTTGAAAAAAAAAAATTTAAATAAGGGTGTCTACCAAATGCTGTAAATGTGTGCTCTATGTAGGCTGAGGAACGGATGATACATGTGTCTGGTTTCTCTTTGTTTCAGATAAACGAATAGTATTAATCAATTAAGAAAAGTTCAAGCACTGACAATTCTAGCTCTTCATTGGCTAGGTACATACCTTACCTTGGATTGCGTTGATGCCACTCTTCCTAGGGCATCATTTCCAGTTCCTGTTTGTTATCTAGATAAAGCACATGGAAGTTGATAAGTAGGATTTCTGTTCTGAGAGATTCTTTACAAAGTACACCACTACACACTGTCCTCAAGTACCCATGCAAGTGGTACCAAGTTGTGCCAGTATGCGAAGGGTTCTGATTGGACAGGGACAGGAGTGATTTTGTCTTAAATGATGGTCAGCACAAAATTCTTATCAAGAGAGATAGAAAGAGAAGGACAGGATGTATGTTCTGGGCACAACTGAGCGGAAATCTATGACTAACATCTGGTTGGAACTGGTTTTAGATAGCAAAGAGGTTGATATGTAATAACCTATCAGAGTTTGTCATTTATGTGACATCATGCAGGTTGCAAGGTTGAATTTTGAGTTTGTCGTATGGCGCTGGTTTACTGTGAGTGGCCATGTTTGGCTGTTTTGCCCTCGTCTCGACTCATCTAGATTTTCCTCCTGTTGTCTGTACCTTGACTAAATCTTTGAATTTGTCTTTTGCATTATTTAACATCTTTTTGTATTTATTTCTCGCACTTCCCTGATGAGTCTAAGGATGCACTGGAGAAGAGGGTTTTGTTTCACTTTGAAAAAGTGTTTCTGTACAGCTCTAAGTAAAGTACAGTACTTCATCGACTTCACTGACCTCATCAATGACCGATATACTTAGTTCCTTTCACTCACCCAGCAGATATTTTTTCTCATTGAGCCACCATTTCCTGCTAGAGCTTTTTATCAGGTTATTTGTATTGTATAGAAGAAGCTCTAGCAGTTCCTCTTGAGATCCTGCTTCCCTTTATCATTAATAATGAATCTCATGAGAAAATATGGTACAATGTGAATGCAATGTGGTTGGATTTCAGTCAATTTAAAACTGAGAAGGTCCACTGCAAACTGTTCTCAGGGGGTCCTGGTTATGTAACCTGTAAGATCCTTACTCGTAAACAATTCTGATGTTTTATCCAAAGAAAAAAGTAGGGAGAAAGAGAAATATTTATCTTTTTTTCTGTCAAAAGAAACTCCCTGAAGAGAGTTATTAATGCATGTCATGATACACTCCGTTCATGATTTATTTGATTCCTGATAATAGTTTCATTATTGAATTGAATTTAAATGGAAAAAAAAAAAATGACTGAATATACTGACATATATTTCTAAATCATAAATGCAAAGGAATGTGGGTTTATTTCAGTGTAAATTGAAATACATCAAAAAATTGCTACGACCAGAACAGGTTTACTGATGTTCCATAGGCACCATTTCAATCAGGAATAGGCTAAAATTTCCAAGAAAATATGTGATCATGTGACTAGTGTGCGTTCTATATATGGTGGAAATTCGGCATAGAAATTTAATTCGTTCTGGAGGCGAGTTCTTAAGATGAAAATTTGTATTGCAAAATGAATTTTCCCATAAGAAATGATGTGACTGCAGATAATCCGTTCCAGCCGCCCAAAATGTTACCAATATGACCAATACGAAGCGTATGTAAACTGTACGGCTGCTTACAAAGAACTGACCCAAGCCAAGCATTCCATGTCAAGGGTCCTTACAGGAAGTCGTGCCACCAAGCTTGGGCTAAAAATAGAACAGACCACCCACACCATCAATCTGTTAACAGAAAAACGCCTGAAAAATCACCTAGCTTTCGAACGTGTAGGTATCGTGGGTTGACTCTTTCGAAACAACTTTCGCTGACTAAACAAAATTCATAAAATTCGTAAACTCATTTCAGTTGGCTTTGCTTGGCTTTCCACTGAGTTTTGAATGGCCACCAGAAGTACGCGCAACTTTTCAAAAGTTTGTAAGCGAGGGCATTCATATGCCAAGGTTCCACTGTGTTTATACTCAATGGGTGGGGCAGATTGGAACCTCTGATGTCCAAACTTTCATTCATTCATTGTCTACCGCTTATCCGAACTATTCTCAGGTCACGGGGAGCCTGTGCCTATCTCAGGCGTCATTGGGCATCAAGGCAGGAAACACTCTGGACGGAGTGCCAACCCATCACAGGGCGCACACACACACTCTCATTCACTCACACAATTACACACTATGGACAATTTAGAGATGCCAATCAACCTACAATGCATGTCTTTGGATTGGGGGAGGAAACCCCCGAGGCACGGGGAGAACATGCAAACTCCACACACACATGGCGGAGGCGGGAATCGAACCCCCAACCCTGGAGGTGTGCAGCAAACGTGCTAACCACTAAGCCACCGTGCCCCCCTGGTATTCATATTTTTGTGTAGATACCAAAGGTAAAAAAAAGACACACATTGCATAGATAGCAAGTACACAAGACATCCTAGTTTCCCCATTTGAAAAAGACAATCTTCTGTAGACCCTATTAGAGCTACTGGGTGTCCTCTTTGATAAAAAAATTCTTTGGTGAGCTATTTAGGGAAGAACATTTTGTAACTCAGGTTGTACTGTTCTGTTATCCACTGTGAGGTTTAATGTCATGAGGCGAAAATTTTTAATTTTTTCCCCCTTAACAAAACTGCTAACAACTGCTAAGTGATTGAAGATTGGCTGTTTTTGTGATGTATTTTGGTGTTTTTAAGATGCCATGGTCTTACTGTGTCTAGAGTTGACAGTTAACAAGCTAGTCAGTTAATGCTAGTGAGCTAAAAATAAAAATATTGCAAATAATTTCTCTCTGTTAACCTTTATTGAACTGCTTGCAGAGAGTGAGAGCTCCTGTGGATATCAGCGTGACTCTGATGCCAGTTGTAACAAAACTAGCTGACTAAAGTTAAAGCTAGCTATAATACAAAAGAAAAGACTTTTTTCTTTTATGATGCCCACGTCCCTATTTAAAGCCTACTTCTTTTGAGCCTTATTTCTTTTGACATAAGACTTCAAATTCCTGCCAATTCCCACTCAACAGCTCTGACTGTGAAGGACAAGTGCAGGATTGCCTGGGCTCACACCACAAGCTCAGGAACATAATGAAGAAAAAAAAAAATCCTATGTAAAAAAACAAACAAACAAACTAGTATTTCAGCAAGTATTTTGATTCTATGCCAAGACGTCCTCATGTTAAAAATTGTACAGGAAAATCCTAATATAAAAAAAATCCAGTTAAAAAGCAAGTATTTTGATTCTATGCCAAGAAATCCTTATTTTAAACATTTCACAAATTATATTTATATATATTAAGATCAATTCATTGCCTACCGCTTATCCGATCTACTCTCGGGTCACAGGGAGCCTGTGCCTATCTCAGGCGTCATTGGGCATCAAGGCAGGATACACCCTGGACGGAGTGCCAACCCATCGCAGGGCACACACATACTACAGACAATTTAGAGATGCCAATCAACCTACAATGCATGTCTTTGGACCGGGGGAGGAAACCGGAGTACCCGGAGGAAACCCCCAAGGCACAGGGAGAACATGCAAATTCCACACACACACGGCAGAGGCGGAAATCGAACCCCCAACCCTGGAGGTGTGAGGCAAACGTGCTAACCACTAAGCCACCGTGCCCCCTTATTAAGATCAATTATAAAATATATTCTTATTAGTCAAATATCTTTGAGCTCTAATGGGAAAAATATTTTCAGTCAATTAGAATCAAATTTTATACCAAAAAAAATAAATAAAAATAAGAATTTTTTTTAATATAATGAAACATCTATGATGTTAGCTGTCTGTCTCTGCTGAACAGAATCATGTTAACTGTTACCGTCAAGAAGGGACCGGGGGAATTTAAATTTATTTATTTATTTCTGTGTGTTCCAAAGCATTTACATTAATATTGTAACCCCAAAAAGATAGAAGTGTAAAATATGACACATTCACACCTCTCACTGACGGCAACGAGCTTTTGTGAAGGATGTCATTTACATATATATTATACCCAGATATACACTTATGTATACACTCTACTTTGTCTATTTTGTCTATTGTACTTTAATACACAACAACTGACACACATAAGAATCGGTCACTTTAACCGATTTTGGAGCGCTAATAGGTATTTAGTCAGAGACTTATTATTTACTTATTACTTATTATTTACTTATTACTTACTTATTACTTATTATTCAATCAAAATTTTGTGAGAATTTATAAATGATTCATTTATTTCTTCTTATAATAGAGTAAACATGTACATTTTATTCACAGATTCATAGCTCTATTAATAGCAATTTTTTAATTATTTACTTCTATACAGCCAAAAATTTCAGCAAAGTAGTCGTTTTACAAGATTTATTTCAAATTCTTCTGCGAAACAAATTAAACCGGATCGTGAAGCCAGTATCACTAAACCGAATCTACCCGTGACCGGATCCTATAGCCGAGACGATTAGCGCTGTTGCTTGGTTAATTCAGTCAGCACGTCACATTCAAAGCCTTTTCTATCAAGCAGTATACAGCAGGCATGAGTGAACAGAACAGCATTTCTGATGTACTTCATGCACTGTATGTCCCTCTGGAGCATGATCAACTTCAAATAGAGCCTGAAATAGTGAACCTCCAGAACTGGATGGTTGTACCAGACAGTGCTGAGATTGATATAATAGCTCTGGGGCATGTACAGACAATACATAGTTATGTGTATACATATTTTCTGTGCGTTTTGATACCTAATTTGTCAGAAATGCACGCCTTGGGGACATGCATTCTGTTGAAGTGTCGTGGATTTTACGTTACACTGCAAGAGTAGAAATACAAATGCAATTTAAAACTGAGATAAAAAGTAATTATGAAGTTTATATATACATATATAAAACATACACACTGAATTTATGTACTCATAGAGCTTTCACTGTATTCATCCCATCAGTATTTTTTTTTCATACAAAACATCATCATCATCATCATCATCATCATCATCAAACCCTCGTTAATAAGGTCTAAATGTCCGATGCAATGTCTGTCCTCATTTGCAGCTAGCTGTCATCCAGTTGTCACACACACACACACACACACACACACAACACACACACACACACGCACACTCTCTCCCATGGCTTCATTCACACAAAATGATGTATTATAATTAGACATTGTGCAGTCTATATACTTTTTAAACTCTTCCACAAATGCATTTTCTGGAAAAAAAACAAATCGTGACTGCTGACGTATTTCAGACGCATCACCGGCATGTCTAATCACTTTGTAGGGCTGGTTTATGATTGATACGAGCCACTCTGGATATAAAGTAATATTTATTGATGCACCCTTATTGTACTGTATTTTAACCTCTCTGTATTGTTCTCTATTAATTGATGAGAAGGTAAAAAAGTGCAACTATTAATCAACCTTTCATCATCATCAATACTGGAATAGCATTGATGCATATACATATATACTGTATAGTTAATGCTTTCAGCTGCTCCCTGTTCGGGGTCGCCACAGCGGACCAACTGGTCCGCACAACAACTTGGCAAATGTTTTACGCCGGATGCCCTTCCTGACACAACCCTTGCATTTTTTTCCGGGCTTGGGACCAGCACTGCATCCAGTGGCTGGGAATCGAACCCGGGCCTTCCGCATGATAGGCGAGAAACCTACCACTGAGCCACCAATGCCTCTACATATATACTGTATATCTAAATATTTACATAAAAGCCTCTTTTTTTATATCTTGGAATGACATGCAGAGAAAAATCCTTATTTGGCTGACTTGAAATGTTATTTGTTTCTACTTGCTAATTAAGCGAGGGCTCTGAAACCGAGTTCATCTTTCAGAGCTTTAGCTGACCCTCTCATGTGGGTGACGTTCTCAAACAGGCATTCTCGTCCTCGCTGAAATTTATATTACTATTATTAGTTATTACATTGTTATCTTCTATGACAGCAGTTACTTTGGAATGAATGTTTCTTCTTCAGAGACCTGAGGAAGGAAGTGTTAATGAAAAAATTCACCGGAGCAGAACTGCAGAGTTTCTATCGCTCCATTAGTAGTTGTTGTTCTTGTCGTGAACGGTATGCACGCACTGTGATGGTTTGAACTAATAAACTTTATAAGCCGGTATTGTGCAAAGCATTTTATCACGATCGATACAAGGTCATAAAAATAAGCACCTTGAAAACTTAGCCAGCAACGAATTCTTACCTCTAATAAAAATGATCCTTGCTTACACACTGAAGGTTTTCTGATGTCCTTGAATAATAAGGTTGTTTTTGATATTTATATCTGACACCCTGCCATGAGACCTTTTGAAAACCTTTCCAAGCCTGCTTAAATGTTCTTTCTTTAAAAAAAAATGCTGCCTTATTTACTTGTTTTTTTTTTTTTTTGCACAATCAGACACTGCAGTTAAAGTGAAATTCCAAGGACAGCATACATTTTCTTCCCAACTTTATCAAAGGTCCACATTTGAAGATACACATGCAGGGCCATTTCTTTCTGAATCTGACAAACAAGCCACAAGTAATGCAGATAAAAACAAAGAGGAGTTTTTTTTTCCTTGTACCTTTCTCATATAGACAATTGCACATCGCCGCTATGGGATTTCAACTGTAGTTTTCCTTAATGCTTCCCTGGAGTTTTAGCTTCAGATAGAATGCAACATCATTGCAGCAAAATTTCATCCTGGTTATTTTTCCAAAGAATATCTGAGAAACATCGACATGGCCTCAACTATTTCAGCGTCTCCGTGGCATCTCCATCTTAAAGGCTGCTCCGACATTATAGTACCGTGAGAGAAATTTGTTAGACCCTCACATGGCTCTTTAAATATTGACACCAGTTTCCATAAGATGAAGGCTAACATGTGCTTCCTCTAATACAGGTCATTTTGATTGGATTATTCATTCATTGTCTACCGCTTATCCGATCTACACTCGGGTCATGGGGAGCTTGTGCCTATCTCAGGCGTCATTGGGCATCAAGGCAGGATACACCCTGGACGGAGTGCCAACCCATCGCAGGGCATGATTGGATTATTTGAGGAGTTTATTTAATCATTTATTTCTCAGGGACAGTGCTCATTAATAAATAGTACCACTTGTACTGGAAATATCATGTTCATCTGTTGTCTTTGGTCAGATACACACATATAGAATAACGAGAATAACGCTATTATAGAAAATACAAAATACATCAGAACTTTCTATTTAACCTGAGTGAGCAGGTAGAGAAAAAGTCATCAAACACTACCGAGATGAGAAGCAAAAATTGTTAGAGCTCTAGATTATGCTAAAGAGATTTGGTGTAGCTACTTCCAGTATTCAGCAGGTGCCCATCTAATGCATCATGGCTCCTGAGCAGTGTAATGCAGCTCCTTTGCAGTGCAGCAGTGGCTTCTTTAGGGTGTAGTGCAGCTTTCTTCCAAAAGGCCAATCTCTTGCAGTGTTGCACGGCTACATGTTCCAATGTACGATCCAGCATACGTGGCAATAGTTACCATCTTAGGCGATCACCCAAGAAACAGCTAAAACAAACTGACTTGTTATTTAAATCACTTTTATCCTTCAATAATTTATCAAAAAATGAAGAGCTTTTTAATGCTGTCATCATTAATACTGTGATATAATACGGTATAAGTTTCACATGTGCGTAATGCCTACAAATATGGCCGCTGAGGACTACAACACCCGACCATCACAGAGACTTTTCACAAAGACGTCACATTCATCTTACCGATTACATGCACTACTGCACCCACACAGGACTCCTTGCCCACTAGTTCATGGTGAAGTATACGCTCAGTGTGACGTGTCAATTGATACACAGCATTTTGATTCAGTGTTATTGTGTTTATGGTTATGACTCCAATTCTGGGTTCTGGTTTATGTCTTATGAGTGTGTCTCAATTGGCTCCCTTCCTCCCTAGGTCATGAATCAGTCTATCGTGTAGACGAATTGGGGCGCCGGTAAAGACCGTGTCTTTCTCTACACACTGGGATACTAATACATTTCTGGCAACATAACTACCCATAAAACCCACACATATAAAATACTGCAGTTTTATCTGCCATACAAATGCGTTGGCCTATTAAACACTTAAAGGTTGTTAAACACTTGAACACTTAAACACTTAAAGGTTGTTAAACTCAAACACACCATATATAATTACAGAATATTAAGTAAAGTTAAAAATCACTGATGGAAGTAATCATTTAAGAGCTACAACAATCAAGCAGTGAGGCTTCAGAAAATATGACGTCATTTCCAGTAAGGGAACATAGTGAGCATTGAATATAGGGAACTCCCTGGTTTTTGTGGTGCATTGTGGGATTTTTTTAGGGATCAAACTTTCTAGTGAAGTAAAATGATTGTGAGTGAGTGA
>JAUCMX010000006.1:28340389-28415389 GCA_033459395.1 Hemibagrus guttatus | reverse complement strand
GTAATGGATGAAAAATGTCTGTCACTTCTCCATTCACTTGCAATAACAATTTTCTAATATGGGAGGAAATCAATTCTCTCGCCACGATACAAACCCCCCCTCGTTCACATGATATACCCCTCTGCACCCCCGCTTCACCACCCACCGCTGTTGTCTCCAGATACTAGAGCAAATGCGAGCATATGCATCAGACACAAAGCCATTTGCTGCCATCTTTCCCAAGGTAATTCATTTATTGAGCCCAGTGGATGTCCTGATCAATGCGGGCCTAAATTTAGAGGACGGTTCCGCTTTAGCCAGAGTCACTATTCCGAGGTAATCGGTCAATGTGATATTTATGACAGCAGTATTATGGGCGGACGATATTCTCTGCAGCAGAGGTCAGTGTGTTGATGGCTGCTGTGGTGTGATGGCATTGACCATTTTAAAGCAGAACAATCTCATCCCTGTCATTTTGAATAGTTTATGTGATACATAAAATGGGAGCTTTACCATTTTCCTAAATTAGATCTTACTTTCCCTGATGATGATTGAATGAGGGTGAATTTTTCCCTGCATCTGTGTGCCCTTAATCCTAAACTACAATTAAATTGATGTACTAAAATTGACTTACTAATATTGCATTCTTTTATTTTGCTTGGACACCTGCTCAATCATGCAGTTATTCGATCAGCCAATCATTTGCAAATATACATAAACGTAAAAATGGGAGGACCATGTGACCGTGGTATTGTTGTTGGTAACAGACAGGCTGGTTTGATTATTTCTGAAACTGCAGATCACCAGGGATTTTAATGCAACACAGTCTCTAGAGTGAGGAAAAACTAAAAAAAATTCCACTAAGCAGCAGTTCAGTGGTTTGTTGATGAGAAAACAGCTTGTTGAAGAGAAAATTTTGAGGAGACTATTGAGTCTGTTTTAAACTAACCAGATCTCAAACAAGTACTTTATACAACCGTGGTGAGCAGAGAAGCAGCTCTAGGTTGTTGATTGGATGGTCGGGGTTCAAACCACAGTACGGCCAAGCTGCCACTGTTGAGCCCTTGAGCAAGGCCCTTAACGCTCACTGCTCCATGGGTGTTGTATCATGGCTGAAACTATGCTCTGAGAAAGAATTTCACTATGCTGTAATATATACGGTGGAACCTCGGCATACAAATGCCCTCCCTTAAGAATTTTCACGGTAAGAATCGAAATTTTGCAAGAAATTTTCATCAGCATATGAAGCATTTTCGGCATACAAAGAACTTAACTGAACCAAAGATGTCCGGGAGCCGTTCAAAACTTGTTTGTGTCAGTGGAAAGCCAAGCAAAGCCAACCCGAAACGAGTTTACGAATTTCATTCATTCATTGTCTACCGCTTATCCGAACTACTCTCGGGTCATGGGGAGCCTGTGCTCCCATCTCAGGCATCATTGGGCATCAAGGCAGGATACACCCTGGATGGAGTGCCAACCCATCACAGGGCACACACACACTCTCATTCACTCACGCAATCATACACTACGGACAATTTAGAGATGCCAATCAACCTACCATGCATGTCTTTGGACTGGGGGAGGAAACCGGAGCACCCGGAGGAAACCCCCGAGGCACGGGGAGAACATGCAAACTCCACACACACATGGTGGAGGTGTGAGGCAAACGTGCTAACCACTAAGCCACCGTGCCCCCCAGTTTACGAATTTAACAATTTTTTTTCAGTCAGTGAAAGCTGTTTGGAAAGAGTCAACCCACGATACCAACTTTGCTAGGTGATTTTTCGGGCGTTTTTTTGAAGACAGATTGGTGGTGTGGGTGGCACGACTTCCTGTGAGGACCTTTGACATGGAATGCTTGGCTTGGGTCAGTTCTTTGTAAGCAGCCATGCAGTTTACATACGCTTCGTCTTGGTAATATTACTAATATTTTTGGGAGGCTGAAATGGATTATCTGCATTATTTCTAATGAGAAAATTCGTTTCACAATACAAATCTTAGCCTTAAGAACTCGCCTACGGAATGAGATAAATTCATATGCCGAGGTTCTACTGTATGTGAAAAATAAAGGCTTTTTCTTGTTCAACTAAGAACAGTGATCTGAAGCCCCATGGGCACCCACACTGGACAGTTTGAAGGATCAGGTGATTTATTTATTTATTTATTTTCAATCTTCACCTTTTTATAACAATTAGCTTTTGGTAATAGTGAAAACAGCTTGGTTATAATGGATACATTATCAATAGATGAAGTTTGTTGCTGCATATTCCAATCCTAACAGTTCCTCTATATCCATGTCAAAAAAACAAAACAAAAAAAACCCCGTGTTCATTTCTGAGCACGAAAATAGCAACTAAGAGATGCCTGGAAGAATATCGCTCAACACCCAAATGAATTAGAAGTATGAGGACATTATACTACACAGTTATGCTTGCGTCTGCATGACTATAGAGCCTGTAATGCATAATGCACAGAGGACTGTATGCATCAAGTTAATATTAAGTGTTGGGTTACAGTCAGTTAGACACTTCTATGAATAATGTATCCTTGAGCACCAAGTAGGAGCGGAATAAAGTTTTCTAGTAGTCTTTATAAATAATGGAAAAAAAATCTGTGCTGCATATGATGCTGATTACAGAATTCAATCTAAGCAGCCATTTGCAATTATAGTACAGAATCTTACTGATCAGAGGACTACTGAAACAGCAGCGTGCCAAGACACTACAGACTAATTTCTTGCATATCATGCATATTATAATCAGACGATCTAATTTTCATGCAGGTATATTTTTGTTCAGGGAAACGTGTTTACATAACAGTTTATTGGAATATGATTTATCTATATCTTAACCATGGCAAATCCATATACTAGAACAAATTGCTATTATTTTAATGTTATTTCTCAGTATAAATTATAGCACCTAAGATATCAACTTTTTGAGAAATTCCTTCCTTAACCAGGGATGAGAATGCTCTCATTTTGAGAAGAGGTTTAAAAGTATCTGTATATCATATACTGTATATCAAGAAACAAAGCTCTTCAGGGATTTAAACTATATGGTGGTGGTGTCTAATCTTATTCAATCAAGCAGAATCCATACCTGATTCTACCTTTTTAATCAGCTGATCCTGATGCTGTTATTAGACTTTCTGGTGGCTTCTGCTTGTCCATTCTACCCTTTCTGGATAAGAATGGACACACCTGCTATATGGAATTAGTGTTAAGTCTATAATGAACTCAGAATCTACACTGACCTATTAGTTCCTCAAGAGCTCTTGGTTGCTGTTGCAGAAAGGACATTAGCAACATTTACATTATTTATTGTCCAGTGTCACCCAAATGAGGATGAGGTTCCCTTCTGAGCCTAGTTCCTCTCAAGGATTCTTCCCCATATCATCTCAGGGAGTTTTTCCTCACCACCATCGCCTCAGGCTTGCTCATTAGGGATAAATGTTAGGGATAAAATAATAACTTAACTTTAAACTTTATCATTTTTTTCTATGTTTCTATACCTCGTAAAGCTGCTTTGAGACATTGTTGAGACTTTTAACATGTCCATTGTTAAAAGTGCTATACAAATAAACTGAATTCAATTGAATGGGATCAAATTTATGGACAACTGACAATGACCATAAGCTCTACTCTTTAGTGTGGTTGAGTCAGAGTCAGGGCTCTGTGCAGGACACTCGAGTTCTTCCACCTTCATCAACTTTAACACACATGTCTCCATGGAGTTCGCTTTGCTTTATACACAGAGGCATTGTCATGCCTCTTATTTCCAAAGAAGGGAAATTGTAATGCTTCAGAACACTGAGACATCCTCTACAATTGGGTTATGAGTGTACCATGAAAACCATGAACTAGATATCACTGCAGAATTTTGACATTTTTATCACTACAGTCAGACAGGGCATGTTATTGATCGGAAAACATGACTGACGTTGAACTTCATCATGTCTAAGATCTGCCTGTATTGTCATGCCGTGAAATATCTAGCTTACTCGGACTGTGAATTCTGGCAAAATGAAAACAACAATAAACAATAAAGGGCAGTTAATCACAGGAATATAGTGAGTGGATGATCTGTGATCTGCATCCTCCCCTTGAACCTCATCCAAAGTTAATTACCTGCTGAGTTTTCCTCCTCTCAGTGGCTGCTGACACACATGTAATTAGATTAAGATATTCAGCAGAGATAAAATTAATCAATGTAATCAGTGACAGATATATTGGGAAGTGCTGGCTGTACCATATGATTGAGCTCCAGGGACGCCTGAGGCTGAAATCAGACCGGTAACAACCAGAGATAATGATACAGTTGCCTTCTTGAGGGAGATGAACAGAGGTTACACCGAATCTACGTAATTTTTAGTTTTAGACCCCTTAATGAATGCACTCACCCTTAGATAGTAACGAATGAGTCTAAAAGTTGCTTTGTGTTCCTGACACACTGCTGTACTAAAATTTAAGTGAAAAAATCCAGTATCTGAAAAGTATCTGGAATTTCTCTGCAGATGCTTGTCTTTTTTTATTTTAATTTTTTTTTAATCCTAGCATTCGGTAATATTCTGGAGTATTTTAGCTCTCCAGGGCAGCATTTCAAAACAAGCACTTCCCATTAAGCATTAAAAGCACTAGAGTAGTAAAATAAATCCCATTTTATTTATGAAGCAAGAGACAATGACAAGGATAGGGTTTTGACAATTACACTGCTATGCAACAGACAGAGGATGAACAATATGCTGAAGATGTTAGACTTGTTAGAGTTCCACTCAGGAGAATTAATTTGTCATCTCGAAAAATTTGTCTATTTAGAAATCTGGAATCCATCCACTTTTATTTGGCTGCCAGCCTATAACACAAGCCGCACCAGTATGAAGCGGATCCTAATAATAATGGAACCAGACTAAATAAAGCAGAGCCATTATTTTTTGTGAAGGACTAGAAATTTCACCAAAGTAAACACAATGTTCTGTATGGTACCAAAAACCTCTGAAAGCATGGGGTTTGGGGAGTTATGGGAAAAAAATGTGAATAGCAAATAACTAGGAAGTGCCTTTGTGTTGGGCAGAGCTCTCTGAGTTCTGACACTGAGTACCAGTGTAATTCTGGCATCAACCTCACTGTGAGCCGTGTTCGATCAGAGCCGTAGAGTGAAAACAAACTCGAAGAAGCAACTACTTTGGGTGATCTGTTGACCTGTGCGTAAAGATGCTACCTCATGATCAACTAATGAAAGACCTGCTGCTTTATTGTGTAAGGAATGCTGTAAGTAATACTAAATCACAGGAACGGAACTTCCAGATATGTGTGAAATGTTGACGTTTCAGCCTTTACAGACCCAATTTGCATATTTCAGGCTAATTCGGATTTAGGAACAAACACCTTTCTTCAAGGGTTTCTTGTAAACTATTTCTTTTCACAATGTTTCTGTGTGAAAGAAATGGCTGAGTGAGAATCATGTGTGATAAATAGTGATAGTGTTAAATGGGGATAGAGAAATCCCAGCCCTAACCTTAACGCTATCATATAAAGTGACAATGCAATATTCATAAGGACATTTTAACAATTTCACCCATATTGTGTTTGTTGAATATCCCATTCTAGATTTATTCCCTCTTAGTTGTTGTAATAAGCTTTATTTTTTGAAGCGTGGATATATGGATTTGTATTTGTTTAGCTACAAGGGTATTAGTGAGATTAGACTCTGATGTGAGGACATTTGGGGTTCAGTCGGTGTTCCAGTTCATCCCAAAGGTGTTCAGTGGGGTTGAATCAGAGTCAGGGTTCTGTGCAGGACACTCAAGTTCTTCCATCTTCATCAACCTTCACACACCATGTCTTCATTAGCAGACATTCTATACAATTGTGTTTTTCCAACAACACCTATGATGGTCATAAAATTGTGGTCATATAGTGTACCTTAAGAGTTAAATATACATTACAGAGGGGCTTACATCTGGTCTCATTTTATACAAGTGAGCAACTGAGGGTTATGGGCTTGGTCAGGTGCTTGGTCAAACTCACAACCCTCAACACCTTAACCAGTAAGCATCCCAGTTACATGCTGCCATTTCAGTTCCCCTATGCCCCATGCTTGTATGATATGATCAAGATTGCTATTGTTACTGCCATTATCAACTTTACAAACTGCAAAGTTGCATAAAGTTAAAGTGCAGTCTAAAGTTTGTAATATGTCCAAGTGCTCTGTTGCTTCTCAACACTGGCTGACCGACTGCAGGTTACAGTGACAGGTGTCAAGATCCTGAAATTCCAAATACAACTACAGTCGAGTAAACATTTTATTGTCGGAAATATGTGCAAAATATTAGGCCAGCATAACAGTTTCTTAAATGTCATCTAAATAAACATCAAGTGCAATGTACAACTCTGTCCTGTTTTTACACAGTCAGCAACCGCATTAACAATGTTCTTTTGCGCAACTGCATAAAGGAAAACAAAAAAACGTCCTTTTTGACAAGGCAGAGTCTGAAATCATCTCAGCTCCCAGGTGAGTAGCAGTCTAACACCAGCTGTCATGTTAATCAGGGTCAGCTAAATGAAAAGGAGAACTGGGATTTGGGAACTATAGAGAAGCAGATCTATGTTTTATAGAACATGTTATAAACAAGACCAATGTGAATGAAAGGGAGGGAAGTGGAACAGTAAGGTTACAGGGTGAAGAGGTGAAGAAGGTACAGGAGTTTAAGTACTTGGGGTCAACAGTCCAGAGTAATGGAGAGTGTAGGAAAGAGGTAAAGAAGCGAGTGCAGGCAGGTTGGAATGGGTGGAGAAAGGTGTCGGGAGTTCTGTGTGATCAGAAAATATCAGCGAGAATCAAGGGGAAGGTGTACAGGACAGTGGTGAGAGCGGCCATGCTGTATGGTTTAGAGACAGTGTCACTGAGGAAGAGCCAGGAGTCAGAGCTAGAGGTAGCAGAGCTGAAGATGTTGAGGTTCTCTTTGGGAGTGACAAGATTGGACAGGATTAGGAATGAGTACATCAGAGGGACAGCTCATGTTGGACGTTTGGGGGACAAAGTTAGGGAGGCCAGATTAAGATGGTTTGGACATGTTCAGAGGAGGGAGAGTGAGTATATTGGTAGGAGAATGTTGGACATGAAGCTGCCAGGCAGGAGGCAAAGAGGAAGGCCAAAGAGGAGGTATATGGATGTAATTAATGAGGATATGAAGCTAGTGGGTGCAAGGGTTGAGGATGCAGAAGATAGGGATAGGTGGAGAGAGATGATTCGCTGTGGCGACCCCTGAAGGGAGAAGCCGAAAGAAGAAGAAGTTATAAACAAGACCAAAGTCTTCCAAGGAACAACATTTACACAGTAATGATGTAATGGTTTCCAACAGATAAAATCCCTCCAGAAAAGGAACGATTACTTCATTCGGTTTTAAAATATTTACTACGGTAAGGGAGTAGTTCAGCCAAATATAACTACAGAATTATACTTGAAGCTTATCAGCTGAATCATGAGTCTTAGTTGTGCAACTTGTCATCTACAGTTTTTCACACAAATCTACAGTTCATAGCATTTTTTTAAAATGCATATAGTTTAAATGTAAATAGTTATTTACTGTATAATTGGCAATGAAATACTGTAATGTCATTATATGGTACAAAACTAATGTGTTGCATTATGGGAATCACTCCGAAATCGCATTGTGTTACAGTTTATTTGATAAATACAGTCTAAATGAATAAAAAAATATTAGTACTGTACTTTTCCTTGGCACTGATGTGGTGAATATCTTGTATCTCTGGTGTATATGTTTTATGTAGGAAAGTGCACTTGGTCTCACTTTAATTTGCTTTTAGAGTTAGAGTCCAGGTACATTATGTATCTTATTTCTTAGAGGAATTGTGGAAAATTACACATAAAAATACTACAAAACATGTCCCCTTGATAGTTCCACCCCAGCGAGAAGGAAAAGTACGCTTTCAGGTTGTGAAAGTGAAGTGCAATGGATGAAAATAGCACTTTATGTACTTGGTGATTTATTTATAATATAAATTACATACTAATTGCTATTAAAACACGTAACTGATTGTTACTAGCTAGTTATTGTTGTTATTAGCTGCATTCATTGTTAGCCTTGCTAATCTGTATATCTGTTTTCTTTTGAAGTAAGCTGACTTGTTTGTGGTAGATCGCTATCTCTTTGAGTTAGAACTAGTTAGCTTGTTTGGCCTTTATTCAGTTGTTATAACAGTTGTTTAACGGTTAAATAATAGTTATCAAGTAGCAATCTTTTAAATCTATGTGATATCCTTTTTATTAGACCGATGGTGCTGTCATGGCTCTGCTGGAAATGGTGTCAAACTCTGTATCCCAGAATGCATTTTAAAATACAAACATGGTTTTGGATTTGTTTTTTTTTGTGTTTGTTAGTCCTTTAACCACAGCTACCAATTTGACCACAGCTAACACCAGTGCTAACTGCTACGATAATTAAAAAGTCAGCATTAATGATCGTTACATTTTGAGAACAACCTGACACAAACTACAAGTTACAGATAATAATGCTGCAAGTATAAATATTTACAACATACCAGCAGCTGGTTGCACCACCTGAGCTTATTATTATGGTTTTATTATGTGCCATTCTCAGTTCAATACAATTAGTTATAGCACCTCTCTATATTTTATGTTTTAATCACAGATAAATGAACAAAATACAAATAGATTTTTTGTCTGAAATTATTCTTCTGTTGTATTTGTGGTTTTGGTTCTGCTTCCCGAGCTCATGTTAATGTCAATAGACATTATATAATTAGACCAGTCTTATATAACAATCCTTTCCATATGTGCTGTTAGAAACATTTTATTTCATGCCCAATGATCACAGACTGTAAATACCTACAAAAAAAAAATTAAAAAAATAAATAAATAAATAAATAAATAAATAAATACACATGAATCTCTTCACAGAGCAGTATTGTTTATGGCGAATGTTGCAGCTACTTGAGGCATTTACTATATGTTTTAATTTATAACTTTAGGTTATGTTGAAAATATGCTGCTTGGTGTAACTGCTGTATTTGTAAGGACAAACATAATGGCTGTTTATGTGAAAATTAAGGGTGCAACTGGCTGCAAATGTACTAATTAATTAGTAGTAAGAGTAAATTAGTCTGTCATCAGCTCAACAGTTTCACTACGTTTACTACAATGGACCATTTACTGTGAAGTTCTGGCACAAAGTAGTGACAAGTATAACAGCTCACTGCATGAACATGGTAGCTGTGATCCTCTCTTTCCAATTATAAGCAACCGTTTGGACAGAAAAGAAGTTTAAAACTGTCAAAAACATAAAGGCTAATTGAGCTGAGCTCTTTCTTATGCAACCTCTGAAAAGCTCGTTTTGTTTCACCAAAACCCATGGATTACATACCTAATGCCTGATTTGCATCAGATGTTCCACGTATCAGCTTATCGATTTGATTATTACTCATTCTAGGGCAAGTTAAAGTCAGTCTTAAATGTTTTTATGGGAGTAGTAAATGGGGAAAAATTTTTGTTCTGGCAGATTAGTTTTGCAATAGGAAATAAAGTGTCTAAGAATCAGTCAAGTGTAAATGAAGAAAACAATAAAATTAGCAACAGAGGATTTGGAAAGTTCAGACACGTTTGATGTTGTCAGAAGGATATTACTGCTGCAGTGAGACAATTAGGAAACTTCCTCCCAACTATTTCCTTTAATTAATGCCAACAAAGACATGAATAAGTTCTCATTTTGTTGTTTCCTTTCCTTCTTTTCGAGAACACAGAACTCAAACAATTGCCATCTTGAAACTTGCAAGGATTTTATTAAAGGATTAGATAGTATATGAATGTTCTATCTCATTTTTCAGATAATGGAATCTATTAAAGTCAATTTTGAGTGAAAAATATACCTGGTATTTGTTAAAGACTTCTGGCACTTTTTCTCAGATGACTAATAATGAGTCATCCGACGTTAACATTTCCCGTCTTCCTCGGCACCGACTTATCTCTGCAGAGCCCCAAATAGTGATGTCTTAATATATTCAGTATACCTTACTCGTATCTTTGCATATCATTTCAGTCTTGGAGGCAGCGTACTAATGTCAGCATTCATTTGCATAAAGCTGTCAAATTTTTCGTTGGCAAATGTCTGACGGTGAGATTCAAGTTCAATGAGCAATGGTAAATACCTTACTGTTGTAAAAATGCAACACTTGAATGTTTGGGATCTATGTCCGAAGGTTTAACGTTAAATAAATCAACATGAATTCGCAGTTCTAAAGGGAGCCTGAGAAACACACAACCCCGTGTAAAGAAACCTGCATGAAATAAAATTCGAGTCAAAATAACAATCCAGGGTGAGAATCACATAGATGATGATAAACCATAGCTGAGAGTATAACATAACTCAGACTTTAAAGAGAGTTGGAAAAGAAAACAGACAAGACAAATGGACAATTAGATTAGCCTCTGTGACCACCCAGATCACACGATATTGGCAGGTCATAATGCTGAGCCACATGTTGCTGTCATGGTTGGCAAAGTTCCCTTTTGGGCCACTAGGGGGCTTCTAGCAGGGGTTTTGTTTCTCTGTACCATGTGTGTTTTGTGTTGACATTTTAGCCCCGCCTGTTCCCGCCTCTGTTCACCTGTCCCTTGTGTTCCTTTGATTATTACCCCTATTTATATTGGTTGTCGTGCCTGTGTTTGTTGCTAGTCCTCGTCGTTATTGTGAGTCTTTGTTCTGTGTTTGGTTTTCTTCCCCTGTGTCCGAGTGTTCCTATTTTGAATAAACCCCTGTTTTGCGTTTATATCCCTGAGTATGGGTCTGGTCTTTCTCGCCTGGTACCACCGGTACGTGACAGTTGCCTACCCTATGACCCTTTGGGTTTGGGAGAAGGGTGATCTGGATGTTTTTAATGGATATCACTAATACAGACACAATGTTTTTGGTGGCAGGACATGATTATTTCTCTGGATTCTTAATAAACCAGATAGAACATAGACATAGGTGAAAAATTATTTGGATATGCTCTGGGGGAGCATTTTTAAATTTAGATTTTTTTAATGTTTGTTTTTTTTATGTTCATTCTCCTTGTTTTCATAGCATATAAATTTGTATTTTGCTTCATTATTATGCACCAGTACACCAAGACAAATTCCTTGTGCATGTAAACCCACGATACTTGGCATTAAAGGTAAGTCTGAGTCTGAGTGTTTTGGGCCCACTTGTCACTGCAGAGAAAAGGATGAATAATTTCTATCCTGATGGGAGTCAATCGTATGCTATGAGCTTATTATGTTGCCAGATCTCAAATCAACTTAACACCTACAGGAGATTTAGGGATGGCGTGTTAGACAGGACTTTCTGCCAAAAGAGTTAAAAACACTGATTCTTTTGATAGAATAGTGTCCAACCCTGCAGTAAAGTTTAACACACTTGCTACTTGCCAAGTGTATTGAGGCTGTTCTAGTGGCTTGCTTTCTCATGTGTCCTTGTCATGTTGCATCCAGCCAACATCCACCTGTCTGCAACATCTACAGTGTATTTTGGGTATACTGAGAATAACTCGGCACTCTTGCGGTCTAGGTACCACAATACGTCACTGAGTATTGTAGTGTGAATTTTTCAAAGAAGATGATGTATTTCTCCCATTTACATGACAGTACTGTGAAATCTTTCTTTTCAACACTTGTTAGAAAGTTGGGGCCAGAGTGCAAGATCAGCCATGATACAGTACTCCTGGAGCAGGACATTCAAGTGCTCTAAACCTCAAGGGCTGATCAGTGGCAGCTTGGAAGTGCAGGGATTTGAATCCATGACCTTCTGATTAGTAACCCAAAACCTCAAGTTGAGCCATCACTGCTTAAACCAAGAGCAACCATGTGTGACTATGGAACATGTGGTTCATGGTTCTAGCAGGCCATTTGTTAAGTGGTCTTACATGTAACCAGGCTGTATTTGACTTGTACAGTATGTATATATTCTGGAAACTTATTCTGTAGCCGAGGAAAGACCGTGGTTTTTATGAAGTTCATACTTTTCCTCTGTTTAAGCTAGTTTTCTTCATGTGGTCAAATATCTAGCATATATGTTTATCAAAAGAGGAAGAATAAATAAAGTATACAATGTTCCATTTATATACTATGATACTGTGTCTACAAGAATTTTATTCATAAACACCTTTTAGCTGATTTTTACAAGGTGCATCAGCCAGTGCATATGCTACAACCATATATTCATACTCAACAGTGAGGTTTCTAAATGCTTTCCTCTCTTATACAAATCAAAATATTGAATTGACAGCAGGCTTGACAACATGGATATAAGTCAGTCGCGCAGTCCCAAAAATGATGTGGAGCTAATCTGGTCTTTCAGTGAGTGTGTTTGGAAAAGGTCATCTAAGAAGAAATGGGGGTGCATGGTTGGTGCATGAGTTGCCTGAGAGTATAGTATAATTTTGGGCTTGTATAACAAATAAATAAATAAAGCCAAACAACTTTTCATCTTAAAAAATCCATTACTTTAAAATGCTTTCAATTTCCAGGAATGCAATTTTCTCTGTGACCATGACCTGCTGGAAGATCCTTTGTCATCCATTTGCAATTCATAAGTTACTTAATGGATATAAAAATAATTAACCAAAAAAAATGAGTTCCATTAAGTCAAATCAGTATCATGTTTAAAAAAGTTCAAGAAATCTGGAAAAGTTGATGCAGCTGCCAGGATATTATCCTCCACCTCCACCCTTCACCACTAGTGTTCTTATCGATCTTCATTTAGAATCAGCTTTCTTTCTTTATCTTGTTTCTTTTAAGTGATAATTCCTCCCTTTGGGGTTGATTTGTACATAAAATAGCCTACTATTATTGAATACCCAAACAAAAACCATTACACATACACCATTATTTCCCCAGAACCTTGATCCTTTGTTGTTGCATTATATTTCCTGTTAATATTTTGATGTTATCCACAAATCTGTGTACTGTGACCAATAGTTGTGACCTCATTACTGTGCGATTTTCAGCAGCAACGGTTATATTTCAGTGTTCAGACTTCTAGGGAGACAAACTTACTATAAAACACGCTGGGAGAACAAGCTAGCTTGTACTTTGGTGAGAGCAGTTGTTCGATGCGGGTACCACTGACTGAAGGCTGACAGTTATTGAAGTTTAGCAAGACTCAAAAACAATGTCTTTAAGGAGTACACAATAAAAGTCTTGCTTTAAATGCAGTAAATTCCTTAACTGGCCTTGTCCAGCAGCTCTTTCAGGAAGACAGTAGAGGTGCCGGTCTGTAGATGTGTGCAAAAGAAACTAAACCATGCACTATTCCTTACTTACTACTTTTGGATCAATACTGAGCCTGTCAGGCCCAATGAGCCTCTCATGGTCTGCTTTGTGTTAATCCTATCCCCTTGGGCAGTGGTACCACACAGCTCCAAGGTCCTTGGTTTGATTTTGAGTATTTGCTTCTGAAGATGTGGTTTCACATGTTCACATGTTTTCTTCTGGCTGTCAAATTTCTTTTCACTGTCCAGAAACATGCAGGTAGACTGATTGATTACACTTTTGCCCCTAGATGTGAAGAAGTGTGTGGATATATGTTTGAATTGTACCCTATAATGGACTCTCCCTCCTTGTTACTGGGACTGGCTCCATATCCACAATGACCCTGACCAGAATAACGTGGTTACTGAGAATGACGATATTTTTTGATAACTGAAAAGATGGTGAAACTCTTGGTTTTATCAAGACAGACATAGATACTAGTCTAATTGACCAGTGGTAATATTGTACTGCGTAAGTCCTGCAAGGAGCATCTTTATGTTTGTCTGTGGAGGTGTCATGAAAAAACTGCATCTAACCAATGGTGAATAGGATTAGAAAAGGTTACCAATATGAACTAGACTTTATTTTACTTTGATATTCCTCTATGAAATATTTACGATGCACCAGCATCATTTTAGCTATGCATTACAATGATGCTCTGCAATAGTTTGGCCCTTCCTCTTTATAATATACTTTCTATAGAAATCTTAATCTCTCAGATTTGTTCAGGCTTCTGCCTCACTGTAAACCAAGGCAGTATATTAATATATTGATATAAAGGTGATGTGTATATAATGACTCCTTCCAGGTTCAAAGACACACCTGAATAAAGTTAAACCAGCCATTCTTTCCATTTTATTGTCGAATGTCTGCTGCCTCAATGACAAGTTGAACTATCCCAAAGAGCAACTGAAACCCAGCAGGAGATGAAGTAATTCTGTGCTTTTATTTTCACAAATACTGACTCAGCCATTAGGGTAGACAAGCTAATCCCCCTTCACTCAGGCAAAGAAGCTTCACCATCTGGTAAAACACACAAAGAGTGGTTGAATGTATGCATCAAAAATTGCGCACAAATGCTGGGTCGTGTTGAGTCACTGCTTACCAGGGTTGGGTCATGGCAGTAAAATGCTAGCCATACTGTCAGCCAAGAGAATTAATCACTGTTTTTATTGTGGTTGTATATATTCTTCCAAATGATGCTGAGTATCTATAAGAAGCCCTCAGCAAAGTAACCCTGAACATTTTAGATAAATTTGTACAAAATCCATTGCCATTTTTATAACACTTATGACACACAGCATATGTGGAAAGTCTTTCCGAACATCACAGTCTACAAGGCCACAAACCTGTAACAGTGACTCCTCCTTTCCATATGTACTCAATCCCAGCAAAAGAACTGCAAAATAGGCTTCCTGTCTACTTTTGCAGATTGTACAAATACGTATTTTTCCATATTTAGCTAGCTTTAAGCCTGTTTTTGTGCTATATTCTTTGTTTTGAAATCAATCTAAGGTGACCTTTTCATTTTCATTCATAACCAGATATTTTGAAATATCAAATTAAATTGAATCCATTTCTACAACAAGGCATATAAATAGGATACTTATCAAGTGGACTATCTAGCTGTTGATTAATGTAACCTTTATATTTATTATAGAATAAAACTTTCAATCAATTGTTTTTATTAGCAAAAGGACTAAATGAACTAAAACTGATAGCCATTTTAAATGTGTTGATTTTAACCGTGTTACTGACGATCTAAAAGTATGTGCTTACAAGGTTATATGGTACCCAGAATATGTGTGTGCATCCAAAAAATAGCAGATCCATTTGTGAAAAGATTCAAGTTGAGTCTGCACTTAAAACAGACGAGCAAATTCATGAGTGCAAAAAAAAAAATGAAAGCACAGGTCTCTGCATGAGAGCATGCATGAGGCAAATATGCTGTTACTCTGACCTTATTTTACTGCTAAAACTTGTCCTCAGAATTTGGCAGTGAAATAATGTCAGATTAACAGCAGTTAGCTACTGCCAACTGGCTATGCAATAACAATGTGTAGCAAGAAAATCTAAAATTACATTGCCTTTATTTGTCACATATACATTACTACACAGCAAAATAATTTCTTTGCATATCACATGCTTGGAGACTTGGGGTCAGAGCACAGGGTCAGCCATGATGCAGGGCACCTGAAGCAGGGGGGTAGAGTGGCAGCTTGGCAGTGCTAGGGTTGGAACACCAATCAACAACCCAGAGCCTCAATCACTTGAGCTATGGCTGCCCCTCTCTGGTTGGAAATGAGCAGATTCTTATACATCCCCATTGGATGGCAGCCAAGAAGGTGGCTAAGTTTTGGTTCAACTGGTGTTGGGTCGCAAACTTGAGTAAGGATATGTGAGCATAGGTCACAGAGCTGAAGTTTCTGATGAACCACTGGCCACTCCAGCACTGAGTCCACCTTCTGATCCTCCATGTGTATGCCCTCAGGTTACAGAATGCATCTTAGGAAGGAGACAGTTGCATCAAATTTCTCTTCTAATTTAGCTGGGGTCAAAGACAGGGGGTAATCGAATTTGATTCAATCAAGTAGTATTCCAACCTTTTTGTCCACATAGGAAATGGCATCAAATACAGCTGAAGTGAAGGGCCAAATGAACTGCAGGGCTAATGGCCTCCTGGAGTTGTTACTCCATAGCAACAATCTATGTATGAGGTCTTCTCTCTAGGAGAGTCTCAGGTATATGGCACATGATAAAAATGCACATGGTCCTGGAATTGATCACTTCTGTAATTTATGTAGAGCACTTATCAAGCTAACTTGAATTTTTGTACTTTAAGAGTTAGATATAACATTTCTAGAGAATATACTCACCAGAAGTGACTCTGAGGATCAGGTCTCCATGGGTAGCCTGTTCCCAGAAGCACTCCTGTACAATTCTGGCAAGTTCCTCTGGGGAGATCCAGATTTGATCCTCTTTCACAGATTCTGAGGTTTCAGGTGAATTCCCCTTACTCTTGAATTGACTGAAAATGTCATGCACTCTCAGAAGTTTATCTATTTTTTTTTTCATCAGGAAATCAGCTGGTTTGGGCATATGGTGAAGTCTCAATGCATGAGATCTTTTTGGACCTCCTTCTGGAGACTCCACCAAAATGCAGTGATCAGAGCTTGCCAGTGGGCTGCATTCTCTATGGCCAGGGAACAAGCAGTGACAGTGAGTGTGCATGAACACAATCCATACTAAGTGGTATACAAAGAGAAAACTACTGAAACCCTTACATAACTAACTCTAAAAACAAAAAATGGCAATTGAGAGACAATGGATGAACATGGAACATAGGACTAGTGTCTATTTCCAAGACTTCTGAAAACTGTGAGAACTTTTTAAGAAGAAAGAAGTGAGCTAGGATTGATGCAGATGTCAGAACAGTGCAATGAAGTGCTGGGTTCATATTACCCAAGGTGTGCCAATAGTTGAGGCATACTTGGAGATGCTACATGTCTGACTACAGCATTTTTAGAAAGACACCAATTTAGTCAAGCTTTCCAGGGCCACTTTATTAAAGTCTCTTATTTGAGACAGTGTCTTGAAAACATTTGACAACAAAATCAATAAACAGTCTGCTAGGGCATACTAGAAAATCGCACTTTTGACATTCTGCTTGGCCCATTCTCTGCCTTGCAAGTTTGTGAAACAACAGACCTGCAGTAGAATGAAGACCGAATTTGAAGACCGTCTTCTTAGTCACATAATAGTAGTCACAGTAGATAAAGACAAGGCGACAAACTTTTGTTGAATGGCCATCCACTAAATCTTTCATATCTTACATTGGGTTTTAACAATCCTGCTGTTATTTTATGTGCTTTACTTTGCCTGTGTTTTTTTTAATATTAACCATGAAAGCAAGAAATTTTGGGTTGGATGAAATAGTCCTGGCAATAGCAGCCAGTCGTACAGCAGCTGTTAATCACGCTGAGTACTGCCAGTCATTAGACTGCAGAATGCATATCGGCTGCATCTATAAAATGACATGCCAAACATCACCATACTCAGATGTCAGATGAGGTCTATAGATGGTTTAACCCTTTATATGATGTCTATAAAGAATCCAGAACCCTATAGATGAGATTTATAGAGGATCCAACCCTTTAGTCAAGGTTTATAGAGAATCTAACCCTTTAGATGAGGTTTATAGAGGATGTAACACTTTAGACCTGGTCTATAGAGTAGATCCTCTAACCCTTTAGATGAGGCTTATAGAGGGTCCAACTTTTTAGACAAGGTTTATAGAGGACCCAACCCTTTGGACAAGGTCTATAGCATATCTAACCATTTATATGAGGTCTACAAAGGAGCTAACCCTTTAGAGCTGGGTAATAGGATAGGATCCAACCCTTTAGATGAGCTCTATTGAGGACCTAACTGTATCCCTAAGCGTAACCCTAAAAGCACCCCATTGCCTTGCAAGCCACAAATGAGCCACCAACATATGTTTATTGTTGTTTATTTTTAGCTGACACTGTGACACACATTAAAAATAACATTTAGACCTGCACCAGCTCAGGGCCAGATGTAAAAGTATTCTTAGTTAACCTGGACTTGTTTTAAATCCCTTTGGTACAGATCCATAAAACAAATCAGTGATGGTATTGTGTAAAAAGACACTAGGCCAACTCAGTGCTGTGCTACATTTGGCCATAATCCAGTACAGTGTGCATTTGTTGTTGGTGAATGTCCTTGTGCATTCATGTTTTCTTTGTGTTTTTTTTTCTTTGTCTGTTTTATGATTGTGTATTATCCATTATTTGTGTTTGGTGTGTTATATCTAATATTATTTGACACACTTACTGTAGGTACATTGATCCAAGCTCTGCCTCTTACATATTATGTAGCAGAAGGAATCCCTTCGGGCTTTCTAGAATCTTAGAGGGTTTTGGGGAACTAAAATTACATCAATTTTTTTTAAATACCGTCATTTAAGTGTCCTACTTATTTCATTCCTGTAATTAGTTTAATAGTAGTCTCATATGATTATTAATTTTTGGAAACACATGATTAACACAGAGATTAAAATCCTAAAATGCCAAAAGTAAAATTAATCACTCCTATTTTTTTTTTTAAATCTCGAAAGCTGGCAGAGAAAATCTTACATTTACATTTATGGTTTTTTGACTGATTCCCTTATCCAAAGTTTACAGAAGTGCTTTGAAGTCTCCATCAATAAATACGTCCTCAGACTGGTTCATTAGGTCAGGGACATGGGGCACTATTGGACTAAAAAAACCTGCTGGGAAGGTTGATACAGTATGAAACATACAGACAACTATTTATCTATTTATTTAAATTAAAAGAATGTTTTTTTTTCATTATACAAAAGGTTGGTCATTAATCATTTGAAGACAGACAGCGAGTCAGTGCCAGCTTGGGAAAATTCATTCCACAACCTAGAAGATCCTTGATGTCTTCCTTGTACCTTGAGAGATTATGGGTTCAACCATGCAGTGCTAGAGGATTGGAGGGAGAATGGTGCAGAGCGGGGTGTGTTAAATCCTTTAAGGTATGTGGGTGCTAGTCTGTTTGATGCAGTTTGGGTAGCTGCATGGCTCCAGTAGAGGGAACAGAGCAATGGGGTAGTGTGGGAGAACCAGGGGGAGTTGAAAACATGTTGTACAGATACATTCTGGATTAGTTTCAAAGTTTGGATAGTGTGCAGAGGCAGATCTGTCAGTGTGATTTGCAGGAGGCCAGTCTTTAAATGATAAGGGACTGAGCAAGCACCTGAGTGGCCTCTGTGGATAGAAATGGACAAATCCTTTTGATGCTGTTAAGGAAAAACTAGCATGAGTGAGTGAGTTTAGTGATGAGAGGCAAGAACGACAGTTGGATGTCCACGAGTATGTCAAGGTTACATGCGATGACAGATGAAATCTGAGAGTTGTCCAGGGAGATCACAAGATTTTGACATGGTGCTGCATCTCCAAGGATGTACAGTAGCTCAGTTTTTCTGGGTTAAAGTTTCAGCTGATGAGCTGACATCCATGGCAAGATGCATGCCAGACATATTAGAATCTGTGCAGAAACATGAGTGTCTGTGGGAGGAAAGGAGAGTATACGTTGAGTGTCATCAGCATAGCAGCATAGTGAATTCCCTCCATGTCACATGATATCACCCATGTCAGGATCCATCCAGGTAAGAAACACACCATTGCCATGCTGTGATCTGAATTCCACAACTCATGAGGATGGATAAGTGATCTTGATATTCACTGTATCAAATGCTACTGAAAGGTTAAGGAGGATGAGGACTGATAGACCAATTATAACCAAAAGGGCAGTCTCTGTAGAGTTGGCCACTTTGAGATATCTTACATGACCTATTAATCGTCAACATAATGAGGGCATTTTATATATATTTTGAAAGGCTGAGGCTTATCTGATGGTAAGCACCTTTAACTGGTCTGTTTTATGAAACTGCCAGGTCTATGTTGATAGATCGAGAGACATAACATACAGAGAGTAGGTCAATAAAAATAGCTAGCATTAACCCAAAAATGGAACTTATCAAATAAAGTATCTCAGGAACACAGTGGCTGAGAGAGTCCTGCATGTTTGACTACTGATCGGAAGGTTGTAAGTTCGAATCCCAAGTCCACCCTTAATCCCAAATTGCTCAATTGTATAAAATGTGACAAAAATGTAAGTCGCTGTGGATAAGGGCGTTTGCCAAATGGCAGAAATGTAAATGGAACCAGTTTAGCGCTATTAGCACCAGTAAGATAAACAAATAAATGAACTAGCAAGTTCATTCACCACATGATTTAGCTGATGACGGATGTTTCTATGATGTTTCCATGGAAATGGCAGTGGCAACTTAAAAGGCCATAGCATAAATATAAATATTGTATAAATACATCACCTGTCGTTACTGGTTTGAGTTCTCCTTTTTTACTTCTTGCTCCTTTAAAAGATTCTTGTCATTTGCCCTTCAGACAGATGTTGAGTAAACAAGTGATATACTTTCATGTATAAAAACTATTTCTATAAATGAACAGATTGAAGAACAGTGACATGGCTTTCAGCAGCCAGCACAGACCTTGACTTAATTACTTCAAGTATACATTCATACTAGATGGATCCAGATTCATTAATTCTAGTAACGAGTTTACCTTTTCAGAATGAAAAGGTCTATATGGAATTAGGCTATAGGTGGATCATGTATTGCCTGTAGCATTCACTTGCATGAGGACAAAAAGACACAGGATAGTATTGATGTACCATATATGAAGTCAGGAAGATAAAATATTCCAATGGGAAATGAAAAAGTCAGTTTTGTGAATGTAGCTCAATGCTTACAGTTTGAAAGCCGATTAAATGATTGAGTGGCCGTGTTTTCTTAAAACAGTCCAGTCATCCTTAGCATTACAGTAGAGAAAGAACAATACCAAATTTCAGCACATAATAATATAAACTTCCCACACATCATAATTATCTGGTTCGGAACACACTTTTCAAGCTTTGCTAAAAATGACCTGCAATCAATCATAAATTACGGCTGATTGAGGTAGCCATATTGTTTACTAATCTCAACATATTTTTTTATAATTACAAAGGTTCAGACTGTACCAGCTTTGTGTACATATGTCAAAAATCCCAAGTTTGCAAAAATAGGTTTCACATATTATTCAAATTAAGTCAAAATCTTAGGAGTTCCAAATCAGTGCTAAGCCAAGAAATCAGAGTGAGAAAAAAATTGTCTAGCACTCACAGTTCTTGAAATATGGGCCAAAAGGTGAAATGCTGGGCCATAGTGCCAGTATCAGGCTGATTGAGCTCATCTCCCTTGCTTGAGGAGGGGAAGGTTGTGCTAATGACATGTTTCACATCTGTTGGATATAAGGTTTGGTCTGCACAATTCAATTTAATAGAAGAAGAAGAAGAAGAAGAAGAAGAAGAAATTCTTTTGATGTTACAGAGGTATTTAGATTTCATCATTGTTTGCACATCATATACAATATATATCCTTGTTAACGTTTTTGTTATATAAAATAATGAAACTAAAATGAAACATATCAGAACATTTTCCACAGTATTTTCTCCTGAGCACAGCTTGCTTGAGGTCACCCCACAGATTTTTCTCAGATTTAGGTCTGGGTTCTGGCTAGATCATTCAACACCATCAATCTCCTTTTGGTTAAGCCATTCCTTTGTTGATCTGGATGTGTTCTTTGGGTCATTGTCATGCTGAAAGGAGAAATTCCTTTTCATCTTCAGCTTATTAGCAGACACCTGAAGGTTTTGCACAAAAATTGACTGGTATTTGTAGCTATTCAAGATTCACTTTACCTTCATAAAAGGCAGAGTTCTGGCTAATGAAAAACAGCACTGAAGCATAATGCCATCACCAAACATACCTTTTTATAATTATTATACCTTTCGTAATTGGTCTCATCGGACCATAACACACTGGCACATGGTTTAAGGTGATTTAGTTGATCTTGTGAGAAATGGTTTCCATCCTACCCCATATCCCAGACAAATAATATGAGATTGTTGTCATATGCAGAGAGTAATCGGTTCAATTCAATTCAATTCAATTCAATTCAATTCAATTCAACCTGTGTATAGCACTAGTCTCAAAGCAGCTTTATAAAAATAAAAAATACAAAGTTTAAAATTAAATTTATATTTATCCATAATGAGCAAGGAAAAACTGCCTGAGACAATATGAGGAAGAAACCTTATGAGGAACCAGACTCAAGGGAACCCTGTCAGGTTTTGGGCTGTTTTGTTTTTGGACGCTAGAGATCCTCGGGAAGCCCCTGCGCCTGTGCAATTAGTGTATTGCTTTCACATGTGTCTCGTTCGGGTGTGGGTATTTAAGTCTCTTTGTTTCTCGGTTTCGGGGTTGGGATCTTTAATTGTCTGTAGTCGGCGTTAGAGGTTATGTGGCC
The DNA here is from genome assembly GCA_033459395.1 of Hemibagrus guttatus. Taxonomy (NCBI): domain Eukaryota; kingdom Metazoa; phylum Chordata; class Actinopteri; order Siluriformes; family Bagridae; genus Hemibagrus; species Hemibagrus guttatus. Next base: position 28,393,125 of record JAUCMX010000006.1, on the reverse strand, counting down.
GGCTTTTCGGGTGGGCTTTTGGTGCTGTCTCTGTTTTGTGCTCGGGCTTCGGGATCTGCCTTTTTCTCCTCTGGAGTTTCTCTTTCTCTTTGTTTTTGTTTCGAGTCCCAAGTTTCCCTCCCGAGTTTCCCTTCCGAGTTCCGAGTTTCCCTTTCGAGCTTCCCTTTATGTTTTGTCCTTTTCATTGTATTTTCATCCCTCCGATGATGATCTGGATCTGAGGAGCCCTATAAGGAGCACTGAAAGAGCACTAGATACCAAAAAGCCTGACAAACCCGTCCTCATTTGGGTGAGTGTAATTATAAATAATGTCCTTTCTAAAGCTGTTTATAGTCAAGTGGAGTTTTGCAACCAAGATCTTCTCAGCAACTTATAGGTCAGCATAATTTCTGAGTTCATTCAAATAGTCAAAGATGGGGACCCGGATGCAAAACCAACTGCTGCAACAGCACCATAGTCTTCACAAGGTTCTAGCCATTGCAGTCCCATGGGTGTTTGGGCTGTCAATGCAGAGCCATCCCCAGCAGCAGTGAGCACCACCAAATGACAAGACTTCAACCAGAGGTAGGGTATCAGGATGGATCAGGCAGATCCAGAGAAGGGTCACATTGGGAACTCAGAACACTGGAAACTCAGGAGCAGCATTTGTAGCTCAACAGAGAGAGAGAGACAGTAAAATAGAGAATATTAGAAATGCTTTTGATCATCTAATGGTTAAAGACAATGTAGATTATGTGCAAAGTGCAGGCAGGGACTCCGACACTAGGTATGACAGCATAACTAAAAGGGAGAGCTGGAAGGTGACATAGACATAAGGGCTTCCTGGGACATAGCATCTAACCACTGCACAGCCAACATACGAAAGTGGTAAGGTGACAACATCCAAACATCCCAGTTCACCAAACACTCTATGCCCATGAAACCTTCAGATCTGCTCCTTTACCTAAGAAAAACTATTCAGCCTGAACTGAAACACTGTCCTGAATACTAACTGTAAGGCTGTTTCAAAACTGTGGAGCTTTGTTAGGAAAAGCTCTGCTATAGACTTTACTACTTGAGGTACTACCAAATCGCCTGGACCTTTTGGTCGATGTAAGTGTGATCAATGCGAAATCAATGCGAAATTTGATTGGGAGCCAATGCGGTGTTTATAAGATAGGAGTGATGTGTTCATATCTTCTAGTTGTTGTTAAGACTCTAGCTGCTGCATTCTGGGCTAGCTGGAGTTCGCTTATGCACCTACTTGAACATCCAGACAGTAAAGCATTACAATAATCCAATGTAGAGGTAACAAAATCATGAACTAGTTATTTTTCATCATGTTGTGACATCATATTTCATATCTTAGCAATATTTCTAAGATGAAAGAAGGCCACCCTAGTGATATTATCTTCATGAGCTTCAAGTGAGAGACTGGAGTCAATAATCACACCAAGGTCTTTTACTGCTGAACATGATAAAACAGAAAGATTACTTTCTTTTTACTAAGTTACTCTTTAATCAGAAAGCTTAGTCCTAGCTGCATGAGGTCTAGCTGCATTGCTGTCATTTCAGAATTAAATAGGAAGAAGTTATTAAGCGTCCACTGTCTAACATCTTTTACACATTCTTCAGTCTTATTAAGCTGGTGTCTCTCATCTGGCCTTGCTGAAACATATAACAGTATGTCATCAGCATAGCAGTTGAAGCTATCTATCCAATTGTACCAAGGGGTAGCATATAAATGGAGAAAAGCAGTGGGCCTAAAAGAGAGCCTTGTGGAACACCAAACATAACCTTAGTGTGCTTAAAGAAGTCTAGCATTTAGATCTACAAACTGATAACGATAACTCAAATAAGACCTGATCCAGGAGAGGGCTGCTTTCCCTTTTAAAACCATCAACACGTTTTAGCCTATCAAGTAGTATAGTATGATCAATGGCATCAAAAGCTGCACTACAATCAAGCAACACCGGCAAGGAGACACAACCTTGAGGCCAGTAGTAGTAGGTCATTTATCACTTTAACCAGTGCTTTCTCTGTGCTATGATGAGGCATAAAACTTGACAAATTTTACGACTGTTATTCTTATGTAGGTATGAACTTAATTGCTGTGCTACAAACATTTCTAGGATCTTGGAGATAAAGGGGAGGTTTGATATTTGCCTATAGTTGGACAGCTAATATGGGTTGAGGTCAGGTTTTTTTAATCAAGGGTTTAATAACCATTAGTTTAATAGATTTAGGCATATAGCCAGTGCTAAGGGAAGAACTGATTATTTTTTTGAAGGGTTTCGATAGCTGCTGGTATTATCTGTTTAAAGAAACATGCGGGTTGATGATTTTGAAGAAGAAATTAGTGAAATTAAATTGGTCTCTCAAAGCAGAGTGAAACATTTTAAGCACTTATCAGAAACAGTAATATTATCATCTACAGGATTAGCTATCGAATTGATTGGTTTTAAATTAATAGTCTAAATTTTCTGCCTGGTATTTTCAATTTTGCTATTGAAATAATTCATGAAGTCATTGCTGCTGTATATTGATATTTTCTCCAATACTTTTACTCCTATTTAATTTTGCTACAGTATTAAATGAAATTTTCGAATATTTTTTGGTACTTGCCAGATTTTCCTGCAGCTCCTTCGATGTTGCTCTCTTGGCAGCCTCCCTGCTAAGTCTATGTTTTGTACTTTTATAAATGTTGGAGAGCCGTCCTGCTCTTGGTGATTGTTCTCTTGGTCTCTGTGGAACTTATGCAACTATGTTATTAAAACTAAAATTATAGAATTACTTCTTACTATTTTCTTTCTTACTATTTTTCCTTTTTTTTTTCTACTTTTCTACTTTTCTTTTTTTTTAAACAGTATTCAGTTTAAAGTGCAATGGCTTACCTAATCACAAACTCGAGCCTCTTCATTTAATAGCTTTATATTCATATTCATTTAGAATTTATTCACATTAACTTGCCGAGCTGAATTTTTTTATTTATTTTTTTTTGAATAAGATGAAAGCCAAAGGGTGGACAAACAGAAATATAACCCAGTCATTAAAACAATATCACAATGTCTCTATTAACCTGTAAATTAAAAAAACTGCTATTAAATAAAATCCATGTCTGTGGCTGGAAGTGATTTGGAAAGGATTACAGAAAAGAGACCTGATAAACCTATTAGATGTGAGGGTTTGACATGGATTTCGGGATGTTCCGGTCAATAATTGGAAGAATTAGCTCACGTGTTCACAGTTTACATGTAAACATTATTTATTTAACAATGGCTGTAACAGATGTGGTAGTTAGTTAGAAATAAAAGATGATAACATTTTTCTTCCATCTTTTCCCTTCCATCTCTACACTGCTTATCCTTCTGGGTCGCAGGGATTTGGAGCCTAACCCAGGAGAATATGCAAACTCCACACACATGGCGGAGGTGGGAATCAAGCCCCCAACCCTGGAGGTGTGAAACAAACGTGTTAACCAAGCCACCATGCCCCTCTTATTTTCTCTCTTTCTTTTTTTTAGTTTAAATAATATGTGAGTTTTTAATACTCACATATTATTGTGTATAGTAATGAGATTTTTGCCATTAGATTTTGCCATGCTATAAGAAACTGAAATAAGATCAAACGCCAGGGCATCTCCAGGATAAAAAAGCATGGTTTAGACTCCTAAGGGTTAATCCTTAATGCAAAACAATGTCATTTCATTTACAGTGAACAAAATATTGCCCTGGATATAAACCTGAGCTTAAAAAAGAAAAGAGAGATTGATTTATTTAACTTGAATGTATCTAATCTGCAATACTGGTAATACTGGTATCTACCATGCACCATTACCAGTAATTATTTGGGTCTGTTAAAAGGTTATCAAATGCATTTTAGGTGTTATCATTTAGAGACACCAGTTCACATGCCTTCTTGATTCTCTTCAGTTTAGCACCCAGTGTGAATGTATAAACAGTATAAAATGTATAAATGCTGCAAACTACGACTTTGGCCTGCTTATTGATCCAAACAAGCATGTCCCAGCAATGAGCGAACTACCCATCCATTCTCTACAGCATTTATCCTACTGAGGAACCTGAAGCCTATCCCAGGAGACCCTGGGCACTAGGCAGGGTTCACCCTGGACATAATGCCAGTGTATCACAGGATGAGGAATTACCTTTATGTAATAAAGACTATTGATCCAAGTGTTTGATGAGTAGTTAAGGTAAACCGATGCTTCACTTCCAACCAGCATCCAGTAAAGAATATTCATAAACATGATGAGCACCGCTGAACTGCCACGTTGCATAAAGTGGCTGTTAGCAAAAACCGCAAAGGCCGATGAAGACTTACTCCAGCAGCTGGGTGATGTAAGCACAAAATAAAAATGACATTTAAAACCATAGCAGTGAGTGAAAATTGGCCACAAATCACAGCATACAGCTGGTTCCTGGTCATAATTTATGACTTTATATAATGCATGCCTCAGCTCTCTGTCTAGACAGGCAAAGCTGTCAACGACCAATTTCTTCACTTCTGCATTTATTTGTAGCCTATTCAAATGGATTCACATCAGCTATGAAGCCTAATATGTTAATGAAATGTGCTGGGCCATATGTCTAACCCAGGTGTCACATGCAAAATTACACCTGGAATTAATGGGTATGAAGCATGACATCATATACCGTGTCACTTCATAGGACATGCAACTTTAAGTCCAAGGTTCAGGCTGAGGTGATTGACCATCTGAATAAGTCATGTCCCATTTTGATGTGCAACCTAATGGAAAATTTGGGAAGTTTCTTTTTTAACTTAATTTGAAGGATGGGACATCAGCCAACATGCTAATATCACCTGTCACACCAACCTTCCCACAGACTCGCAGATCAAATCCATAACAGATGGCCTGATGCTTAAAGTACTGTAGATGTAACCTGCATCAATCCACAGAGGACACGACGTGCCAGCTGCGACGCCTCACAACCAGACCAACATTTCTGCCATTTAAAATATCTTTATGCAGGACTTTTCATTTCCAATGACCTTTTCAAGGTGATTTACAAATTAAAAATAAAGGCACTTACTTTTTAGGACTTGGTAGATGTTGTGAGGCAGTTCATGGAAAGTTTAGGGCAAAGTATTGCCTTAAAACCTAAATAGTAGCTGTAGTGCAGTGTTTAAAACTTTGGCCTACTGATCAGAGGGTTGTGTGTTTAAATCCCAGGACCACCAAACTGCCAGTGCAGGGCCCTTGAACAAGGTCCTCAACAGCTTAATTGCATAAAGGAGAAAAAAAAAGTAAGTTCTTTGAATGAATGCATCTGCTAAATGCTGATTTGATCTATTCTTAAAAATAATACAGTGAGGGAAAACATTATTTAAGCTTGTTACTTGTATAAAAGACATCTGGGTGCCAGAAATCTTGCTGATTGATAGGGGATCAAATACTTATTTCACTCATGAAAATGCAAATCAATTTATAACTTTTTTAAACTGCGTTTTTCTGGATTTTTTGTCGTTGTTGTTGTTCTGTCTCTCACTGTTAAAATAAACCTACCATTAAAATTATAGACTGATCATTTCTTTGTCAGTGGGCAAACATACAAAATCAGCAGGGGATTAAATCATTTTTCCCTCACTGTAGGTAATGCTTGAAAGCAATTCTAAAGTAAGGTGTCAGTGCCTTAATTTTGTTGTTTGATGTTGTCCTTAACTGCAAATATATTTAAACACAGTATAGATAGATAGATAGATAGATAGATAGATAGATAGATAGATAGATAGATAGATAGATAGATAGATAGATAGATAGATAGATAGATAGATAGATAGATAGATAGATAGATAGAAATTCTCAGCAACAAACTGCAGTTGAGAATCTACCAGAAGTGCAAAGAGTGGCATTATACAAATTAAGAAAGTGCTAGTTAAACATGTATATATACAATAAATAATTAACAAGGCTGTGGGCAGTGAAAAAGTGCACTATCTATTTAATAGATAACAGTATAAACAGTAAATTACACCAGCTTCTAAGACAAAATACCCTAGTAGGTAAAAATACATGTACATATATGTAAGTGTTAGTCATAAATGTACTATGTAAGAGATGTTTACATTGTGTCCATGGATAATATGCAATGTACAGTATATACAGATATATAAAGATAACCTCTGATCTATTCTATGAATCCATAGTTATATTGAGACAATACAGAACAGAGCAGCAGGATGGTTTAGGGTTAAGTTTACTAGTGTAATTGTTTTGGGGAAGAAGCTGGCCATGAGCTTGCTTGTTCTGGTACTCATGTTCCTGTATCTCTTTCTGGAATGATCTGGAATATTGACAGTTCAGTCAGTCAAGTAGTGCAAAGAAGTATGGCTGTTGTGGAGTAAATTATCTTACACACCAGATAGCAAAGAGCAGAAAAAGCTGAACGGAGAGTTCAATCCTGCAGTAGGTTAACACACATCTAGGGTTTTTGACCTCTAGTTGTGTACTGGGATAAACCAACCACCTAAAAACAATGTCTTCTGTTTTTTAGACAGATAGAAAACAGGAGTCTGGCTGAACGGCACATTGCAGAAAATGTCATATATAAATGTCAAATGTATATCTAATATTCCCCATTAAATGAGTGAAATAAACTGAATATAATATTGTTAAACTTATTTCTAGACATTTGTAAAACTAATCCCAAGCTTTGAATTGATTTTGTTTTATTGGCAGATCATTTTGACAATTTTTTTTGTTTGTTTTTTGAGGGTTTATTTTTTGTTATGTATTTAGGTTATTTGATTTGTTTGATATTTTCCATGTCTTGTCAGAAATACAAGTATAAATAGCAATTGTTTTGATTTAATTGATGCATTTATGCAGAATGGATTGCAAGCTGGACCTGAATTCATATTTTTGTAAAATTTTCTAAAGCAACCTTATTCACTCCATGGCTTGTTTATTAATTTGAACATTTCTGCATGTAAACGCTTTTAGCATGGAACCATCTTATCCACCCATGCTAGGGATTTTGAGGTAAAATCTTGATTTTTAAAAAGTTTTCTCTCTGCCTGCTAGATTTTTCTTGTTAGCACTGGCACTTTTTGCACTTTCTTTTGCACAGCCAAAAATAAAAAAAAAAGCATTTAAAATAGCAGCAGTGAGAGAGCAAGGCTGGCAAATGGGCAGTCCATTCATGTGCTCATTTATAAATGGCCTCTTGCTGATGCTGGACCATGGGCGGTTTATGTAAGTCATGCCACCATTAAATAGAGTTATAAGAGGTTAAGATGAGATATGTTAATAGAAGTTAATGAACCCAATCTGACCTGTATATGCAAATACTGAATATGCACCTGAGTGTAGGCAGAAATGTCGCCACATATTTTTAAAAAAAAAAAAACGTGTTTCCGTTTCAGGCAAATTTCTGTTTTTGTGTCTTAGTGTGATGCAAAAATGTTCTCTGTGTGCAAGATTCAGCCTTGAGACTCGGCTGTAATCGGTCTCGTTAGAAGGGAAGCAGACTGAGAAGAGAACTGTTGTCTCAGTGAACAGAACAGAACACAGTAGTTGAGCCCAAACTAAGATGTCACAGAGAATGGAGTGTGAAACCTGGGCACTGCTGGACCAGAGTTCTTAACTGGATTTTAATGCATCAGTAGCTTGGCAAAGCTAAGGAACTGCTGGCATAGCTCCTCTCAGTATCAATTGACTCTGTAATCCACAGGCACAGACATCTTTATCCTGCAGACATTTGTGGATTAACTCAATGTGGTATGTTAAAAAAACAAAAAAACAAGCAACCCAACAAAAAAACACGGATCGTGATCTGAGTTCTTTATTTTTTGAAGCTGAATTGATGGCAGATTTTTAGAACTAATCAGTTAGCTTTGATGATCAATAGAATTCAATGGATAAAACATGTAGAATAAATCCATCCATCCATCTTTTTTCTGTACTAGTTAACACGATTCTATACTATCTCTATTTAAATGTAAGCAAATGTCTGATATTGAGAATGTTAACTGCTTAAAAGGTCATGCGATGATTTTCCTCATGTCTCATCTCTTCTATCGAAGCACATATCCAGACGACACTGGATCGGAAGTTTGCACAAACCTTGTGCCACAAGCGACATTAAAAAAGACGTAGCAAAGACCGAAAGTGGTGTCGAAGATTCCACTTTCCACTCGAGTTGTTGTGGATAAGGTTTTCAATGAAACCCTTTGTATTCAAATGCAACGGAATTGCAAACAGAACAGAAGCATTTTCACTGAAGCTCTCCGATTTTTGGACCGCACCATCTTCAAAAGGAACAAAAGAGAAACTGAGGCGATGTAAATGAGCAGATGCATTACATAGTCAAAGCTAAGCATTTTTTTGAGATCCAAATAGCTGCAACTTTTCTAAAATACAGTAAGTGCATGTAAAAGTGCCGCGTCTATTCATCTTTCAGTATCTGTAGCTGAGTTCTATAGCTACTTCCGAAAACAATGTCAATTTCTTTGTCCAGGGAAGTAAATGGAGTTAAGTATAAGGCAGTTACAGAAGCAAATGCACTCTAAAAGGCAGGAACAGTAGTAAATCCAGCCTGATTTAAATGACGGACTTGTCTTTGTAATGCGATGAGCTTTTTCTTCGAAATAGGTGAGTGATGCATGACCTTCAGTTCTGCGATGCACCATTTCAAGTCTGCAAAGAGCGTTACGAAACAAGTGTCCTTGCAGCGCTTTAGATTCGCTGCATCTGGGTCAACAAAAGCCTGACTGCTCCAGATGACATCTGTGGAAGCGTTTCTTTTTAGCATCCAAATATGTAGCTTCCATATTCATTTCAAGCTGTGTTGGCTGAAGATGCTAATTTCTTCAAGCACTTTGCTTTATGTTCAGATTTTCACTTGCGTTCATGTCAGGTCACCTTGCTGAGCAAGCTACTCAGGGCTCAGATAAAATAAGTTACTTACTTCATTTGTTACATCGGCCTTAAAAATGCTACCTTAGATTCAGAAACGCTGTTCAGAGATTAGAAGAATTGTTTTGTCTCTACCTGCTTAAATTTACCAACGGGACGTGTTCGCAGTGCCCTCTTCATGCTGACTGGCAGAAAAACTCTAAAAACACAGTCTAAGTGGAAAAAAAAGGGAAAACGATCCTGAAGTTCTCCACATATCCAGCCAAGAAAGTGTGTTCTAGGTAGATAAGGGACAATGCTTTTATTCAATCCGCATTTATAAAGCAAGTTCAGGCCGAAAAAACAAAACAGAACTAAACTTTTTCCAGCCTCATTCTGTTTCAGCATCAGCTGTAGTGCATTTTAGAGCCATGTCGGGTTTATGAATAGATATTTCTTAGTAAAGTGCTATCCTTTTCCTGTCTTTTATTATGTTTCTGAAGAATGCATCATGCCATTGAAAATGGACCATCAAAGAAGATACTTCTTAAAGCATAGATTGATTGTTAAAGGGATTTTTTTCTGTAAAGTCTTGATTCTGCTCACAAATTCAAAGATCAGATACAATTGCTGCATTGTTCTATGTATACATTACTACCTGCTACACTTCAAATGAGTTATAAAACAAAAAAAAATGCTAGGATTAAATATGTTTTCTAGTTAATTCTAACAATACAGTTCTATGTGGTGTAGACAAATATACAGATGATAAAAAATTTAATTTTGGTCCACTGATCCGAAAGCCTTTTTCAGCCTCTTCATTAATGTGATCACCCTGAGCCGGAAAACAGACTGAGAAAAGCCCAAACACGAAACGTTTGCCAAGTTCAACATAGACATGATCGTTATCGTGATGTGTTTGTTACTGTCCAGAGTTTCATAAAGAGTTGTGAAGAGTAAAGTCATGATCATGGCGTACAAACTGGTGGGGAGGAACAGAGCTGTCTGGACGATTCCCATGACAGTCACACGCATATGGTTCTTCTGCTGAGGATGAGAGCAAGACCCAGTGGTCTGTTCCATCCTCTTGATGTGTCTCCGCAGGTAGAAAAAAGTTCTGCCCCAAGAGACTAACAAAGTGCAAGCCGGGCAAATTAAATAAACCAAAACCATTCGAGTAGACAGTTTGTACAGAGCTCTGTTTACAACTGTCTTTCCCTCAAACATTGTCACGTTCAAAGCGGCTCCCGGCGATGGGGTCAGGTACGATGCTGCCCCTATCGATAACGCAGACATAAGCAAGGTCTGGTCGAAGAGAAATCCGGCGAAAACTGCACCTTTAATATTTTTCTTAATCCAGAGGAAAACTTTCCAGTGTTGAGGGACGATTTTCATGTAGTAAAAAATGCTGATCCAGGCATTGATGGAGAAACTGGAGCAGTAGGCTTGCAAGATTATCGCCACGTTTACGACGAGAAGCCAGTCAGGTAGTGAAAAAAAGGACAGGACAACGGAGATCATGGTGAGCAACTGCTGAACCGTGGAATTGCCTAACACTGCCGCTAGTAAGACGTGCATAGGTTGACGAAGGCTTGCTCCTACAGCTGGCTTACAGAGGCAGAAAATGAAGAAGATGTTCAGGATGGTGGAGCAGATGCAGAACGGGCTGCAAACGATAGCGAAGGGCAGATTCTTCATTTCTATGACTATGGCCATCTTGTCATCTCTAGTGACTCTGAATTGTTGCTGTCTTTTTTATACCAGAATTTTAGTGTAATTCAACCCACATGAGTTTTGAAAGATGGGCTATGTTAATATGATTTAATGGGCCTTGAATGACCAGCGTATGCAAAAACCTAGCATTCATCTAGGCACAATGTTAATAATATCGGGATTTATGTACAGTATAAAATTTAAGGGTTCCTTTAAAGTGGAGAAAATGTGCTAAAATGTTAGGTTATGTTATTTTCTACAGTAGTATTTATGCTAATCTGATCCAGTGAAGTAAGATTCTGATTATATTTGGATGTAAAAATTCATCATAAATGCTGTAGTGGACTGGACAGAGAAAGTCATCAGGAAGAAATAAGTTTATCCCTAAGCTAAGATAAAAAAAAATAAATATATATATATATATATATACACGCAGTATACTCTGGGTATGAGCACATATATTTATTTATCTCTTTATTTATCTAGATCAAACTAATTCTCCTAATCTGCCACTTCCTCTACCTGCTGTCAGTAACAAAGTGTATGATTCTGCACAAATCGCTCAAATCAGGACGATTGAAAGCCATCTGTTCAAGCCTCCTGACACACCTGACTCAGCTCATCAGCTAATTAGTAGAATTTGGTTTTTGGATCACTAAAATGTGCAGAATTCAGGATCATGCAGAATTGGGGCTCATTTGTACTCGATGAGGAGTGTAGATCATGTAGGCCTAACAGTAACTGTGTGACAAATGGCAGTTAATGTCATGTAGTTAATAGAGAGAGATTATATTGAACTACGCTGACCTATTAGTTTCTCAGGAGCTCTTGGTTGCACAATTGCATATGAATATAAATTGCTGGAAAAAGGTCATTATTTACATTTACATTATTTACTCTCCAAATGAGGATGGGGGGGGGGGGGTATGGTGGCTTGGTGGTTTGCACGTTTGCCTCACACCTTTAGGGTTGGGAGTTCGATTCCCGACTCCGCCATGTGTGTGTGGAGTTTGCATGTTCTCCCTGTGCCTTGGGGGTTTCCTCCCAGGTACTCCGGTTTCCTCCCCCAAAGACATGCATTGTAGGTTGATTGGCATCTCTAAATTGTCCGTAGTGTGTGATTGCGTGAGTGAATGAGAGTGTGTGTGTGTGTGTCTGTGTGTGTGTGTGTGTGTGTGTGTGTGTGGGCGCGCCCTGTGATGGGTTGGCACTCCGTCCAGGGTGTATCCTGCCTTGATGCCCGATGACGCCTGAGATGACGCCACAGGCTCCCCGTGACCAGAGAATAGATCGGATAAGCGGTAGACAATGAATGAATGAGGATGAGGTTTACTTCTGAGTCAAAGTCCTCTCAAGGTTTCTCTCTCATATCATTTCAAGGACTGCCACCTCAGGCTTGCTCATTAGGAACAAATATTAGGGATAATAGTACTTTAAACCTTATCACTTTTATTCTATGTTTTCAAACTTCTGTAAAGCTGCTTTGAGACAATGCCCATTGTTAAAATGCTATATTTATAAATTAAACTGAATATTTAACAGAACAAACCAGTGTGGAAGTGAACATCTCAGTGAACCGAAGAATATTTTATAGGGAACTTCTCTGAGCTTAAATACACAAGTTGTTTCCATTTTATTCGCTTACGTAATGTTATATAATACACTATTATTTTATGGAAATCTCATTTGATTGGCTAATACCACATACCTACAGACACTCATTATATCATCACTCCTTATATCATATTTGCATGTGTAATGTTCCACAGCTGATGTAGAATTTCTGTCAAGTATTTGCAATGGACCGGCATTTCCAAACAGCCATGTAAATCATTCTCAGGATAAATTTGCATGATTCGGGAAATGGAAAGTTTGTCGGTAATGTTGGTGTGATTGTGTTATGAAACTGATGGCGAACACCATAATGTTTTCAAGGCTTCGTTTCAGTAAGGAGATCATATTTACAGCATTATGCAGGGATTCGTGTAATTATTCACAGCAGGGATTCATCTGCTCGCGTTATAAAACATCCAAAGCGGCACGTAGATTTCAGTGGCAACTTGCTTTGCAGATAAATTATTGACCTTGTGACCTCAGTGAACACAACTGGCAAAATGCTGAGAAAAGCAAAACAAAGGAAAACTAAACAAAAAAAACCCAACTTTTTTTTTTTTATTAAACATATATTTATTTACAGTATAGCTGTACAATTATACAAAACAGGCCATCTAAAATAATCCATTGGTTAGATAGAAAATAGAGGGAGTAACATAGTACAAGGACACTTTCATTTAAAAAAGAAAAGGAAAAAGAACTTTATTTTTTATTCTGATGAATAAAAAGTACTGAATGTTAATAGATGAATCATTTTGTGATGAGATGTACATGTGAATAAATGTAAGCATGTCATTCACCCGGCAGAAAAAGACACCTCTACAGACACAGCCTACATCTGCGCGTGGACGAGTTTCATTTCCGACTACGGCACTCTGACTACTGACTACTAACTCTGACGCGTGTTCTGCTTTTTTACGTCAAGCGTTCTGTTTGAAAGAAAAGCTAAAAAAATGAATTGACTGAAACACTGTTTAAAGAAGAATGGTAATACAATGTCAAACAAAGGATAATGAGGAATTATTTAAAGGCTGGTATTGTCAGATTCCTCTGAGTACTGGATTCGTGCTAAAACCTATGTTTTGCCAAACTGTTGGCTGTCAATAAGTTCAATTACTGTGTGAACACCAACCTTCAATTTCACATGCGGGAAGGATTTCAAATGACTAGACTTGGACTAAATAGAGAAAACGCTGTGTAGAGTTTCAGTCATCGGAAAGCTGGCATGATATTTCACACCGTAACAATGACATTTTTTTTATATTAAAAAGATCATTATTCACGTTACCTTATGTTCAAATATACATTTTACCAACACCCAGATTTTCAACCCATTTTCCATTCCAACTTCATCACCAGTGCTCTGGTTCGAGACGTCCTTCCAGGACCCGAGTCTGAAACTCCGGTTGCGCTCAAATCTGGAAACGTCCTTGATTTCTGCCAACACTCATGGATAATATTTAGCCTTGTCTACATTATTCTCAATGGACACATTCAAATAATAGGTCCCATGAAAACAAATTACAGTAGTGCAATGAAAAGATGAACAAATAGAGTTTTCCATACTCCATACTCTTGCAGCGAGCCTTTTACTGTATCTCCAGCCGTTATAGGAGGGGGGGGGGGAGCATTATGGTAGGCGTAGTGTTGGTGAGTTTGTGGATAATAGCATTACACGTTTAGTCCAAAAAGTCTCCAAAAATAACCGGATACTGCTTCTTTTTTAGGATTTAAGGAAATAAAGAAATATTGTCCAAGAAATGCAGGGACTTTCCTGAAAACACCATCACCAGACAGCACAACCCCAGACCCGCTACTCCAGGCCAACAGGCTGGGCATCTAATATCTACTACCTACCCATATCCAAAGATCCCTACAGTGAAGCAAAGGATCTTGTCCACGCAACTCAACTCACGCTAGGTAAAGTTCGCACCAGAAGCGTGCAGAAGGACAAAACTTGAGGAGGGACGATCGGCGGCTACAAGGCTTCCATCAGATGTAGTACTCCTTCATACTGTCCCTTATACACTGGTTCAGGTGAAGTTCTGCCCTGTAGGCAGCTTCGAGGCTATGCCTGTGCTCCTTCTCCTGGATGCTGGTAGTCCTCTGAATCTGCCGGTGTTGGTACAGGAAGCGTGCCATCACGGCCAGCACGCAGAGCGTGACGAACACCACAGCTGTGACCACGCCTGCAGCCAGAGAAGAGGTTCAGCTTATTACCTCATCACTGAGTCTTCATAATTCAAGCCACCACTGTTTATGGTTTAACTCTGGAGGAATTCTAGGATTGTATAACAGGCTTATTTGATTCATCAAATAATGTGTTTTTGCCTTAAACAGTTAACAATTATTTAACAAATTGTCTGTTTCAATCTGCTAGCCTTTGCCTCAATGAGCTGTATATTATGTGACAAACCAAGAGTAAAGCACCTGAGACTCTTTCATGATGCTTTCTGGGGGATATTTTATTACCACCCTCCTTTATCGGTACACGCAATGCACAAAACATAATCAATGTAGTGGTTACACTTTTCAGAAATAGAATCCAGCAAAAGAGAAGATGAGCACAAAGAACCTGTAGGATCGCTTGTGCTAATTACACACTCCAGTGACTCTTATAAATGGTGCAATAAACCAGATTGTGGCAATATACAGTACCGCACCTCCAATTACAGCCGAATCTCTTGGGGTGTCTTCTTCACGATGCTTGTTATCTGTACCAACCTCTTCCCCATGGTCTGCAGAATGAGGGCAGAAAAATCATAAAAAGAAATGTACAAACTTGCTTTTGGACATAGTATTAATCAGGGAGTTTTGGGTTTTAGAAGTACCTAAAAACAGTAGCTGTTTGGAAGCAAAAGAAAAAAATAAGTTACCTAGACGGGATTTAGTGGTTGATAAATCTGCCAGTGCTCCACAATTAGACTCCAGCAAATGACCTCGTATGCTGACCAGAGAGCTCCCACGGTTCAGCAGAGCTGCCTTTAGTGGAGCCAAGTGATTGTACTGAACTGACGAAAAGCAGCCGATGAAACCTTTGGATCCCGCTTGCGCTACTTCCTCGTCTAGTGCTTCAGTTTCTGCTAAGAAAAACGACATGATTAAAGCGGTAATAGTAATTATTACTAGCACTTATACCATGACCTGCCAATCATCTGAGGCAAAATGATTGAAAACTACGGTACCTTTGTGAAGACTATTAAAGAAACGCTCACGTCTCGGCTAAGAATATAGAAGAATGGCGACGCTAAAGTCAGACTTTTAAAGCCTTTTGATGATTTAATGTCTGTTTTTAGTCACTGTTTTCAAAGCCAGTGCAGTCTCTTGGGAACGTAACCTTGTTTTGTCATATGAATTAATATTTAATCTCCCAAATACAAGTGTGACACTTTGAGTTTCTGAATAAGAGATTAACGTCTCTGTGGAGGAAAAAAGTGCAGAGTGTACTTAAAAATCCATTTGGCCTTCACTTAATGACAAAAGTGCAAATTTCTATGCATATATGTTTGCTTTTGGAGAGGCATGATAAGCAGAGGGACAAATTTAAGCATTCTGGGATTTTTTTTAATAATAATAAAAGATGCATTCATTCAATCATTGTGATCTAGTCTTCTTTTTTTTTAACTAAAAGAAAAAGTTCACTAAATTAAACAAACACTAAGACATCCAATAACCTTTTTTTCTACAGGATGGCTTACGTACATTGTTCTCTTACCTGTAATTTTTCCTAGGGTTAGTGATCTCATTGAGTTAAAGTCAGTGTCCTGTGAGAGGGTGTACTTTTTATTGTCTTGATCGACCTACCGAAAAAAAAAAAAAGCAGACAAAAACTTTGAGCAATTCAGTTCGGTTTTGATCCATATTCACCTTTTAACAACAGACTAAGCAGCTTCCCAGAATTCGGGAGGACTTGAGGAAGAAACCTTGAGAAGAACCAAATTCGAACCTGATACCTGATTATATATAATTATAATTCTCAGTACAGTATGCAGGTGAAGAGAGGTTGTTCTATTGGGAAATAATTTGTCTAATTTTTAGCATTTGTTTCTCAAAAGAACAAAATCATCTGCCAATCAAATAAGACAATTCAAGACTGGTGTGAGTAAAATATCTAGAAATTGGTTTTAATAATCATATATCTGGTTTATTCTAATCTTATAAAGACACAACTAAATTTAAGATGAGGTAAGATTAGTTTAGCATGAACGGTGAAGAAGAACGCTAGGACAACACAAGGACGAGTCAATGTAGAAATCTAAAGTAGCAAGGGTAAAATATTTGGAGATCCAATTCCTTAGGTCAGGTCTGATAAACACTAGCTAGAATTCAGCGATTCCAGTTTTCAAAGCATGAACCGGTGTAGTTTCTGTAGCAGATCCTCCCTCTGTTGTTTTTATTTATCCAAAAACACAGACATTTGTGTATAAATGATTTAGCTGAAGGCTGCTCATTAGACCAGAGACTAGCTACGAGGCTGAAAGAGAGAGAGAGAGAGAGAGAGAGAGAGAGAGAGAGAGAGAGAGAGAGAGAGAGAGAGAGAGAGAGAGAGAGAATTCACAGACATCAATTTTCATTTTATTTATTTCCTCTGGTCTGATTAGCAAGCTGGCTTTTATGTGCATAACACACACAACTCACACACACACACACACACACACACACACACACACAATGAAATTTAAAAGTAAAACATAATTCAATAGAAATTATATTTCCATAATAAAATGGAAATAAAATGGAATAAAACTAAAAAATATACAAAAAATAGAAAATAATATAGCATATGCATGTATGTATATAATTGTCTGATTAATGGCATAAGATAATTATTAATTGTTGTCACTGTTCACTTATATAAATATTCACTTATTTTCCTTCAGTAAAGGAAAGGAAAATTTCCAAGAAAAATCCAAGGAATTTCATGGAACTGCATGAATTGTACTAATTGGAGTCGCTTCAGCGTATCCATGTGGGAGCAGAAAGTGTTCTACGTTATACAGTTTACGTGTATTATATTATACCAAATACATTTCATCATAATCCGACTGCTTAAGTACTGACCCGAATCGACTCCTCTGTGCGCTGTTAAAGTGTTCAGTTGGATATAGATTACGTACCTGCACGTAGACGTCTTTTCCTTCTCTGTGAAGTCGGAGTCGGTGAAGCTTCCCATCCGCCAGACTGGTGAGCACGGGGCTGAAGACGCTGGGCTTTTGCTCCTTATGAAGCCGATACCAAATCTGCAGACTCCCTATAGGATGACATGAATGAGAAAACACCCTGAATTCACTTCAGGAAATAACGTCACATAAATAACAAATGATAACCGTATCACTGTGCCGTTATCAAAATTTCACAATAATTACAAGGTACCTTAACATAATACCATGTGCAATATCATACATCACACCTTGTGCAATATCACATCATGTACAAACCCGATTCCAAAAAAGTTGGGACACGGTACAAATTGTGAATAAAAACAGAATGCAATGATGTGGAAGTTTCAAATTTCAATATTTTATTCAGAATACAACATAGATGACATATCAAATGTTTAAACTGAGAAAATGGATCATTTTAAGGGAAAAATAAGTTGATTTTAAATTTCATGGCATCAACACATCTCAAAAAAGTTGGGACAAGGCCATGTTTACCACTGTGTGGCATCCCCTCTTCTTTTTATAACAGTCTGCAAACGTCTGGGGACTGAGGAGACAAGTTGCTCAAGTTTAGGAATAGGAATGTTGTCCCATTCTTGTCTAATACAGGCTTCTAGTTGATCAACTGTCTTAGGTCTTCTTTGTCGCATCTTCCTCTTTATGATGCGCCAAATGTTCTCTATGGGTGAAAGATCTGGACTGCAGGCTTGCCATTTCAGTACCCGGATCCTTCTTCTACGCAGCCATGATGTTGTAATTGATGCAGTATGTGGTCTGGCATTGTCATGTTGGAAAATGCAAGGTCTTCCCTGAAAGAGACGACGTCTGGATGGGAGCAAATGTTGTTCTAGAACTTGGATATACCTTTCAGCATTGATGGTGCCTTTCCAGATGTGTAAGCTGCCCATGCCACACACACTCATGCAACCCCATACCATCAGAGATGCAGGCTTCTGAACTGAGCGCTGATAACAACTTGGGTTGTCCTTGTCCTCTTTAGTCCGGATGACATGGCGTCCCAGTTTTCCAAAAAGAACTTCAAATTTTGATTCGTCTGACCACAGAACAGTTTTCCACTTTGCCACAGTCCATTTTAAATGAGCCTTGGCCCAGAGAAAACGCCTGCGCTTCTGTATCATGTTTAGATATGGCTTCTTTTTTGACCTATAGAGTTTTAGCCGGCAACGGCGAATGGCACGGTGGATTGTGTTCACCGACAATGTTTTCTGGAAGTATTCCTGAGCCCATGTTGTGATTTCCATTACAGTAGCATTCCTGTATGTGATGCAGTGCAGTCTAAGGGCCCGAAGATCACGGGCATCCAGTATGGTTTTCCGGCCTTGACCCTTACGCACAGAGATTGTTCCAGATTCTCTGAATCTTTGGATGATATTATGCACTGTAGATGATGATAACTTCAAACTCTTTGCATTTTTTCTCTGAGAAACTCCTTTCTGATATTGCTCCACTATTTTTCACCGCAGCATTGGGGGAATTGGTGATCCTCTGCCCATCTTGAATTCTGAGAGACACTGCCACTCTAAGAGGCTCTTTTTATACCCAATCATGTTGCCAATTGACCTAATAAGTTGCAAATTGGTCCTCCAGCTGTTCCTTATATGTACATTTAACTTTTCCGGCCTCTTATTGCTACCTGTCTCAACTTTTTTGGAATGTGTAGCTCTCATGAAATCCAAAATGAGCCAATATCTGGCATGACATTTCAAAATGTCTCACTTTCAACATTTGATAAGTTATCTATATTCTATTGTGAATAAAATATAAGTTTATGAGATTTGTAAATTATTGCATTCCTTTTTTATTCACAATTTGTACAGTGTCCAAACTTTTTTGGAATCGGGTTTGTACAATATGTTCTTAGTTCCCTAGCACCTTTTGTGTACATTTGAATACACCAATCAGGCATGAGATCACCTGCCTAATATTGTGTTGGTCCCCCTTTTGCTGCCAAAACAGCCCTGACCCTGTACTCATGCACTATGTATTCGGACACCTTTCTATCAGAACCAGCATTAACAGCAATTAGAGCAACAGTAGCTCGTCTGTTGGATCGGATCACACGGGCCAGCCTTCACTCCCCACATACATCAATGAGCCTTCGCTGCCCATGACCCTGTCGTCGATTCACCACTGTTCCTTCCGTGGACCACTTTTGAGAGATACTGACCACTGCAGACCGGGAACACCCCACAAGAGCTGCAGTTTTGGAGATGCTCTGATCCAGTGGTCTAGCCATTTTTCCTGCTTCTAACACAACAAAATGTTGGGGACAAAATGTTCCCTTGCTGCCTAATATATCCCACCCACTAACATGTGCCATGATGAGGACATCATCAGTGTTATTCACTTCACTTGGCAGTGCTCATAATCTTATCTTATCTTATCTTATCTTATCTTATCTTATCTTATCTTATCTTATCTTATCTTATCTTATCTTGATGAATGGAAAATACAGTTGGATGTGAACAGTATATTATTCAATATCGACCACAGGGATGTTTTTATTTTTCTCTACAATAACTGCTATAATCTTTATATAATAAATGTTGTGCTTTTTTTGTTACACAATTATTTCAGGTCATTTCATGTCCTAAAACTAAACCTTAAGGCTGAATTCACAGAACTTTAAAGTCTCCTAGGATTTTTGTCATATATTTTTTAACATATCCAAAGGAACCAGGACCTCGGCGTAAGATGAAGAGCCATGTATATGCGTGTATATATAGGTCAATGTCGGCCCTGATGGTCTGTCTAAAATATTCATGTATAAATATTCATTTCATCTCTGCCTCTAGCTCTTTGCTCAATACTGAGCGTGTCAATACGCATATTAGTACCTCGCCCACACACGTGACTCACGGGAGCCGGGACACAAAGAGGGTTTTGTCTGATCAAGTGGAGCGAGGTCAATTCTGAGTTTTGCGCTTAGCCTTAAAAAAAAAAAAGACTGCGATGTATTCGAGAGGCTGTCAGAATTGCGCTCGTATATGTAGAGGATTATGAAGGATAACGTTGTGTGTTATCCTGCGCTGTTTACAGAGGTGTTAATTGGCCGAGCGCAATAATGCTTTGACTGCAGAGGAACTCCGGGGTGTTCTTCATCCCTGCACTGGATGTGTGTATGCAAGCAAGCTTTTTTTTTATTATTATTTTTGGGAATAAAAATAACAATAACATTAAAAGATTAAAAGTCTAGTGTTATGTGAGCATTTTAGTTTTTTTTTATTCTTATTTTTTTATGTAATGCACAAAATACCACTTACTGCCAGGAAATTCTACCTTTAGATGATACAGCATAAGTCTAGCAGCCCCCCCCCCCCCCCCCCCCCGAAATAGTGCTAGTGTCTGTTGTGCAGATATGAAAAAATGAGGTGCTGCTTGTGCAACTTCCCTGTAAGCAGCTACAGTTAATGCAGAACCCATTGTCTGGTATTTTTAGTTTTATTCAATTCACCATTGCTCCTTATATTTATTCGCTAACACAACTAGTTTGTTTTTCTGGCTCTCTTCCTCTCTCTTTCTCTTTCTCTTTCTCTCGCTATCTCTCCCTCTTCCTCTCTCTCTCTCTCTCTCTCTCTCTCTCTCTCTCGCTATCTCTCCCTCTTCCTCTCTCTCTCTCTCTCTCTCTCTCTCTCTCTCTCTCTCGCTATCTCTCCCTCTTCCTCTCTCTCTCTCTCTCTCTTCCTCTCTCTCTCTCTCTCTCTCTCTCTCTCTCTCTCTTGCTACCTCTCTTTCTCTCTCTCTCTCTCTCTCTCTCTCTCTCTCTCTCTCGCTATCTCTCCCTCTTCCTCTCTCTCTCTCTCTCTCTCTCTCTCTTTCTCTCTCTCTCTCTCTCTCTCTCTCTCTCTCTCTTGCTACCTCTCTTTCTCTCTCTCTCTCTCTCTCTCTCTCTCTCTCTCTCCCTCTCTCTTTCTGCTCTCACAGTCTAGCACCCCTGCTGCTCGAGCTGCACATATGACTATTAGGGAAACATTCTGTTGAACTGAATAAGATGGATAACTGGATAAAATGTCTAAAAAATATTTAAATATAAATAAATATCTAAATATTCATAAAACATCTTAAAAATATCTCAATCTAAATCTAAATTAATATCTAAATATCTAATATAATCTTAAAAATATCTAAATCTAAATAAATATTTAAATATCTGACATAAAGTCATAAATAAATATACATAAATAAATATGCCCCAAATAAAGCAGGGACTTTTCAGTTTTTACAATTTTTACTTTCTCTACCTCTCTCAATCTTTGCTTTTTGTACATTAATATATGACTCATTCGTCATTCTTGTTTTGAACCCATCCTTCCATTTTCCATCTTTCTGCCTTTCACTACATGCAATTCCTCAAACTCTTTTCATCCAGTTCCATTAAACTTCATACAACCATTCGAACCATTAGCTCCTGTAACTCCACTGAGTTTAATCTCTTAATCTCTCTATTTTTCATATTGTGAGGATTGATGATACCTATGCTGTGCAACACAGAGACTGCACTGGATCTTCCCTTTATCTTACTGGATCTTAGCTCAGTGAACTTTCCAAATGCAGCTTACAAAATGTGTGCTCTTTGCTATTTTTCCTAGACACAACACGGTCCTGCGCTGTTGATGTCGGTAAATTTCATGGCAGGAGAAAGCGTCAAAACGGCGTCCCACAGCAAAGCAAATCAACAGTCACCTTGTCATGGCGTTTAGGCAAATGGGAAATTTGAGCTTCAGCGGAGCACTTGAATGCAACATAAATCGCATTTAATGGGTTCGGCTGTGAGGCTGCGCTCGTTTACAAAGAGACTGTTTGAACCGCAAGACTGCTTGAGCTGACATTTTGAATAGCTCATGATTACAGAGCAGACTCTTAGAAGTCGATGGCCTCGTGGCACCCGTCTAATTAGCAAAAGACAATATCAATATGAGAGTTATAAATCTTTCATGGGCTAATTGTTCTAAACTCAGAGGTGAACGTACTATAAGCGATGACATGTTATCGCTCATTGAAACTGCCTTGCAACATATCCCATAACATTATTATTGTGTCACAGAGCTAGTGCTAAATTGTTAAGCTTATTAAAAGTGTACGTTTTTTTTGTTTTTTTGTTGTTTTTTTTTCTCTTACCGTTGCGAGCGAGGATAACCGCTATGTACTGCTGGGTGAAGGTGTTGATGGTGAGTAGCATAGCAGGACTCTGTGTGGTGAGGAAGCTTAACGCCATGTTGTCTCTGGATTTGCTGTATGTAGAGGACGAGGAGGAGGGAACCTGTGTCCTGTTCTGTATGACGGAGAAAGGCTCCTGGAACGTGTACATCACTGAGGAACCTCTCTCGAAGGACACGGATACCTCTGGAGAGGCAGAGGAGAAGCAGATTTGTTAGCATATACTTTTGTATTATCTTTCTGAGAACTGAAGTGAACAGAACACACACACACACACACACACACATACACATGCCTGATATTGTTTACATGCACACGTCACTTTAATATTTGTAATATAACTTGAAATATTATATCTGTGTTAACTATCTCTGCTGCTGTTCTTGCACCCACTGTACAACACTGTTCTTTTTTGCACACAGTCGGCGTTATGTGTCTTGTTTGTCTGCACTGTCTCGTCATTCCCTGCACTTATGTTGTATGTTTAGTTTAAAAATTCTGCACCTTAGTTTAGCTTCATGTTTGTCCATATCACCCTGTATTTTATTTAGTACCATATCCAGTGGAACCTCAGCATACGGATGCCCTACCTTCCGGATTTTCGTCTTAAGAATTGAAATTTTCATAGGCATATGAAGCATTTTCAGCATATGAACAAATTAACCGAACTGAACCAAGTTGTGCGTACATCCGGGATCCGTTCAAAACTTGTTTGCGTCAGTGGAAAGCCAAGCAAAGCGACTTTACGAATTTTACAGATTGTTTTTCAGTCAGTGAAAGCTGTTCTGAAAGGGTCAACCCACGATACCAACGTTGCCTTTGGCATGACTTTAAACACTGGGTGGTTTTTCTGGAGTTTTTTATTGTCGACAGATCGGTGGCATGGGTGCTCTGTTTTATTTTTAGCCCAAGCTTGGTGGCATGACTTCCTGTGAGGACCCTTGACATGGAATGCTTGGCTTGGGTCAGTTCTTTGTAAGCAGCCATACAGTTTACGTACGCTTCGTATTTGTAATATTTTTGGGCGGCTGGAACGGATTATCTGCATTTACATTATTTCTTATGGGAAAATTCATTTCGCAGTACAAATTTTGCCCTTAAGAACTCGCCTCCAGAACAATTATGCCGAGGTTCCACTGTACTGTCACGACACTGCTCCTAAAGCAAAGACTAGCTGTGTAAGTGCAGACAGAGTGCAAAAAAGCGTAGGGTTTCAGGAAAGTTAAAAAACAATATATCATATTTACACGAGTAATTAAAAGTTTTACTCTGACACTTGAAATTGAAGTGCGTCCTGTTTTCATTTCTCATCATTAAATCGTTGTTAAAAAAAAAAAAAAAACAACTAGCCACTGACCAGAGACATTAGAGATTTGGGTAAGAAACACATCTGAGGGGGAAAAAGCTAACAGCATTATTTCAGCATTTAAGCTCCCACAGAACAACATGACTTTCATTAATGAAAGATCAAAAAGACCTCTCCAAGAATCAACCAGGGAAGAGGCCAAGAACTGAAAAGTCGCTCTGACTGAAATCCAAAGGTTATGCCATAAAGACAACCATCTCATCAACGGTCCACTAGGGTTTCTTTTTTTTGACCAGGGAGAAGTAAAACTAGACAAAAGACACACTTTAAAATTTCTCTTGACTTTGCCCAGAAAGCACCTAAAGGTCATGAGAAAAAGATTATCTGGCCACAATGGTCTGAAGACCAAGCATTACATCCCTAACTGGGGAAATCCAAGCCCCACTGATATATTTCACTTCATTCATTTATTTATTTATTTTTTCGAAGCAGGACTGGAAGGCATGTCAAGACAGATCAATGGATCAAAGTACAGAAACCTGCCTTGAGGAAAACCTTCTCAAGATTCAACAGCCCTCAGGACCTTAGACAGGGGTGAAGGTTCACCTTCTAACATCCCAGTGATGTGAAACACAAAACAATATAACGCAGGGCTAGAACGGATACGAACCTGATTGAATATCTCTAGAGACACCCGAAAATTGCAGCCATGCTGTGTTCCTCATCCAAATTGATCAGGCTTGAGAGGTTCTCAGACAAGACATCCAGATGTGCCACAAGTCTGGGTACTTCATGTTTATCAACAAAGCGCCGAGTAAATGAGATGTGAATTTGATTTTATGGGATTTTTATTCCTGTTCAGAAGCCTGAATTGAACCCATTTTAAAGTGAAGAAGAGGACTTTATTATCACCACATATATTACAGCACAGTGGAATTCTTTTCTTCGCATATCCCAGCTGAGGAAGTTGGGGTCAGTGCATAGGGGCAGCTATGATGCAGCACTCCTGCAGCAGAGAGGATTGAGGGCCTTGCTCAACTGCCCAACAACAGCCCAACAAACCACTTGCCCAGATAATTGGGGATCCTTGTAGAGATTCTTGGACACTCCACCATGTAGAAATTTTCAATCTACTGCATATTCTTAGGTTTTTATGTGATTTGTCTCTACAATTTAGTTACAGTTCAACCATCAGATTCCTCAGAACTGACACTGATACTTTAGGGCTTCTAAAAGACTCTATTTCTATATCATTATAGGGTTGATATACCCTATATTTTGGGGGGCAGTGGTGGCTCAAGTGGTTAAGGCTCTGGGTCGTTGATCGGAGGATCGGGGTTCAAGCCCCAGCACCACCCAGCACCACCCAGCACCACCCAGCACCACCCAGCACCACCCAGCACCACCCAGCACCACCCAGCACCACCCAGCACCACCCAGCACCACCCAGCACCACCCAGCACCACCCAGCACCACCCAGCACCACC
This sequence comes from Hemibagrus guttatus, assembly GCA_033459395.1. Classification (NCBI taxonomy): domain Eukaryota; kingdom Metazoa; phylum Chordata; class Actinopteri; order Siluriformes; family Bagridae; genus Hemibagrus; species Hemibagrus guttatus. The sequence goes on along the minus strand of JAUCMX010000006.1, from coordinate 28,367,811 downwards.
CAGCACCACCCAGCACCACTGTTGGGCAATTGAGCAAGGCCCTTAACCTTCTCTGCTCCAGGGGCGCGGTATCATAGCTGCCCCTGCGCTCTGACCCCAACTTCCTCAGCTGGGATATGCGAAGAAAAGAATTCCACTATGCTGTAATGTATGTGTGGCGATAATAAAGGCTTCGTGCCCCACTTCTTCTTCATTAGGCAGACATCCTAATCCACAGTGTCTTACATTTTTATCTCATTTTAAACAACTGAGCAATTGACGGTTATGGGCCTTGCTCGGGGCTGAGCAGCGGCAGCTTGGTAGACCTAGAATCGAACTCACAACCGTCTGATCAGTAGTCCAATGCCGTAACCACTAAGCTACCACATTCCCTACTCGCAATACTCCACGTAATACAACTGCACATTTACATTTACGGCATTTGGCAGATACCCTTCTCCAGAGCGACTTACATTTATACAACTGAGCAATTGAGGGTTAAGGGCCTTGCTCAAGGGCCTAGCAGTGTTAGTTTGGTAGTCCTGGGATTTGAACTCAAAACCTTAATCCAGCACCTTATCCACCTAGCTAATAAAAATCTTGAATGAAATTTGGAGACAGAGACAGCAGTTGTTTGAACAGCCATTGCTTTCTTGATCGAATATATTTTTGGAATTTTATTTCATTTCTATCACTATTTCACTAAACTACTTTTTCTTGTATGTACCCTGGACTTTCTTTAAACCAAACAACAATATGTTTATGAGCAAAAAAGTTTCATTATAGCATCAGTTGACCACTAGATTTAATTAAAGCTTGGTGAAGAGGCACCTTCCAATCAACAACCCAGACCTTTAACCAGTTGAGCCACCACTACCCCCGTGTAGCGTAATGCAACCAACTGAACGGGGAAAAAAGGAAAACAAAATGCTTTCTGAAGACGTTGTAAATCTCAGTAACAGAACAGATCACTTCCAATAGGTATTTTTGACATTCTGTGATCTATTTACACAGCTGTCAGTTATAAATTGCGTCTAGTATTTCACACTGTACAGCATCTTCTCACTCAGAAATGGATGAGAGTTGGATTACTTATAGCTGTAGTGACAGAAACATGACAGCTCTTCAGCGCACATCAAGATGAACATTTATATGAGAAGTGCTCAAGCTGTATTCTCTCTGATAAAACAACCTGTCCTTTTATTTAACCAAAATAATTACACCTTGTTATTTAGAAGAAGTCTGGATATACCAGGAGTGGCATATACTATTTGTGTAGAATATCTTGGCTGGCTTGAGGGGTTTTTTTTTTTTTCATTCCTTCTTTCTTTCTTTCCTCTTCTCTTCCAAGCAATGAATAGCATGCATGATTATAATAGCAACCAAGATGAGTAATGGACTTGAACAAAGACGAGCCAAAGAATAGGAGCTTTGCTGTCTCGTCTTATCGTCCCAGGCTTTGATCAGTTCTCGGAGCACTTGATTTGCATGCAGATCTTGGCAGCGTCATGCAAGGCCAGGGTGAAAGGACATATTTTTTTTTCATTATTAGAACCATGCCTTTTCCGCTTGAATTTCTTCACTATTTCATTTACTCTGTCCAAATCGCCATCAACTTCTGGTGTCTATGAATATTTTATTCGCCATGCCCATTTCATAATAAGCGAAATAAAGCTCTGTTAAAAAGAGGCTACTTGCTTCCACCCACACACACTGGAGCCCAGCCGGCGAAGCCCTACAACCATCAACTCCAGATGTGTAACGAGGTTAAGACGAGTCAATATCGTCTAATTGCATTTTCGTGATGGGAGGCCGGGCTTTTATTGCCTTGAAAGATGTGAAAGGAAAGTGCTTTTGTTTGGAATTTGGAACAATCGCCAGAGAAGAAGAGAAGAATCGCACTCAGCAGCATTCTACGGCTTTTCGCACCTTTTTTTCCTGCAGCATCAAAGCGATCTGACATGGCACCGGAAGACCTTGCCAGAGCCTGTTCTGTAGTTTGCGGGTGGAACGTTAAATATTAGAGAAATTGTTTATGTAAATGACACTGAACACCTGACGGAGTGATGTTGCACCGTCGTTTCATCACATATGAGAGGTGAGCGTGGAGGCAAGCGCTGCTCATTAAGCGGCTACGTTAATTACCATATTTTAGTGTTTACAATCTTGTAAAAGCGGAGCTCTGAATTTTTCATCAGATTATTTCTGCAATGTTCATTAAGGAGAAAGCACTTAGAACTGTGAATCCACTCATTGACACTAAATAGTAGATAATTGGCCAAGTGTGCATGTGTCTTAGACTAATAAGCTCCCACCGAAATACTTTTATACCTACACTGTTTTTCTTTTCCTCTTTCTCTTCCCCTTTTCTTTCCCAGAGCACAGCTACTTGTCTGGTTGATAAATACTGTTGCTATACCTTCCTTGCAGGAGGGCCCTCCGTATGCGGAGTGTGTGCAGTCACACACATAGCCCGTGCTCTTCTCCACACACCTGCCCCGGTTGTGGCAGACGCCCGCAGAGCTGCTGCAGTGACCCGCGCAGCCCGAGCTCACACCCGGGGTCACCTTGGCACGCTCGTCCAGATCGAAGGTCACTCCATTTACCGTAAGTGCTCTCATGCAGCCCAGAAAGCCTCGCTGTCTGGATGCTGTTCCTCCTACAAAAAAAAAAAACAACAACAACTTGTAAATCAGATGATAACATCCAGTTACATCTTTGTACATTATTGTAGACTGACTTCTTATCGAGCCTCAAACGTCTAAGCGTTTCCAAATGCTACAGAGAACATGCTCTGTTATCTTCTTCTTTTCCCCGTGATCTTCATGGCCACCAGGTCAGTAAGAGCAGAGCAGAGAGAATGCAAAACAATGTGCACTAGACCGAAGAACCACACTGCTTTACTAAACACATCACACTAAGCATTTTTGCTCTTTTCTTACTGGAGGTCATCAGTAGCGTATTAACCCCTTTTACCAAGTAGTCTGGCATTCTGTTACACCAGCTCAATGGGGAAAGTGATAGCTTAGTGTTGGCCTACTGATTGACAGGTTGTGAGTTCAAATCCTAGGTCCACCAAACTGGAACTGCTGGACTCTTAAGCAAGACCCCTAACCCTCAGTTGTATAAAATGAGGGGGAAAAGTAAGCTACTTAGATAAGAGTGTCTGCTATATTCCATACCTTCAAATTTTAAACGTTTATAAACAGGCACTTGGTGCAAATCAGAGAGAAGAAATGGGTTTGATATCAACATTTACTTTGAAGATAGAAACTCTGTCCTTATCCAGAGCGACTTACATTTTATCTCACTTTATACAACTGAGCAATTAGGGGCCTTGCTCAGGGGCCCAGCAGTTGCAGCTTGGTGGACTTGGGAACTCACAACCTTCTGATCAGTAGTGCAATGCCTTAAACACTAAGCTACCACATCCCCAAACTTTTCTATGACTATATTACCCCTAGAAGGCTAATTAAAAACAGAAATAGTTATAAAAAACTACAAATTCTTAAAATCCCGAGTGTCTACTTTCATATGAGCTGTCCTTGTATTATTTTATTTATTTTAATTTTTTGTATGATTATTGTACATTTTCCCATACGAACGAAAGGAACCAAACGCCGGATACGTTGCGCGTACGACCGGACACCGCTCAAAACTTTTTTGCATCAGTAGAAAGCCGATCGAAGCCATCTGAGTTTATGATTTTTTATTTCAGTCAGTGAAAGCTGTTTGGAAAGAGTCAAACCACGATACCAACATTGCCTTCAGCATGCGTTCAAGAGCTAGGTGATTTTTCAGGCGTTTTTTTGTTGACAGATCGGTGGCATGGGTGGTCTGTTCTATTTTTAGCCCAAGCTTGGTGGCACGACTTCCTTTGAGGACCCTTGACATGGAATGCTTGGCTTGGGTCAGGTCTTTGTAAGCAGCCGTACAGTTTACATACGCTTCGTATTGGTCATATTGCTAATATTTTTGGGTGACTGGAACGGATTATCTGCATTTACATTATTTCTTATGGGAAAATTCGTTCTGCAGTACAAATTTTTGACATTAGAACTCCAAAACTAATTAAATTCGCATGATGAGGTTTCACTGTAGTAATAATAATAATAATAATAATAATAATAATAATAATAATAATAATAATAATAATAATAATACATAGAAGCTTCATACGGCTTTTGCAATGGATTATAAAAATACAGAAAGACAAAAAAAAACCTTTCTATGAATAATAGTGCTTCCTGCTGAACAATAAAAGCATCCAGCTCTTGAAAACTACGCCTTCTCCTACTCCTCTCTGTCTCTCTGGACCATCTTGAAGTCTCCAGCCGTCTTACCCACAAAGAGCTGGTTGTTGAGTTGCAGGCGTATGTGTGTGTGTGCTGGAGGCTCCAGGAAGCGCAGAGGCAGCTGATCCACCTGCAGTGACGCCTCCTTTACATTCCTCTCAGCTCGGACCCAGTGCCACTGGCGGTCGTTCAACGGCACTGGAGATTTCACGTTTAGCACGGTCGGCCCGTAACCCGCGTCGAAAGATAAGGTAGCGACTGAAGGAGCTGAGGGAGAAAAAAACTGAATTCAGATATATATTCATTCAGAGACAACATATTTTAACATAATAAATGTTTCAGCTTTTGGAAGCTAATAAACATGCTTGGGATGATAGGGGTGAAGAGGAAATGTGACTAAAATCAATTTCTGAGTTATTACTAATACTTTAACATCACCTTGTTAAGTCTAAATGGCACCATGTAGGATGTAGCAGAAGTATGTGACTGAATACATTATTTAGATGATCTAGAACTGGTAAGGAATACATAGTTCTGTTCAAATTAGCCAACTAGCTACTGCTGTATGATTCTGATGCGCTGATGATCTGCTGTAGCTGAGGTTGAACATCTGGCATGCTGTGTTCACACATACAGCGGCTCGCAGCAACAAAGCAGCCAGAGAATGTGCATTTTTAATGAGAGCTGGTGACTTCCTGTGACATGAGCAATAACAGATGCGGGTGTGTCCAGGGATGCTACAAAGTCAAGAAAAGTTTATACAAATATGGAGCGACTCGCTGCGGCGACTACCAATGTGAGTGAAGACACCGCTTCTCCTTCATCCTACACTTCCAAACATCTCCAGAATGTTTCGTTTCAGCTGCAAGAAAACTGATTGGTTGTCAAGTAGACTGCTACTTGTGCCGCTGATAAAAGTTATTACTATGGCAACCGGTAGGAAGAACGCCAACTGATGACTTGAGACTGGAGAATTGCGGCGATAAAAAAAAAAAAAAAGAAAAAATCACTGTATGTGTGAATGTACCATCAGGCTGCTGCCATTTCTAACTTTGTCCAGTGTTTCCAGGGTCTGACTATAGCAGGGTTGATATATAATTTTGAAAAAAATCACATGCCTTCTTTCAGATTTACTCCCTAAATTCGTATATTCGAGATACGATTCATCCAAGTCCATGCATGTTGGACAGGATAATTCTAGACAGATGGAGCTGAAATGCCAGAGTTTCTAACACATACATTTATCATCTTTTATCGCATATTGACTAAATTTATAAATCTGTAGATCTGGGCAGGATATCTACCCAAGTGCTGGCAAAACTGATAAGACGGCTGTCTATATTAGGAGACATGGTGAAGTGGATTTGTAGCACTGATAAACTAACGCTCCTGTTTTATCTTGATATCGTTCCACTCCATATCGCTCCGTGTTTACTGCGTGTTCAGTGTTTTCTTTGCTTTATCAAACCCAAATCACTGATTATCCTCCGTCTGGATTATCAAGTCGAATTTTATACGCGCTAAACCCCAACTGAAGCGATAGTCATGCGTCTTTAAGAGTGTTCCATTGCAGGGCTGTTTGATGAAGTGGGTGTATTATGTGTTACTGATGAACATGTAACTGAAATACACTCACAGCTCAGCTCGACTCTGATGAAGTCTTGAGGGCCCACGTTTTCAACAAAGACTCCCGAGGGCGAGCCGGTCTTGAAGTAGAAAGAGATGTCGAAGGAGAGCTCCATTTGCGAGGCGGGGAAGAGCAGGTACGAGGCCTCGTCGTAAAAAGATGCCGCGTTCCAGAGAGACTCTGGAAGAAAGAATAGAGATTCTCAGAAGATTCACGTCTTTGATTCGCAGCTGGATTTAATTAGGTGCAGAAGATTTCGAAGTCTAATCCTCAGGCTTAGGTGTGGAAAAAAAGGGGGAAAGAAGATCACCTACTGTCACCGGAGCATTGCAGGGGTCCGACGTTGAAGACTGCCTCAGATCTCGCTCGGTTTGTGTCTCCTATTACTATTCCGCTCACTGGTAAATCGTCTTTATAGGACAGGATCCCGGTATCGTTTTCCCTGAGAGCACAGTCACAGTATTGGGTTCAACTTTGTTTTATGAGGCTCTGGTTGCTTGTCAAGTGGTTGATGAAACAACTGGACAAGCAAATGTAATAACAAATGCTCATTCGCTTGGTTACCATGAGTCTCGGTCAGCATCGCAGTTGCAGAAGAAGTTCATGTCGATGCAGTTCTCCTCTAGACTGCAGGCACAATGCTGAACACCAGGAAGTAAACCTCCCCAATACGTCCTTCTCTCTCCACCACGCTCCAGCCACCAGGACAACGGAGCACCATCTACACGCATACACACACACACACACACACACATTCAGGTCCAATTACATTTAAACTCTACATTAACCAAAAAAGAGTCGTCTATAAAGATGTGTCACTAACAAATGAGTCGACTCTTTGAATCAAATCTTTTAAAAAAATGTTGAGAGCTGATTAGCCTTTTTTTCTTCAACAGATGTAAGCAATACTGCTGAGCTCACAGTGCAATTTAATTAAAACGCTTCCACTAAATGCTTTCATCAACATCTGGGCTGTTTGTTGATGAGCATGAATCATGAGGCGTGTGTTTGACTCTCAGCTGTGTGTACGAGGCTGCGTGACAGAGACGATTATTTTGTCACATAGAGGCTGGAATAAGCTTTCATGAAACAAGAAGAACCGAAAAACAAAGAAGATCGTAATGTTATTTTGTCTGGTTAATAATTTAAACCTTGTTCTGGTTAAAGAAGCGGCAGTGAGTTGTTTCCGAGTCAAAAGAATCAGATGGGAATCTCATCACTAGTAGCCTTCATTAAAATAATCAAAATAAATCTAGATGAAGAACAGGGGCTTTGTCTGTAAATAACGTTCATATATGTAATGTTTTATGTAAATTGAGTCAAAATGCAGGAAAAATATATTGATGCTTTGATATATTAAGAAATAGAAGTCTTTATTTTTGTCACACATTCATTACAGCACAGTGAAATTCTGTTCTCATCCCAGCTTACAAAGTTAGGGTCATAGCACAGGGTCAGCCATGATGCAGCACCCCTGAAGCAGACAGGCCTTGCTCCAGAGCCCAACAGTGGCAGCTTAAACCTTCTGATCAACACCCTAGAGTCTTAACCGAGTCTTTGAGCAATCTACTTTAGTCCATTTTAAACATTTCAGGTGCTTACTGCAGTACACAAACTACAAACCTGGCCCAAATTCATACCTGGAATAAATCTTGGGCCATTCCCACCACTTCCAACATGGAGTGATTTTGAATTTAGAACTAGAATGAGGCCATTTTTGCTAGAAATGGAGATCAGCTACATCTCCTCAATGATCTGGTTCTAAAACACTCTTCTCTTGATTGCTGTAGGAGACAAATGTTTTGTTTTTTTGCTTTTAAATGACTGCATATGACACAATCCTGGATGAATGATGCCTCCTATAACACTCAAAACAGATCTCTCTCTCTCTCTCTCTCTCTCTCTCTCTTTCTCTCTCTCTCTCTCTTTAAATTTCATAACTTTAAACCACATTGAAGGGAAAGGGATAGAGATTGAGTTAGTCTGTAGAGAACACATCTTGTATGGCATGTTTAGCTTTCACACTATGCCTTAAACATGATAAGCTCTTAATTTGTTTGAGGATAAAGTTTGCACGCTGCAGACATACAGTAACCAAGCAACAGTGATTGATGCCTATAATAATGGGATACTTTAAGGCTCCATATCCAAATGTATGTAATAAAGTGCAGTAATCGTGACATGCTCCAATAAATCTTTGGCTTAGGCTTCATTAGTGTCAAGTGGAATTTCATCAGGGCTGTAATTATTGGGTGTCTGGGACAAAAGCCAGATTAGAAATCAAAGAAGGATGCAGCTCCATGAATATTCCGTAAGAGAGACGCTCTAAGATGTTTGCGCTTTGTTTCAGACAGAATTCCAAATGAGGGACGATGAACCGTTTTATTCGTTTGGGCATTGTTTCTGGTGGAATTGAAAAAAAAAATTATCTTGTAGTTAAATTCACCCATGGGAAAGAAAAAAATCTAAAAAGAGATTTTCTGTGGCGTCTCCTAGACAGAGTTAGAGATCAGATGGAATCAAAGGCAGACATCTGATTAATTCTCCTGTCTCTCCTCCACCAATCTCATGTACACCTACACGCATATACTAAATATACACGCGCTTCTCTAATCTGTCGAGTTAACTAGGTGCAATGAATTTCATTTTAATAAGATTACGCCAAGCACGCCGATGTATTTTTTCGACAGATCTACAGTTTACTTTGATAAACTGTCACGTCTAAATATAACTGACATAATATAATGTGTCATTTAAATGCACTGAAAAAAATATGCTTGATTCCAAGTATTCTATATTCAAATGGTTAGTATATTTATCTATTTTTAATTAAATGATTATTTTAAAAGGGGGCACGGTGGCTTGGTGGTTAGCACGTTTGCCTCACACCTCCAGGGTTGGGGGTTCGATTCCCATCTCTGCTGTGTGTGTGTGTGTGTGTGTAGAGTTTGCATGTTCTCCCCGTGCTGCCTCGGGGGTTTCCTCCAGGTACTCTGGTTTCCTCCCCGGTCCAAAGACATGCATTGTAGGTTGATTGGCATCTCTAAATTGTCTGTAGTGAGTGAATGAGAGTGTGTGTGTGTCCTTGCAATGGGTTGGCACTCTGTCTAGGGAGTATCCTGCCTTGATGCCCAATGACCCCTGAGATGGACACAGGCTCCCTGTGACCCAAGAATAGATCAGATAAGAATGAATGAATGAATGAATGAATGAATACTTTAACTATTTATAGATGTTTTAATGAAGGTATAAAAAAGCTTTTAAAAATAGTTAGAAGGGGGTGTAAGTTTTCTGTTTTCAAGAATATAACGTTTGGGTTAAAGTATGAAAGATCCTGAAGATAAAAAGCATGAAGGGAGACATAAAAACCACATTAAAATAGTTCTAAATAAAAAAATAAATGAAATAAATAAAAAAATATTTTAAAAAATAATAATAAAAAAACAAACAAATAAATAAATATCGTTCAGTTACTTTCAAAAGGCACCAATTACAGAGAAATCGGTCATTTTAGCCGAATTTGGAGCTCTGTTTCTGCTACGGAGCTCGTTACATTTCATTCACTCATTGTCTACCGCTTATCCGATCTATTCTTGGGTCAGGCTGAGGCTGTGCCTATCTCAGGCGTCATTGGGCATCAAGGCAGGATACACCCTGTCTGGAATGCCAACCCATCGCAGGGCACACACAAACACACACACTCATACACTACAGACAATTTAGAGATGCCAATCAACCTACAATGCATGTCTTTGGACCGGGGAAGAACATGCAAACTCCACACACACCTGGCAGAGGCAGGAATCGAACCCCCAACCCTGGAGGTGTGAGGCAAACGTAGACGTAAAAGACAAATCTAATTCTTTTGTAGTGCAAAATTATGACCCATTTTCTTGCTACATTTAGGGGCATTGGTGGCTCAGTGGTAGGTTTCTCGCCTACCATGCGGAAGGCCCGGGTTTATTTCCCAGCCACTGGATGCAGTGCTGGTTCCAAGCCTGGAAAAAATGGGAGGGCTGCGTCAGGAAGGGCATCCGGTGTAAAACCTGTGCCAAGTTGTGCGGACCAGTTGGTCCACTGTGGCTACCCCAAAGGAAGCAGCCGAAAGTGTATCAAAGAAGAAGCTGAAAAATCTCCTGTTAGACAAGATATATATATATATATATATATATATATATATATATATATATATATATATATATATATATATATATATATATATATATATATATATTGCATGACGAAAGAGCATCATGTCTTTAGTACAAGGCAGCATTTTCATTTCTATCTGTTACTTTTGCTTCCTTACCCAAAAAAAGGAAAAGGAGGGATTGTCTAAATTTGTGACATTGTGTATGTGTGCGCGAGAGAGAGAGAGAGAGAGAGAGAGAAAGAGAGAGAGGGAGGGAGAGAGAGAGAGAGAGAGAGAAAGAAAGAGACAGAGGGAGGATCTTATCATCCACCTCACATGGATGGACATTAACTTATTCTACTCATTATATGTGTGATCACTTGTTAGACACAGAACATCACATAGTGGAAACAGGAAGCAAGTTCCATCAAATATAAATGAAGTTAGCTACAGGAAGGATAAAAGGAATATAAAAACAAAAGATCTTCTCTAGATATCAGTGTGTAGTACAATATCTGTACCTCGAAGACTTTTATTAAAAAATAAAATATAAAAAAATCAGCACCACACCATAGACACGGGTGGAGATTGTGTAAGAGAGTGATAAATGAGAGAGAGAGGAGAAAGAGAATGAGGGATGGTTTATGTGGTGTTACAGAGCAATGCGACTAATTATGTTTTCTTTCAAGCCCAGTGAACCAGAAGACAACAAAAAAGAGAACATTCCCTTTAATGGCAGCAGAATAACAATCGTATTATCTGCCGTGACACTATACCTGCCTTGGAGGAACTAAGCCACATCTTTTCTTCCATTTAAAAAAAAGATGAAAAATCACAACCGTATGCATATTTCTCTCGTAATGCATCGGGGAGGAAAGAGTTTTTCAACAGACGTGCTTTAGTCCTGGGGGAAGCGTGTGCAAACTTTGTTTAAAGGACAAGATGGATGAAAGGCTGAGGAGAAATAACAGGCAGCTAGTCAGAGTACTACAAGGGTTGATTAGCATACATCATCAGCATTTTTCATGCAGGATTGTTGCTGTTGAAATCCTTTCCCGGCTCTCAGTCCATGTTCTGGACCAGTCATTAGCTCGTGAGAATTAGCTTTTGTGAGAATTATTTGCTATTATTTTCCATTTACTACCAACAATATTATCACTCTATATTAAAGAATTTGCTCAATAATAACAAAAAAGTGTAATCCACCTCTTATCTGGTCCTGGGGACTAACAGAAGTGCACACTCTTTACTTTATTAACGACTAATCTGGGGTTTTTAAGATTAGCTGACCAACTGAGGTGAATTTCCCCAAAGCATCATAAACACAAAGATGGACGTAAAGCGGTTGAGTAAGTACCACTTTTCGACACACTCTCTAAGAGTTAAGATGATCCGTACACGATGATGCTTCTGGGAAATTCCTTTCTTCATGGCGATTTTCTGCTTGGCGAAAGCAAACAGTCTAGTCCTTCGTGACTAGGAGTAATAAAATCCTGAATTAAGCTGTGTGTGAAGGGATTATAGAGCGAAGACCAAGGTTACATGGGGAAGCCGGATTCAACGGTTAACCGCTTTATTAGTCTTCAACTCGACGCTGCTGAACTCACCCCACGTGTTGAAAAGTCGAGATCTCCTGCACTGATAGGTCAGTGTTTGTTGGCAGTATTCCGACTGCGACACCAGGGCTCGGAGTTGATCTGGCGAGGCTCCGTAATCCAAGCCTGCTTTGTAGGGTTTCTCTGCCGTCGACCCGTGGACTCGGACCGGATCTGTGCTGTTGTGGTGGACCACGGTCCATACTTTGTCCTCTGGAAAATGAAGAACAATTTTTTACATAGACGTGTAGACTAGGAGGAAGTATTGATCGTTCTAGGATTGCAGTGCAATAAACAAGACACTACAGGAGAGCAGAGCGAAAATTACACCACTGTGTATGACAAGATCAGTGTGTAGCGCTGCAGCTCCTGACAGACGGAGTGAAAGTTCGGGAATGAAGGGGTAGACCGATGTGCTGCACAGCTCGGGGGGAGCTACTCGTCTTCTATCGGTGGATCGTTTTACTCTAATCTGAGATTAATCTCAATTCTAATCTAGAAGTTCCTTTATTCCTCATTTAGAAATTAGCAATTTAATTTTTGTTTATATACTGTTTAATGTTATTTGGTTTAATCATGAAATAAAGAATAAAACACAACAGTGCTTGCTATTGTAGGAAAATAATCAAAGATGCTCTCTGAATGAACTGAATTGATTAGTTTCCAAGAAAAGCAGTGCTTTATTTCTCCCACACTCCAGCAAATAAAAAACAAAAACTATTTTTTAAAATTTATTATTTATAAGAGCATTAGTATCATATCATACACTATATTGGCAAAAGTTTTGGGACACCCCTCCAAATCATTGAATTCAGGTGTTGTTTTTCAGGGCTTGTGCTTGGCCCCTTAGTTCCAGTGAAAGGAACTCTTAATGCTTCAGTATACCAAGACATTTTAGACAATTTCTTGCTCCCAACGTTTGGGGATGACCCATTCCTGTTCCACCAAGACTGTGCACCAGTACTAAACTGTTCCCATGAAATTTGAAATTGTCCAAAATGTCTTGGTATGCAGAAGCATTAAGAGTTCCTTTCACTGGAAATAAGGGTCCAAGCCCAACCCCTGAAAAACAACTCCAAAAATCAATGATTTGCAGGGGTGTCCCAAAACTTTTGCCAATATAGTGTATCATACATCATATCATATATCACATCACATCATATCATATCATATCATGGTTACTTATAGATATCTTACTAGCTACAAAACTCTGACACTGGAGACTTCATAACTGATAAAAACTTCATAACTTCCTACAGGAAGTTATCACATTACCATTTCTATTAGATATGTTTACTCAATTTATTACTCCACTCAGATTACATGTAGCATCACTCCACAAATTTCAGAACTGTTATTGGAGAGAATTAAATAAATCAAAGCTTTCGGCCAATCAGATTTGAGGATTCAATGGAGCTGTGATATAGTGAGAATTTTATTTTAAGAGAATCAAGATGATATAACCGTTTCAAGCTGTAAAGGTCTGAGGCTTTTACACATATCTAACGAAGTGCAAAAGTATGTGCACCCTTATGTTTAATCAAGAACATATCTAGTGTGTTGCTAGAGGTTTATCAAATGTTTTATATTATAGATAATTATTTTTTTATATACACTGCTCAAAAAATGAAAGGAGCACTTTTTAATCAGAGTATAGCATCAACTCAATTAAACTCCTGGGATATTGATCTGGTCAGTTAAGTAGCAGAGGGGGTTGTTAAGCAGTTTCAGCTGCTTTGGTGTTAATGACATTAACAACAGGTGCACTGGATGGGCAACAATGAGATGACCCCCCCCCCAACTAGGAATGGTTTTACAGGTGAAAGCCACTGACATTTTTTCCCTACTCATCTTTTCTGACTGTTTTTCACTAGTTTTGCATTTGGCTAGGGTCAGTGTCACTACTGGTAGCATGGGGGCGATACCTGTACCCTACAGTGGTTGCACAGGCAGTCCAAGTCCTCCAGGATGGCACATCAATACGTGCCATTGCCAGAAGGTTTGCTGTGTCTCCCAGCACTGTCTCAAGAGCATGGAGGAGATTCCAGGAGATGGGCAGGACCGGTATCTGCTCCTTTGTGCAAGGAGGAACAGGATGAGCACTGCCAGAGCCCTACAAAATGACTTCCAGCAGGCCACTGATGTGAATGTCTCTGACCAAGCAATCAGAAACAGACTTCATGAGGGTGGCCTGAGGGCCCAGCGTCCTCTAGTGGGCCCTGTGCTCACTGCCCGGCACTGTGGGGCTTGTTTGGCATTTGCCATTGAACACCAGAATTGGCAGGTCTGCCACTGGCACCCTGTGCTTTTCACAAATGAGAGCAGGTTCACCCTGAGCACATGTGACAGATGTGAAAGGGTCTGGAGAAGCCATGGAGAACGTTATGCTGCCTGTAACATCGTTCAGCATGACCTGGTGGTGGGTCAGTGATGGTATGGGGAGGCATATCCATGGAGGGACACACAAACTTCTACAGGCTAGACAAAGGCACCCTGACTGCCATTAGGTATCGGGATGAAATCCTTGGACCCATTGTCAGACCCTACGCTGGGGCAGTGGGTCCTGGGTACCCAACAATGGTGCACGACAATGCCCAGCCTCATGTGGCAAGAGTATGCAGGCAGTTCCTGGAGGTTGAAGGAATTGATTCCATTGAATGGCCCCCAAACTCGTCTCACCTCAATCCAATAGAACACCTCTGGGACATTATGTTTCGGTCCATTCGACACCACCAGGTGGCACCTCTGACTGTCCAGGTGCTCAGTTATGCCCTGGTCCAGATCTGGGAGGAAATACCCCAGGACACCATCCGTCATCTCATTAGCAGCATTCCCCGAGATTGTCAAGCATGCATACAAGCACGTGAGGGCCATACATACTACTGCGTACCATTTTGAGTTGCTGCAATGAAATTTCGACAAAATGGACTAGCATCATTTTTTAACTTTGATTTTCGGGGTGTCTTTGAATTCAGCCCTCTGTAGGTTGATAATTTTCATTTCCATCAAACAATGTGGCATCTTTTTGTTCCTAACACATTACCCTGTCCATATCACTATAGATATCCAGCATGATGTTTTTCCGCATTGATATCTGATGTGTTTTCAAAGTGCTCCTTTAATTTTTTTGAGCAGTATATAAAAAAACATTCTAAAAATGTGCATCTCGTCTAAACTAAAATCTCTAATAACTTTCAATCCCAGCATCTGCCTTTACTCCAGCCTCTAATCTCTTTTCCTATCTTCTGAACAGATTTGTGAAAACATAAACAAAACCCTGACTCTTTTCATTTTATTTGTAATATTATGGATTTGGTGGTAGATCTATTGTAATCAGTGCCCTTTTTTCCTTTTAGCATCCAGAAATTATGAAGAGTCACAATCCTTTGCACTGAAGTATAAATGTAAGTAAACAACATTAAAAAATCGATATTTAAAATCATATAAAATATTCTATCTATACATACATATTTGAACATAATATATCGGTTTTGAGCAAAGGACACTTGCTAGGTGTAAGGTATTAATCAGATATTACTGAGAACCTTCTAGAATAGAATAAATGAAGTCAGTAAAATAGGTGTTATATAACCATATAAGATTTTCCAAATGATAAATCCTTTTTTTAAGGCTGTAAAAAAAGAGGATTAAGTCTCAAGATTGTCTCTAATGAAAGTCAAGTAGCACAATGAAATAAAGATTCTCAGTATCAAGTAGTAGACATTAAGAAGATATGGGATGAATTGCATAAAATCATAATGTGCTATGATCCTGTTTTTTTTTTTTTAAACAGGAAGGTAAAGTCTCACCTGTCATATTGCAGTAGACCTGAATTGGACCCAGAGGGCCGCTCCCATCAGGATCGACAGAGAAGTAGCCCGAGGTGCTTCCTGCAAGTCTGTAGGCCTCACATGAGGCTTCATAGATTGCTGAGGAAAAAGAGAAAAAAGGGGAAAAACAGCGTTTTGAGAATTCAGCTTGAGAACAAAGTCGTTGGTGAAATCTTATATTCACATCAGATCGTTTTGTCACTGACGGCACGAGAAGGTCAGAGACGTCTGCGTAAGTCTACACTGCTTTCTCACGGCTTGAGTTTTTTTTTCTTTTGATAGAATGATAGAAAGTCTTTTAGGTAATTAAACCAGGATGACCTTCATGTGCCTTTTTAAACGATTAGGTTTCATGACATCAGCCTGAGAACAGCTTTCATAGACAGGTTACCATGGCAAACAAACATACAAACAAAAACAACAAAAAACGTAGCACATTTTAGGAATCTTCTGCAGCAGATCACACGATACTGATTGTAAGATCATGAGTAGTGTCACTATATACTGCCTCCATGTTTCCTGGAATAACATCACGTCTGTAACCGTTTTCCGTTAGAGAAAACGTTCAGCGAATTGAAATCATGGAGTTACTTGAGGTACGTACAGTTATGGCAGGTGGCACCGCTGTATCCCGTCCCTGCACAGTCGCAGTAGAAAGAAGACCACGTCTGAGAGCAGCGGCCGCCGTTTTCGCAGAAATTAGGCAGACATCTGCAAAGAAAGAAGAAGAAAAACAGACAAACTATCCGTCAAATAAAAAAGGCTAAACAAAATACACAACGGTAATGAAGTTATGATGGCTTATCATACGGACCGTGTTAAATCTTAAAGCAGTATTTACCTCTGAAACTCAATCTACGATTTAATAAAATATCACGGGGAAGAAAACGGCGCCTGTGTTTGCCTGAGCATTACTGCCTCCAAATTCAAAAAGTCAATTTAGTCAGGCTGAAAGACGACGGCAGCGTTCAATTAACCCGACTTCTCCTTCAACGTCTGCATCACAGCTGCTGGCTTTACACTGAAGCGCCAAGACAGCGAACGTCTCTTACAAAAAAAAAAAAGAAAAGAAAGGGAGCAAAAGGGAAATCTTTCACTTGCTGACATTGTGGATAGTTTTGAAAAAAAAAAAGAAGCTCAAACAAATCATTCACTAAGTGAAAACTAACATCTTGAGTAAATACCAGAGAAACATGAGCTAAAAGGATTAAAAAAAGACAGCAATTTAATTCCATTCCTCATCGGATGGACTCGTTTATGTCCACAGTCTCTTTAAGAGAGAGAGATTTCGAGCAGTTAAGCATCGAGAAGCTACTATATCCTTAACTTGAGCTTTCTCCGTGAAAATACCTGGGTCTCAAATCAGCGTTAAACATCGGCTCGTTTCTTTCGCTTCAATTTATTTAATCAGATACAGGACTAAAAATAAGCAATCACAGATCTGACCTCCTAATCATCCCATGTACTGATTTGCATGCCGAAAAGCCGTAGGTTAGATTTAATGCGTTTGACCCGCTGACATTTCTGTGGCGATTGTAGGAAATTTTGAATATGAAAATAAATCTTCTCATATGCTAGAAAAAAAGGCTAGTGCTTAGATGTATGAGCTTTCCCCAAGACATTTTGATTAATAGCTCGTTCATCGTTGGCTGCTTAAATTTCACAATTACCAGCCTTTTAGTGCTGCATATATTATTTCGCGAAGCACAGCTTTCCGCCATCGACTCCCGCGAGGGCGCTGCTTTATGAGGCCTCGCTGTACAATGCGACACGTTCCTGAAGCCATTAGCTGCTAGAGCGGGAGTCAACTGTGTGCCAGATAATGTTTCAGGTGATGGTTTAATTACCGCTGTGTTATTTCTAGTCAGGCTCAGGAAAGAAGGTCTTCGGTGGGCTATAAAATGATTCAGTAGTCGCACACCAGTGATAACATGGTCGGTGAAGCTTTAGAGGGCCGGGCGATGGCCAGAGAGTTGAAAAACTCGAAGCAAAGTTGACAGACTTCCTTTTTTTTGTTCACAGAAGAATTCTGGGTTTTGACACCCAGAGCGTTTTTAATACATCAATTTAGAGTCTTATGAAGAGTAAAGAGAGTAAAGAGTAACTCATGTGTAAATGGATGTATTTGTTATTTGTTTAATCTTCAGTAAGCATTTTATCCTGGTTCGGGGTCTTGGGGTCTACTGTGTACCTTGTAGGAATACACCCAGGGATTAATTCCAAACCATTGCAGGGCAAAAATCCACAAACAAATCATAAGCACAATTTTTATTCAACCAAATTCTACTGTTTAAGTTTCAAAATTCAAACCAAATATTTAATATTAAAAAATAATATAATTATAATTTTATAATAATATAAAAAAAAATACTCAACCATAGACAGTACATGTAGTGAAGTTAGCTGTAGAAGCAAAATAGAATCAAATTAGAATGAGAGTGAGAATTGAGAGAATTACGATAAAAATTCAATTTAGTTATACAGGTAGGGAATAGGGAAGAGAAAAAAACCACAGATATAATATATAAATATATAGATCACATTTACATATGTGCAGCTCTCATTGCAGCAGCCCGGGTTGGATTCATGGGCAGGGTGCTAACCCAGCCACTGAAGAATTAACTCTCAGTGCCGGTCCCAAGTCCGGATAAAATGGGAGGGTTGGTTCAGGAAGAGTATCGGGAGTAAAACCTGTGCCAAATCAAAACATGCGGACCAAATGACCTGCTGTGGTGACCCCGAACAGGGAGCACCCAAAAGAAGAAGAACAAAAACATTTACATATGTATGCAATTTTAGTGTACTATAGACTGTGGAAAAAAATCGAAATCTCACTCAGAGAGCATGGGTCAGGAGGTCAAAAAGGGCGATAGGTGAGTAGAAAAAGATTCTGTTGTATCTGATGGCAGCCGAGGTTAGAGTAAGGGAAAGTGAAATAAATTAAATACACCAAAACGGACAGAGAAGTCACCATTTTGGATCAGAAATACGGGGAAAATATTAGAGAGCCCAAAGTTACATGGAGAGAACAAAGGAAACTTTGCGTTAGACATTTGATATTGTATTGTAAAATTGTATTGCAAAGCGAAAAATGAACCACAATCCCATGTTCGGGATTGCGATCTTGAGTCCGATTGAAGTTCTTGCACGTTTTCAGGGTGAAATCTAGCAAGATGAGTACCTAATGTCTAATGAGCGAGTATCTAATAGAAATACAATTGTTCACAATGTTCTTTAGTTACAGAAAATCCCATACATTCCACTTGGAGCATTTAAACTACATTAAGTACACTCAGGCAATGTGTAGTCTTGAAGAAATTTCATAAATTTGGTCATAAGATACACCTTTTTACAAGTACATGTGAAAAAGGATTTCTGGGCACACATTCCATTATTATCAGCATTTTTTAAAGTGCACTATAAATACATTCGGTCCAGCCATTTCACAGAGACGTGTGAAATCCAATTGCGAAGTGTACTGTCCATTATTTTCAGGTTGGCTGAAAGCAGTAGCGCCAGCAACATGAAACCCACTTCAGAACCAGGAAGTAGGTAAGGTACCACCTGAAGATGATGATAAACAATGGATAAAGTACATTAGCAAGTGTTTCGCTAGACGTTTTTGGGCTGAAACATGCTGCCTGCCAGTGATGATTACACCATCAGATATTGGACCTAAAAGCCGGCGAGCCAAATAAGCAGACGGCTGAGGAGGAAGTTAAGAGCAAAGAGACTTGTCTTCCAGAGCATCAGAAGCAGCTCTTAGGTATAGTGCCAAAAAAAAAGCAAACCGAACCCACACTACAGGCCCTGCTGGCCTCATTATACAACACCGCCAATGGATTTGATGCCAACGTATAAAGTGGGTCAACAAAACATTGACTTTGTATTGGACACTTGAGCTACATTAACATGTGTTTCACCTGAAATTGACTCGACATTGTGAATCGGTAATGCACAGATAATTACAATCGAGCTTCTGGGAGTTGGTTTGGATTTAGTGATCCTGCACAGGCTTGGATCCGATCTGCACACTCTACACTCTTCAGCAATGCCCTCAAGCCCCCCCCCAACAACCCCTACTCACCAAACCCCCCAATTAAAAACTGCAATAGAATAAAAAGGCGGGAAATCGTCATGGCAATAAGAGACGGAGGTACAGAGAAGGGCGCACAACTGTTGCTTTAGGCTCCCTTATTTCCTGCCCATGTTCGCACCTAATTTAATTAGGTAATTATGTTACTTCCTCTCTATAACTGCCTGTAATGTCTCCTAATAGGCATTAGGATGAGTAAGCTTTGCTGTTTCAGGATTAATCATCTGCTTTCCCTGTGGTACACTGAATCAGGGAGAGAGAAGAGGAAATGAATATCTAAGCATTTACCTACATAACCTTGGACATAGTGAGTAAATATATATTATTCGACTAAATTCTCAAATCTGGTCATAAGATGTTCATTCATTTTCTATCCCATGGCACAGCTGGAATTCCAATCACAAGTTCATATGAATGTGTTTGTTTTAATGATTTAACGATAATTCATGGACACTTTCATGGAAGACCAGTAGAAAGAAATTCTGAAAAGAAATTTATTTTAGTGTCACATCGCAATGCAGCATCACAGACCCTGGGGGGTCTCAAACAGCTCGACCCATAATATTTTATTCCTTTTATTATAATTGACATAGTGACATTATGTAGGTAAAATTTGCCAGTATGGTGAATGAGGTTACATTGTGCTGGTTAATAGAGAAAATCTTCTATCCATCCATCCTTCCATACATCCATACATACATACATACATACATACATACATACATACATACATCCTTCCATTCAGCCATCCATTCAACTATCCATCCATCCATCCATCCATTCATCAATGCGTCCATCCATCCATTCAATCATCCTTCCATTCATCAATGCATCATCCCTCCATCCATCCATCCATCCATTCATCCATTCATCCATGCATCCATCCATCCATTCAACCATCCATCCTTCCATCCATCCACCCAGGATGGGGTACCAAGCCATCACAGGGCACAATCACATACACACACACAGACACAGACACAGACACACACACACACACACACACACAACAAAAGTTTTAGAGATTCCAGTCAGCCTACAGGGAAGACACCAGAGTACCTGGAGGAAACCCCTGAAGCGCAGGAAGAACCTGCAAACTCCACACACAGAGTGGAGGCAGGAATCAAACCCCCAACCCTGGAGGTGCGAGTCAAATGTGTATGCAAATGCAATAGTCATAAAAAATGAGTGGAAAGATTTGAGAGAAACAAATCATTTCTGCTCCAGATTGCTTCAAACAAGTGAAATGTCTTCCAAATCTCTAGCACTCTACAATATTGGGAAAAGCCTGGCTAGGAAAGCAGTAAGCCATGTGCTTCCCAATACACTGATGGCTACTCGGGTTATCCCTTGTTTACACTACGCTCATCCTTCGAGTTACTGCCAAGAGGATTCCAGAAATACATCAAAGTTGCACGGACACGCAGTGCTGCTCAGGGACAAATCACAAATCACACCGTGGCCACAAAACGGCTTGCTCAGTAAAAAGAACCGTTTCAAATGAACTCGACAT
This sequence comes from Hemibagrus guttatus, assembly GCA_033459395.1. Classification (NCBI taxonomy): domain Eukaryota; kingdom Metazoa; phylum Chordata; class Actinopteri; order Siluriformes; family Bagridae; genus Hemibagrus; species Hemibagrus guttatus. The sequence continues at coordinate 28,346,744 of JAUCMX010000006.1, read as the reverse complement.
CCTGACTTTCAGTAATGTCTACTTGAACAACAACAACAAAGAAACGGGGCACAGCACAGCAGGATTTGGCTATTTTGGCACTTAGGCAGATGATACACAGGCTAAGCCTACTCACAAAGAGAGCAGCAGAGGAGAAACGGCCCTGTCTAACAGTTTCCAGCACTTCTGCCTTTTGGCAAGCTCTCAAGCTGGCACCGAACGCTCTGAGACCGTCACCCAGTGCACCGTGACAGCTGGTCATGAATGATTTAGAAGCGCCGTTGATGGAGGGGTCTCATCATGTTCGCACAAGTTCACTATTAATAAAAACCGCTCTCTGCGGACGAGCCGGCAGGGCATGTCTCTGCCTCAAAATATCAATGCATCAGGGAAGGCGGCAGGAGATTTCTCGGGGAATATGGTAATCCGATTTAGTTGCCGTCGTGCGGAGATTTGGATGTCAAATGAGGGTAGTGAAGGACACTGACTCATGCGCTTCTACCTTAGGATAGTTAGCAAGGATAATTGAAGCATGACAATTTACATTACGTAAGATTTTGCCATGTAACAGATTGCGACGCTAATTTTGTTGTTGTCATTGGATATGTTCTAAACGTGTTAAAATACAACTAGCTATCATACTCCTCTCTAATGTATGCATATTTGATTATGAGAACCATCTGTTCAAACCATTTTCTGGGATGAATTGAGTTAAATATCGTGTAGCTTCATTGTTATCATTATGAACATTAGCTAAGAGCTAGATCTGAGCCAAAACAAATATACAGGAAATTACGGCAATAGAGTTACGACCGAAAGTTCTCAATACTGTCAGTTAGTTCAGTTCCATGAATTTGATTGGTCCAGAGACGTCTCAGAAATGCTTATTTTTCACTCTTTGATAATCACAACAAAACCCAGTTCTAGCAACAGTCCCACTGAAGCGGTTACTACAGTAAAGTTAACAAGATCATCAGAGGATTTGGCAACCTATCCGTTTTTATGATGAAGCTGAAATGGAAGAAAGGAAGTGTCAGAGGGTGTGGCTTCTTTGGGATCTATTTCTATTCTATTCTAGTCTAAATTCTATTTTCAGAGAAAAAATTTACACTATTTAGCCATATTGTGTCAGTAACTAGATATTCATTTCCAAGTTATGAATCAAATCGTTCATACTGTTGTATGAATATCGCCAATTTGCTTGACTCTCATCACACTGAATACACAGAGATTTAGATTTATTCAGAAGCAGTTATATTTAATTCTAGTGAATATCACAGCCGTGTGATATTCCTTAATTCCAGTAAATGCAAAAGACTTTCAGCCACCTTTTCTCACTATATTTCCAAAAGTTCTAAAAGAAAGTCACGTTTTCTCGCTCATTTGTTTCCTTCGCTCACGACCTGTAGACTGCTGTCATATACACCGGCATGCAGCAGCGGCCTGATTGAGGCCCCCTGACTCCAGCAACCGGTAATGAGAGACACCAGAGGACGTAGCACTGAGCTCGTTAGCAGAGCCACTAACCTGAGTGGCATAACAAAATGAACGTCTTCCTGTTTATAAATAGGCCTCTAATAGTTAGCCAGGCACTGCTGCCGCTGCTGGCACTGCTGGAGGCCTGAGCAACAAACGAGTTGTTGACGTGTAGGAAGATATGAAAAAGATATGTTCTGTACCAAAGAGTTTCTCTTGTAAGGACAAACACGGAATGATAGTAATAAGCCGCAACCTGTTTTCCAGAAACGGGAAGCGACCAAAAACTGCGGTTCAGCTTCCTCCAGATGCCATGACTTTCTACAGCAATAGAGACATCTATTTGGCTCCATACGTTCTTTGCAAGGAATTTGCTAGGAAAGTTCATATTAACACAATAATACATGAAAGGACATGCATTAGAGTGAACCGTATCAAAGGAAATAGTGGCTTAGACATGACGTGACACAAATACGGCAAAAAAAAAAATTTACAATAAACAATTGCAATGTAGTCTGAGGGTGGTAAAGCTTGGTTGCTAAGCAACATAATAAGAAATTTGGGTACTCTGTGGACTGAAAAATAGTTAGTGATCAGTCAAAGCATGCCAGATTAATACAGACTTCATTTATTGTGATGCAGTCTAAAGGTGTGTGCAAATAAAGGATTTTATGATGGTTTTGAAGGCTGCACAGATAACCGGACCTGATGTTTTTGAAATATAAAAACCACCAAACAAGTGTACAACACACAGCTGTCAAGACGATTTTTACCATGGTTTGTAAGCTTTTTTTATTCCGAAATATCAACTACGATATTATATATATGATTTATTGATTGATGATGTCATGTTATAAAGTGCTTTGTGTGGAGTTCATCACTTCAGCCTGGAATTTAACACATTTTAAAAATGCACAGTGTTGTCTTAAAGAAAAATAAAGGATAGCTGTGGGCTAACAGCTTGTTCCAGTGCTAATTGGCAGCAGGTGCTCTAATTAATAAGATGAGATTTTAGGTGTGGGCGAGAAGAGTTGCATTCCTGTATAAAACTAACATGCTTTCTGATTACTGCCAGTTTGTCTTCTCAAGGAAGATATGTTCATGTGAACCATGATCGCCCGATCAAGACGCATTTCTGTCGAGCTGCTGTTGCTTTTCTCCCTGTAGAAGTAATCGCCTTGCAAAGATCGTATCACGAGCACAGTGAGCAATGCTGAAAATGGTGAAAAAGAACCCGAGTAACCCAGTAACCGCACAGGTATGGTGTTCATGAAGACATGCCATGAAACAAAAAGAATAGAATAAGAAAAGTAATGAATTGCCATGTCATAATCAATTTCAAGTTTGCGAAAGGTGATCTGATGTTTAGCATGATTCCGACAGGAAAATCTGTAGAAGAATGAGACAAAATAAATTAGCTAAAAACACCAAAACATCATCCCATATACACTATGGAGCAGGAATCTCCAACACGTCGCTCAACCCACTTCTGAGTAGCTTGCCTAAAGTTTCATAGAATTTGTACAAATTGATAAAATCTAATTGACTCAATAAACCCCACCCCTTCCCGGTGTCCAAAATCGGACAACCCTGGACTAGTGTATAAGCACAAATTGAAGTAGTGTGGATAAAGGATAAAGAAAACACATTCAAACACATTCAACTTGGAAGCTGCTGGGGATTCGACAGCATTATAAAGCGAATAAAGCTATGACTCTGTCCTGCTGCATGAAGACACAGGACAAGTGCACTGTAGACATGACTTATTAGTGCAGATGGTATTTTGTAATAAAATACTTTTTTAATATTTCCCATTGCAACTGGATATAAATGCATTAAAAATACTATTATTTAATCACATAAAGTCCAATACAATGTCAGCTCTATGTTTTCAAAATTAATATCCCCTTCAGTATGAAAGATATTTCCTTGTTTTCCTAAAAGAATCTTTTTCAGACTTGCTGAGGCCATCCTGGTATGTGCCAGGGGAATTTGCTGATAAATAACAGAATTGGTGTGAAATCTGACTATAATAACTGATAAAAATGGCTTTATTCAGCTAGGTTGGTTCACAGCAATAAGCTATGTAAATAAATGTTACTAATAATATAACATGAGTCTCGGCCACCTTAATTTTGACAAAGTAGATCTCAGAGGAAAAAAGCTTGGAGACCCCTGCTATAAAGCATGGTGGCGGTAGCATCATAGTTTGGGGCTACTTTGCTCATGAGGCAACAATGACTGAGCCAGACATTTTTACGAAGAATCTCAAAGTATTGGTCTGTGACCTGAAGCTTTAATGTGCTTTTAAACCATCAATCTTCTCGGTGAAGGCTGGTGTAGCTGCAAGCTTTCATTCCAAGCAAACAGGAAAATCTAACAGCCAATTTAAGCTGAAGATAGACTCATCAAGCAGGTGGACTCAGGTGTGTTTGTCTGGAATGAAACCTGCAACCATTTTGACCCTGAAGACCTGTAGCTTAACCCTACTGAAATGCTGTGACCTAAAGAAGGTTGTTCATGCAAGTAATCCCAGCTAGGTATATCTGTTTCATACAGAGTATTAATCTAAAAGATTGAACAGCAGCTTGCTGGAGGTTATCTGTGAGAAATTAGGTTCTAACCTTTCTATAAGGGTCACATCCTTTTTTTCCCATCAGCCTTTACAGCTGTTTGTTATTTTCATATGGATTAAAATGGGTTTTTAAATCCATTATAAAAGGTTTGCAAACTTTTATCTAACCATGTATAAGCTAGAAATATAATATATTCTGATTAAATTGATAATGTGCTCAAAGTGACACAAATAAAAAGAAGAGGGGAAGCACTGCTATTTTTTTTTTATTTATTTTTTTTAAGTGGGAGAATTTTATTTCCATGCAGGTCAGAGGTAGTATATTAGTCAGAATTATAAATAAATAAATGTATTAATGTCACAAATAAAAAATACTGTGTAAATGGGATTCAATTCAATGAATAAATTTTTAAATAAATAAATAAATAAATAAAAATATATATATATATATATATATATATTAAAATATATATATATATATATATATATATATATATATATATATATATAAATGAATGAACTAAACTGTTTGAGAACACCGCATAACCAGAAAGTTTTTAAAGCTTTTAGTGGAACATTTCCTCAAAAATGTAACACTAAACACACAAACAAATAAAACAGTACATTTGGCATGAAGCTTGACATTTTATCAGATTTTTTCCCCATGATAGAGTAATCTGATACAGACTTAAGGTAGATAAACACATCTGTTGAAAAATAAAAAGAAGAAGGAAAGGGCAAAACCCCTGTAATACTCTAATTCAGGTATACCTGTCCTGAATGCCACAGATGTCGAACTCTATCTGATTCCAGCTTCCCACAAACCCTTGCTGGATGTGCATGAGGTCCATGGGCTGGTTGTTGATGAGGATGAGGCGCATGCAGCCCTGGAAAGCCATTACGGTGTTCATACAGCCAGAGCCATTTTGAGACACCGGACAACCTGAGGAGAGAGAGAGAGACGGAGAGAGAGAGAGAGAGAAGAGAGAGAGAGAGAGAGAGAGAGAGTGAGAGAGAGAGAGAGAGAGAGGGGAGGTGAGACATTAGGAGAATTACAGAAAAGATTGTGTAAGTTGGGAAAATAAAAAAAAAAGGGGGGGCAGGTTTTCTCTTTCTGCTTCATGACTGTGGGTCTCTTAGCTCCAGGCAATCAGGTGCTTCTGTTTTTCCCTTCTTCACTTCCAAAAATATTCAACTGCCATAATTTGCATCTGTTTTGACCGGTTTGTTGCTGGTTTGAGAAACATTCCACTCCATGCAGACGTGTGGCCACCCAGATAAGACGAATGCCAAAACTGTAACAAAGTCCTGGAAGAATAGCAGGCTGATGGAAGGGCAGGAGGAAGAAATGGAGCAGACGTGTCAGGATCATTACGACCTATTTGGCTGGAGTACCCTAGAAACATAGGAGTATTTTTAACAAACAATCATTCTTTTTTTGTACACTTCAAACTCAACAACACACTATGGCCACGTCTACATGTATACAGATATTTCTGAAAACATAGCCCTTCAAGAATCCATCCCTTCAAGATGCAAAAAAACATCATTTTTCAGGTATGGGAAAAATATATATTTTTGAAAACACCAGCTTGTACACGATCGTCGTGTGTAATAGGTTTGTAGACCTCAAAGACCTGAGTACGAAGCTGGTGGGCAGAGTTGCCAGGTGTCAGTCAAAAGCTCCCCCCTTAACTACATCCAGGCCACACCTGGTCTACACCGCACACACTTCTAATCTAAATCCAGATATGAATACAGATATAAATGCTTGGATCACCAAACAGAAATCTGTATACACATGGATGAAGCTTAAGATTAAAAAAAAAAGTGCACCACGCACAAAACAGACCAACCTCTAAACCATAAGCAGAGAAGCTTAATATATTCAAGAAGACTGCACACTGAAAATGAAGCATCTGCTTTATATAACAGTATGCATCACCCCACAAAGTCCAGTTATATTCTCAACAAAAAAAAACAAAAAACACAATCTCAGTGATGTCAAAGGACACACTTTCAATGACAAGGTTTTTTTTTTATCACCAAAGGCAGAGAGTTTGAAAAGGGGCCTGAAGTAGGTCATGTGTGTCAAGCTGAAACAACCCACCGTCTCATCACATATCCCACAGCAGTTTCACATCAATTCACACGTCCGGATTAGGCTGCCCTGACGTCACAGGTGCGAATCACACACAGAGATATAAATGCACAGGAATTTTCCCACCATCAGCTGGTCCAATCGCTTTGACATCTCACTAGTTTGCATTTTAATGACCTGATTAGCTGAATAACTTTGTAACCTTCATAAGCGGTTGCATTAAA